>OZ002742.1:139140327-139564436 GCA_963924295.1 Dioctria rufipes
TAGGTTTAGAGTATAAAAATTACAAATGTCTTTTACACATTCAAAAGATTTAAGGCTATTTTTCTAGGTATCTAGATTTTTATATGAATAGAGGTTTAGAGTATAAAAATTACAAATGTCTTTTACACATTCAAAAGATTTAAGGCTATTTTTCTAGGTATCTAGATTTTTATATGAATATATTTGGAACAACTGCGAGTGATCTTGTTTTTTATTTAATATTATTTATACTACTAATTGCACTGACTTGGTTTTTGGGAGGGATTGTGCCCGTTTTACCGCTTGGGGTTTATTAGCAGTTGTGCTTTCTGGTAAATGTAAAGTTTCTTCATGAGTAGCTTCCTGGCGTGTCTTTTGTTGCCATTTTGAATAGGCGGGGTATATGTATTTTACGGCGGTGTAGATTACACACAGTATTAATAGCAAACAGCTAAAAGAGATAGATGTCGTTGTCAAAATCCGGGAATGGGTCTGATTATGTGATTTCCCTAGTTCGACTAGCTTTGTTTGGATTTCCTCGAGTGAGTGGGTGCCACCGCGTATAATTTGATTGGTTTCATCCCCAGTCAATAGTTCTAATTTTGTGGTCCTTTTATCAAGTGGAGTGAAAGAAATGTCAGGTATTTTAACTTTAATTAAAGTTTCATTTATGGGGGGGGAATAAACAGGTTGACTAACACTTAAGGGATGTCTTTCCTCTCCTTCGTAATACAACGTCTTTTCGCCTATTTGCATTTGACATGGCTGGTTAATTACCAGGGACCCTTGCCCGATTAGGCGTGAAGTAGTGTATTGTTTAGGGCACATAATTTGAACATCATAAGGAGTATTGAATGAAAATAACCACGCATTAGGGCGGTTCAATTTTATAAGTATATCCCTTTGTGGTAGTTGAACTCTGAGTTTGCAATGTATGGATTCATTTAGGGGGTTGAATAGTAGTTTTATTATGCACTCCTGAGATAGAGCAGATTTTATTATTGGAGTATTCAGACGACCCACAAACGTATTTTTCTCAATATTGTGAGTGACTCTTTTGAACAATTTTACTTGTTCGGCAGTTAAAAGTAGAAACTCTTGGGTTTTATTATGACTGCCTACGTATGCATATTCAATGTCAGGTACCAAGGAATGATTCGCTTTTATTTGTATTGGGAAGCAATGGACTTTTTGAAGTCTGAATTTGGGTAAGTTGAAAATAGGTAATGTTACTTTAATTAGTAATTTTCCTTGTAAAAGGTGGCACTGCGTTTGTGCAGTTTGGTATAGTATAGTCAAACATTTTTGAGTATTTGGACACTTTGAGTGTTCTTTGGAGTATACCTCAATTAAGGTGTTTGGCGATATTAGTAGGGGGTGAATATGGTTACTTCTGCTGGAAATGATGATGTCGAGTAACGCTTGCTGCCGGAACTCAATTTCTATCACTTGTAGTAAAAGGTTAGAGACTATATCCTGTCGTAATTGTCTCTTAATCAGGCTGTTATGTACGTAAATTATACCCTAGAAAAACATAAAAAAGAATAATTTTAGGAGACATAAATACATACATACATGCTGGAACATGATTAGCTTACCTTCAAAAACATTTGAAGAAAGCGAATCAGTTCTCCAAATTCCTAAAAGCCCTAAAATTTAGAAAATAGTAAAATATTCCAAATCTTTAAATTTTCACATAAGCTAACCATGCCTAAAACATGGTTAGCTTATCTATTTAACCAGTGAAGAAAATTGCATCAGCAATTTCCTTCACATTCCATAAATTAAAACGAGAATATTTCCCATGGCAATTTTCGCCTTCAGCAAAATTTACCAGTGAAAATATTTCATTTAAAAAATAAAATAAAAGGCAAATCGTACCTTCAGTACGATTTGTCATAAAATTACAATATGTATGTACATACATATCACAAAAAAAGCTTTCGCGATAAGAAATGCGCGCCGCGAAAATACATTGCATGGATACGCGCGCCGCAATTTCGTTCGACGGGGCGGTGGCTGATGTTTATAAAAGCATCAAATTGCATTTTTTCAAGCCACCGTCCAACGAAAAATATTCTGGACTTGTTTAATCAAGTCCAGAACAAATGAAAATTTTCTCAGGGTAGTGTAGTGATCTCATAATGATCTCATGATTTTACGATAGCATGATATCATTACACCACACCACATAAATCACACATAGTGACCCAATAACAAAAACGACAACATAATTTCGTTTTTGTTATCATTACGAATGTCCACACTTTGACTCATCGTTTTATTATTATAAAACTCCATTCACGAGGTCAAGTATGCAAAAGAAATTGTGTAACATGATTCACCGTGTGTACATTCATGGTCACTCTCTATAGCAATTACATGTTCTAATTTTCAATGAATGAAAATAAAACGAAAGTAGGGTAAGAAACAAAGAATTGCACATTCATGTAAACAGTAATAATCGATTCTTATGATCAATTTTTTTTGTTTAAATTTGTATAAATTAAGCGAGGCAAAAGAAGTAAATACAGTTTTTGACTTTACAAGCTAACGCTGCCATACGGCGTGTCTTTTATTAAATCAAACTCACCCTTTAGCAATATCGGCGTATCCGCTGCTAGTACAGTGTTGACGCCATTAATCAGTGCGTATACTTTGGTGACGCGCTATAATTAGGAGTGACTACAAACAGTGCAAGACGTACATTAAATGGCGACCCTGCCCGATCTAACTGGTGTCTTCTAATAACAACCAAGGTGTGGACCCACCTGAAATTTGGACCTGTTTGATCTACCTGAGATCCTTCTTCAAATAATTAACGACTGAGATCTCAATACGCCAGATACAACAACACCATCCTACCTCGATGACACAACCAACCACGCAAGAGGAGTTCGATGCGCTATTTTCAAGGCTGAGCGAACTCATTGAAAAAGGGCTAGAATATATCCCGGAGGTTCCACGAGGAAGTCAGTCAACTGTGACATACAAGCCAACACCAATTGAAGAGCTGAAGCAGAGGGGACCAAAGCCCATATCGTTGGAACAATATAGGAACAGAAATAAAACCATCAAACCTACAGAGAAGATCCCGATTAAGCGACAGAAAAAGAGAGGAGGCAAAAAAGTAGCCCTAAGGAAGCAACGAGCCGAGATACATAGGTTGATTCCTATCGCAGAAGGAAGAAACAAAGCGGCACTTTTTGAGAAACTGAAGAAACTGCGATAATCATGGGAAATTGCAGCTCCACGAACGTCCAGAGCAGCTTTTTTATCGAGTACCAACAGGCGTTGACGACTTCGGCGATTTTCGTAATTATCGCGATAATTTTATATATTTACAATAATTACAACAGAAATTATGTTAGAAAACAATTAAGTAGGACCATTAATGTTTAAAAATTTATAGTAAATGATGTTTAAGATTTCCTAATATCCATAATAAATAGTGTTCAAACAAAAAAAATATAGTAACAATTAGTAAATTAATATAATAAATAATAAACACAATATTCAATTCCTTTTCTTCTGAATGGACTCATTGAAAGAACTAAAAGAAGAAGTTAAGAAACTATTGGAAAATTTTAAAAAAGGCAAGAATCGTGGTTTTACAACTAAAACCTTGGAATTAAAGTCACAAAGATTAGAGGAAATAAATAAGGAATTTGAAGCTATAGTAGCTACACTAGACGGGTCCAAAACACTTGACATTAAGATTGAATTTGTTACACTCTCAAGAGAACTAAAACCTTTATTAGTAACAGCTTTACAAGAATCACTGACGGAAGAAAACAGCGAAATGGCCAACTTTGATTTAGGAACGGCCATGAAAGCCATCCCTATATTTGAAGGGAAATTCAGCGAATTAAACGCTTTTTTAAAAATAGTAGAATTCATTAATAAAACCCTAAGCGAATCTGCAAAATTGGATTTGTTGGACTTTGTTTTCAACGTTAAATTGTCTTTGAACGTGCAAACAGCTCTAGGTGCTCAGACACCAACAACTTTTGAGGCTTTGAAAAAAGAACTGTCTTCAAGATATAAAAATACTAATACAGTATCCCAAATCCACACAACTCTCAACAATTTAACCCAGAGAAGATCAACAGTCTCAGTGTATAAGGACAAAATACTAACTCTCATAAGTGAGTTAAGTCAATTGCAAATAGATGCTCTTGGTTCAACTGCTAAAACAGAAGAAAAAACCGCAGTCAAGACCATTAATGACACTTACGCTTTGACAATCTTCAAGAATGGTCTAAACGATCAATATGAAAGTACAGTATTCGCCTCAAGACCAAAAACATTTCAAGAAGCAATTGAGATCACACTAGAATTGGAAAAAAGTGATCCACAACCTGTCAGTAATATTATGCATTTTAAAAAGCAGAATAATTCAAACAGACAGCAACAACTTGATCGACACAATCAGAGTGCTCAAAGCTTCAATGGGCAAAATTATAACCGGAATTACAGCTACAGACCTAACATTAATTACAGAAATAGTAATAATAATACTAGGACTAGCTACAACCAACAAAATAACAATAGAAACTATAACAGAAATACTAATTTTTTTTTATTTAAATAAGCTCTTTATTTGATGGCGCTCTGGCTCTTTTCAACTTTCCTTAAATATAAAATGCCAAAAGGCTATAAAAGGAGTACAAAACAAAAAACGACGAAAAAGACACTAGCTAACCTGAAATAATTACATAATAACCGTCAATAGGGACATCAAAAACAAACTAGAAGCGAAAAGAACAAAAACATAATACTATGCTCTCAAAAGAGACAATATAAACGGATACAAAAATTTTGAAAAAGGCCTAAAAAATGGAAAACAAAAAATTTACGTCCCAATTTTGACAATTGGGTAAGTGGCAGTTCCAAGAGGTTCCAATTTCTAAAATAATCTAATAATAATAAGTACCTAAACGAACGAGTTGTCAACAAAAAATTTTGTAGTTTAGAACCGATACCGAAACCGAATTAGAAACCGAACGAACGAAAAATTTACCCGACACCGTTATAGAGTCCCGCGAGGGCAGCCTGTAGTATCATAGACATCTACAAACTGCCCTCATCATCCCCCCAGCTTAGCATCTCTAACGGAGCGCTTATCCTTCCCACAGCACTTGCAACGGTTCCAAAGCGAGGAGAAGCCCCGTGGACTAGTGTTGCAAATGCTGTGGCCTGATATCACCAGCGAAAGACAAGAGCGCCGTCCTGCACTGACGATAGTGGCTGCCATGTGCAGTTGAATGTGTCTGCGTTCGTTGCCAGATATTCAAGACGTAAACGTCTCTTCAATCTGTCAACGAAGTGGCGCTTAAGTGCTTGTGCGTGGTGTTGTGGGTCAGTGTTCTGATTCCCATCTCCGGCTCTCATGTAGTACAAGTGAATTGTAGATTTGGCCAGTGTCAACACAAAGCTAATCAAACAATTCACCCGACTACAAACCTTTGGTCCCCATAGAAACGATGTCCTAGTAATGCCGAAATTCGGGTGGATCAACTGACACATATCGCGCACCAGTTCCATCAGACTCTGCAAAGCTGGACAAGTGAAGAACATGTGAAACAAGGTGCCTTCACCAGAACAAACTGTGCAGATCCTCTGAACCCGCCGGTCGATATGTGACAACTGATTAGGATGCATAAGACTGTGATGCAGCAATTTGAATGCTACATCAGCATCTTTGTAACTAGAAGGATAACTGTAGACTACTCTGCAAGTTATCCCTCCCATCACGCCCATATTCACCCCCAAGGTGTGTTCGCCATCTGTTGTATCCTGTGTACTCCGGAGGTCTTATTGACATAAGCACGTCACGGAGCACACGTGTTGTAAGTGTGCTGAAAGGTGTGTGAGGCGGTCTGTCCAGAACGAAAGCATCTTCCAACTTAGTGCCAGGGTCACTGGTCCCAAGTTGGCGAAATCTCTCCCGCGCAGAAGCCGCCAGGTCGTGGAGTTGTGGAGTGTTCGTGTTTATTCGACAGTTTCCAGAGATATCAATAATATCTCCGAGAACTGTCAGTGTATGCGTGTCAGCTTCAAAACCTCGAGCATTACTGAACACTGAATCCATTAATTCAGGATTAAACCTGATTGGAATCGACGCGAATTGCGTGTACCGCAGAGCATTCCACTTAAGGTGAAATGCTGGCCTGATTCTGCCCCAGGTCTGAATCGTTGAGATTAGATCCTGTGGCCAGTCACGAGGATAGGGTGGTCGAACAGAGAGCAGGTAGTAATACTCCCCTATGCCGATCCCTCCCAGTACATTCACCCACAGTTGAGAAATTAAGGTGCCTCTCTGGCAAAACACTGGTTGGAATGCACGCACTTGGAGACACCTTGATTTAACAACCAAGTTAGTGAGACCTAAACCACCTATCTTGACTGGCAGACAGAGCGTGCTTTCAGCAACCCATCGTCTTCCGCACCAAAAGGCGTCTATCGCTTTTGCTTGAAGAAGACCTACGAAGCTTTCATCAAACGTCTCAGACTTTAGCAGATGAACGATGGACGAGGTAATCAAATAGTTTATCACGACTGACCTTCCCATTAGGGATAGTGGAAACAGTCGACTACGCCATGAGTTTACAGCTCTAGAGAGTTTCTCAAGAGCGATGCGGCTATTATTTGATTTACTCTCGCGTCCGATATACACACCTAAATACTTCAGGCAAGTATTAGTCCATTGGATGTTCAGTGGAGTATCTATACGATCTCTCCACCTTCCACACCACAAGCCTTGACTCTTGCTAAGGTTGATTTTAGCGCCCGCTATACGCTCGTACTGTTCGAAAACAGCACGAGCGACCGGAAAAGCTTCATCTCTTGTCACGAAAATAGAAAGGTCATCCGCATATGCCAACATAAGAGGCCTCACATTGGTATATGGTAGATGCACTGAATATTGTTCGAGCATTCGACGAAGATTCACCAGTAGCGGCTCCAACGAAAGATCATAAAGCATACCTGACAATGGACAGCCCTGTCTGATACCTCGATGAAACGAGATAGGAGCCAGAACCTGTCCTTGATGCTTAATCAAAATCGCTGAATCTCTATACAGTTTCCCGATGATATCGAGCCACCTGGGCGGGAACCCAAATGCCTCGAGAGCAGTCAGGAGATACTCGTGCGAGACGCTATCAAAAGCCTTTTGCTGGTCAAGAGAAATCATGGCCATTTGTGTACCTGTCTGTTCATGGTAGGCAAACAAATGTTTGGCTACCGCGATGTTGTCGTAGATACTACGACCGGGAACACAATAGGACTGTTCCGGGTGTATTACCGAAGCAATCACTGAGCGGAGTATCGCCCCTAATGCTTTGCAGACGATTTTGTAGTCAACATTGCATAGGGTTACTGGCCTCCGGTTCCCCATCCTCTGCAAATCTCCTTTCTTTGGAACCAATCGCATAACAGACCTCCTCCAACTAGAAGGAAAGTCTGAATGTGTCTCAACCGCCGAATTGAAGACTTCCAAAAGGTCAGGAATTAATAAATCCCTGAAACGTATGAAGAATTCTGGAGTCAAGCCGTCATAACCAGGTGAAGTGTGTCGCCTTAGATCGTTTGTCGCAGCGATCATATCCTCCAATGAGATAACTGTATCCAGGAGCTCCTTGCTGTCTTCAGAGAAAGTGGGAATATTCTCAAAAAATTCATGAGTGGTCGAGGATGTTGTCGACGTCGATTCAGAGTAGAGACTACTGTTATAGTCTCGAATAAATTCTGATAGCTGTTGTCCGTTGAGGACTTGTCCAGATTCATCAACTATCGATTCGACTTCACAAGAAGCAGTACGCCGTCTAGTTGCCTGAAAGAAGTACTCGGTTGGAGAATCGCCTTCCCTCAGCCAGCGTGATTGGCTGCGCAGCACAAACTCCAAGCTGTGCTTGTAAGTTTGTGTTGCCAAGCGTTCCTTTATTCTGTTAAAATAAAGAATCAACTCCGGCTGAGTTGGGAGAAGAGCTGCCACCCGAGATACTTCGGCCGACAAGCTAGAAGCTTGATACCCACTTCGATTGAAATTCGCTTCGATAAAAGATCGAATTTGGAGCTTTCCAACATCCCACCATTGACTAAGAAGAGGAAAGTCACCTTTCCTCTCTTGCCAATCGTGCCAGAATTCAGTGAATTCATTGATGAACTGCTCGGAATTCAACAAATAGTTGTTGAATATCCAGTATGCAGTTCTTCTTTCAACTAGAGTGCTGGTTGCCACTACAAGAAGGTGATCACTAACGGAACACACTTCATGAGTGACACCAACGAAATGTTCTAGTATTCCAGGTGAGACGTAAAGTCTATCGATTCTGGAGCCTGCGAGACTTCCATGGATATTTCGCGAGACCCTCGTGTATGATCTAGTCGTAGGATGCATCCAACGATAGATATCCACGAGTCTGAAAACACGGACAAAATTCCTCAACCGAGTAGCATTGACGGAGTTGAACTCAGCCCCGGAATGCCGATCCATTGAGGGATTTAGCGTGCAGTTGAAATCACCTCCGAGGATAGTTTCGCCACTAAAATTCACCAGACAGGATTGAACACTATCAAGAACTTGTCTTGTAATGTCCTGGTCATGAGGAAGGTACACGTTTACTAACTTGATATGTTTGTCTTGAACGACAAAGTCCAAGGAAGAAGCGAAGCCTGGGAAGATATCTGTATAGACAGGAGACGATAGTGTGAATTTGTTGGATACAATGATTGCCACCCCTGAGCCTCGACGAGGCGCAGGTGTGGCAAACATTGCATAGCCAGTGTGCAAATAAGCATAACGCTCAAGTTGTGTATATGTGTCTTGTGTAAAATTCGTCTCCTGTAGAAGGGCGATGTCTATATCGAACATTTTGACATGTTCGATAGTGCTGTGTAACCTTGTATGTGCACTTAAACCCCCGGCGTTGATAGAAGCTATCTTGCACATTCAAAGAGATGAAAAGCTGAAACGATGATGGTACGACGTCTATTGACTAGGAGAATCAACCAAGCGATGCTCCTGTATCAACTCCTGCACCCTTCAATGGAGTCGATCTAACCGGGATATACCGTTGTACTTCCCCTTCTTCTTGCACTCCTCTTGTAGGAGTAGAAGTTGGGGAAGTAGCAATTCCGGCTTCCCCAGCTCCTCCACAAGAATACTCCAGATTTTGCCTGAATTCTTCTTGTACAGGAGCCGGGAAAGAATCCTCGAGATCTTCTCCCTAGGAAGGGTTTCCAAACCCTCCGAGACTTCGAATTGGCTACCAATCGACATGGTGCTACCACACGATTCGTAGCCACTGAAGCTGGAGAGACCAGTCTCATCAAAACCGGTCATATCGCAGTCCGAAAGCTGCTCGAGAGACACTTCCGTGTCTCTCACAACTACCTTCGAGCCGCAAGCACCACTATCGTCCTCCTCCGAGTGGGGCCGTTTTGATGCGACTGGCTTTGCTGGCTCTGGAGGAGGCAGCATCGCCCGGTCCACCTTCGTCTTCCTCCTCGTCCTCCTTTTTTTACCTACTTGGCTATTCGACTCCTCGTCGGAAGTAGCCATGCCTTCGCGTGCCGACGTGGCACCGTTTATAGCCGGAATTTTTTTTGCCTCTAAGGCAACTTCAGGCACTTTAGCCACTGGCTGCTCCAAGATAGCAGGCTGAGTGCTGGCAGAAAGTTCCTTCTCCGGAGCCACTACTGTAGCAGTGGTTTCCTTCGAAGGAGCCTTCTGTTCAGCCTTCTTTCCGCTTCTCTTGGGGCAGTCAGCAATAAAATGCCCTACCAAATGGCAAGCATGGCATTTCGCTTCGGTGCCCACGTCTATCCAGTATCTCGAGCCGGATATGCTCAGGTAGAAGCCTGACGGAAGCGTACATCCCTTATTTAAAGTGATGGACGCTTCCCGGCTGGTACCGAAGATACCCCGCCCGAGACCCTCGTCCCCAATTTTGATAGGAATGGCGCGAACCTTTCCATGAACCTTCCCAAGGAAATTCGCGAGGTCTTCATGTTGGGCTCGCATAGGGACCCGTGAAAACACGACCTTCGTGGGCTTTTCCCTGAGTGGGAACGGCGCAAGGTGTCTACCATCCACCTCGATGCCCTCAAGCAAAAGCTTGGTAGCGCTTTCGAGGGTTGTGGTATACACCTCAACCATTCCCCCAGCTATTATCCCCATGGAGAATAGCTGCTCACAGGAGATGACGCGGAAGATCGCCTTCAGGTATGCAGTCTGAGGACATCCTCTGATGTGCTCCAACTGCATCCCGTAGCTTTCATCCTGCCACCTCCCGTCGAAAAAGCCCTGGAGACCCGTACCGGTCTTAGGCCGAGGCTTACCTGCGTCCAATGGGGCTGGACGAGGAGTGATGCCTTTGCTCAAAATTTCGATAGCTGAACTAGTCTTGAAACTGCCACTTACCTGGGCATAAGAGATCCCTGACTCTACTGCTGGGGATCGTGGTGCTGCTGCTGGTCTTGCTGCTGGTGCCGCTGGCTTCTGTTTTGAGGCATTTTCCTGTGCTGCAGAAAGCGGCGGCCTCATTACCACATAGCTTGGCTTTGGCGCTGAAGCTGAAGCCGATTTCACAACCTCCGCTAAGGTCGAACGCCGACGTGGCGTTGGGCTTAGCGGCGGGAAAGTTCCTGCTGGTAGTGCTGCAATTGCAGCGGTCGAGTTTGAAGCAGATGCTCCATGGTCTTCACCAGTCGCAACCGCTCTCTTCGCTGGAGACTTCTCACAGAGAGTCTCCTGTTTCTTGGCCTCTTCAATAGGGCCCTTGATGGCCTTTTCTGTGGGCCCTTGGTGAAGTTTTTCGGAAGAGGAAGGAGCCTTCGTGTTTTTCTTCCTCCTTTGCTTTGATTTGAGGGGATCATTAGTGCCCTCAGAATCACTGCTGCTCGCATTCATGTTGAATGCGGCAGTGTAGATGTATAATACTTTTTTATTTTTTTATTTATTTCTAAATTACTTAGTTTTTATTTTTTAATAATTTTTTTGTTCAAATTGTATCTAAATCACTTTAAAAATTTTCTGTTGCCATGGCAACGACCAAATTAAATTAAATTGTTTTCTCAAATGTCACTAGAATTTTATTTTAAACACTTTTTCACAACTATTTTGGAATGTTTTTTATAAATAATTCACTACAGACGATTGGCGTTATTGTAAGTGAACGTCAATAACACTTTTAACACTTTTTTTAATATTTATTATGCCCTTTTCTCTTGGATTTCCCGGAACTCAAAATGACGCGTCCGGTCACTGCGACAATAATAATACTAATAACAATAATAATAATAGAAACTTTAACCATAACAGGAATAACAATAATAATAATAGAAATTTTCGTAGAAATAACAATTCCGCGCAAATTAACTATGTCCAGGACCAGGGAAACGTCCAGGACTCCGGAGAGGAATAAAACGCCCTCCCGGAGAATGTAATAAGATGTACAAAATCTCATACACCTGCACGAATTATATAACATTATATTGTGAGAATGCCAATCGACACCTTAAATTCTTAGTAGACACAGGCGCAGACGTATCAATAATAAAAACAACTAAATTAAACATTGTTAATTTTTATTTAAATCCAAGCAATAAATGCAAATTATCAGGAATTACTAAGGAAGCAATTACGTCATTAGGATCAACAAGCTTAATGCAACACATTGGAGACCACAGAGTCAGTAATTCATTTCATTTAGTAGATGAAAATTTTCCAATTGATACAGATGGAATTATCGGTCGAGACATATTAAGAAAATTCCTATGCAAAATAGACTACGAAACGTTCACTATATCGTTTAACGTGAACGAACACGAAATCATCTTACCTATGGAAATGAAACCACTACAGATAACACAGATAAAAATTCCAGCAAGAACAGAAGCGATAATACCAATATGTCTCTCTAGACAAGAAGACAGCATAGTACTGAATAAAGAACTACAGAGTGGTGTATTCATAGCAAACACAATAATACCAGCGAAAGGCGCATGCCACATTAAAATGCTAAATACTAACGACGAAGATGTAACAATACCAAACTTTAGAGTAGAAATGGAACCCTTGAAAAATTATTCCATACTAGTAAAAACAAAAGAAAAACGTGACACGAAACGAATAAACAAACTGCTACAGGCAATAAAGATAGATTACGAAGAGAAAGAAGCTAAAGCAAACATACTGGAAATAATAAAGGAATACAATGATATATTTCACCTGCAAGATGAAATTTTGACTACGAACAATTTTTACAAGCAAACACTCCAAGTCACGGATAATACTCCCGTGTACATAAAGAACTACCGGTTACCACACACTCAAAACGAGGAAATAAACAAACAAGTCAAGGAGCTAGAGGCCAATGATATCATTGAACCATCTACTAGCCCTTATAATGCTCCACTACTCGTGGTACCAAAAAAAGGCACTGGCGATAAAAAACAATGGCGTTTAGTCGTAGACTTCAGAAAGCTGAACAACAGGATTGTTAGCGACAAGTTCCCTTTAACTAAATTGGAGGATGTTCTAGACAAGTTAGGAAGAGCGAAATATTTCACTACTCTTGACATGACTAGTTCATTCCACCAGATCGAACTTGAGGAGGACTCAAGACCCCTCACAGCATTTTCGACGGGAAACGGCCATTTTCAATTCAAAAGACTACCTTTTGGATTAAAAGTATCTTCTAATAGTTTTCAAAGAATGTTAACAATTGCTCTTACCGGACTCAGTTCCGAAGCATTCCTTTATGTAGACGATATTATAGTTTTCGGTTGTAGTGTTAAACACCACAATACAAATCTGACCAAAGTATTTCAGAGATTGCGCAAATACAATCTCAAACTAAACCCAAGTAAATGCCAATTCCTAAAAACCGAAGTTGTATATCTAGGACATCTGATAACAAATGAAGGCATAAAAACCGACCCCTCCAAATACGAAGTCATTAAAAATTATCCAGTACCCACAAATGCCGACGAAGTTCGTAGATTTGTAGCTTTCTGTAATTACTACAGACGATTTATCCCTAACTTTGCAGAAATAGCGAAGAACCTAAATTCTCTTCTAAAAAAGAACACACCATTTATATGGGATGAATCCTGCCAAATAGCATTCGAAGCACTAAAGAAAAAGCTTACACAACCACCAATACTCCAGTATCCAAACTTCGACAAACCTTTCATCTTAACAACAGACGCATCAAGTTATGCTTTGGGAGCAGTTCTCTCACAAGGTGAAATTGGTTCAGATTTACCGATATCCTACGCAAGTAAATCATTGTCAAAACACGATATAAACAAACCTATTATCGAAAAGGAATTACTTGCAATACATTGGGGTATAAACTTTTTCAGACCATACCTATACGGAAAAAGATTCATTGTAGTCACTGACCACAGACCATTAGTATCGTTATTCACACACAAAAATCCTTCGTCAAAACTCACGAGAATCAGATTAGATTTAGCTGACTATGATTTCGACATAGTATTTAAGAAAGGTAAAATAAACACCAACGCTGATGCATTGTCAAGAATAAAACTAGACTCCGATATTCTGAAAAATATGGTTCCGGAAGAAAGAGACCTAACAGTAAATAAAACACTAGTGATAACAAGGGGTATGATAGAAAAACAAAAAGCATGCAATAATGAGGAAGCAAAAATTGGAAATGTTTTCCAGCCACAGTTAAAGCCTGATCAACTTTACACTTGGGATTGCACCTCCATATCTGATATCAGAAATATAAAAAAATTAAAATTTATAATATTGCGCAATTATAAGAAACAAATAGAAATCGTACGTACGAAAAAAGAAATAATAGTATATTGTAACGACAACCCTGATGCGAAACAAGATTCCATCAAGGAAAAGTTACGAAGTAGCAGTAAACAAAACAATAACAATAACTCTGATATGAAATACGTTTCTATCATGAAGAAGCTATTGGATGCTACACACAAAATGAATATACATGAACTAGCTCTATCAAACAAAGATAATATATTTGAATGCATTCCAAAAGAAAAATTTAAAAATTTATTAAACACGTTGCAACAAAGAATTGAAAATAATAATCGCGCGAAACTCAACATAATATTATATGAACCCCCTAAGAGAATAAATAGCACTGAAACCCAAAACAAGATAATAGAGGAATATCACAATTCACCACACGGAGGACATCTAGGAGTAAGAAAAACAGTACTAAAAATTAAACAACGATTTTGTTGGAAAAACATAAACAAAATGGTAAAAGCTTATATTAACAGCTGTGAACAATGTGCACTAAACAAACTAGTAAGACACACTAAAGAAAAAATGATAAAGACCAACACACCGACAACAAGTTTCGAAACCATAGCTATGGACATAGTAGGACCACTTAGGATCTCGAATAATTACCGATACATACTAACCATGCAGTGCGAACTGACGAAATTCGTGATAGCAGCACCCTTAGAAACAAAAGATGCTAACACAGTAGCCTCAACAATAGTAAAGGAATTTATTTTAAAATATGGACATTTTAAGATTTTAAAAACGGATCAAGGTACAGAATTCACTAACGGATTAATGCGAGAAATATGTAAACTACTTGAAATAAAACAAAATTTTAGCACCCCTTATCATCATCAAAGTATGGGAATAGCGGAACGAAACCATCGCGTTCTTAATGAATACATGCTTTCGTTCGCCGAAGACTTAGAATGGGATAAATGGATACCTTATTACACTTTTTCCTACAACACCACACCTCACACAGACACAAATTACACACAGTACGAATTAATATTTGGCAAACTACCATACCTCCCATTTGACGTAATCAACAATAATGACAAAATTTACAATCTAGATAATTATGCAAACGAACTAAAGTTCAGATTGAGAACAGCTATTTCAAAAACAAGGAATTTAATAGAAAACGTTAAACAGAAGCGAGTTGAAAAGCAAAATGCATCAAATCCAATAAACATCAAAACTAATGACTTAGTACTCTTGAGAAACGAAGATCGCAAGAAACATCAAAAACCATATAATGGTCCATTCAAAGTATTACAAAGAGAAGGTGTCAACACAATAATCGAAATAAACAGCACACCCAAAAAAGTCCACAATAATAGATTAAAGAGATACGATATTATGTAACCATAATGATAGATTAAAGAAATGCGATGTAAAAATAGATATGTACAATGTAAACATGTAACCATAATGATAGATAACATAATCGTTCTCATATCTCATAATGTGTATAAACCTAAGTAGATAAAAGTTACGGATATCATTATTAGTAATAGTATTAAACTTTAGCATAATATAATATATATATATATATTCCATAAAGTCCTTATATTCCAAAATAGTACTAAACTTTGGTATAATCTGTGTTTCGTCTTTAAAAATTATAAAGACTCAACAGGAAGGGTGAGGGTGTAGTGATCTCATAATGATCTCATGATTTTACGATAGCATGATATCATTACACCACACCACATAAATCACACATAGTGACCCAATAACAAAAACGACAACATAATTTCGTTTTTGTTATCATTACGAATGTCCACACTTTGACTCATCGTTTTATTATTATAAAACTCCATTCACGAGGTCAGGTATGCAAAAGAAATTGTGTAACATGATTCACCGTGTGTACATTCATGGTCACTCTCTATAGCAATTACATGTTCTAATTTTCAATGAATGAAAATAAAACGAAAGTAGGGTAAGAAACAAAGAATTGCACATTCATGTAAACAGTAATAATCCATTCTTATGATCAATTTTCTTTGTTTAAATTTGTATAAATTAAGCGAGGCAAAAGAAGTAAATACAGTTTTTGACTTTACAAGCTAACGCTGCCATACGGCGTGTCTTTTATTAAATCAAACTCACCCTTTAGCAATATCGGCGTATCCGCTGCTAGTACAGTGTTGACGCCATTAATCAGTGCGTAAACTTTGCTGACGCGCTATAATTAGGAGTGACTACAAACAGTGCAAGACGTACATTACAGTAGAAATGCAACTCAGCATTTTCTACCCTGACCGACGGCTCTTGATCGCGATAAAGATGATCAAGAGGGCAGTCGAATTTTAGCACGAAAAGGAGTATTAAACAAACAATCTTCTATAAATTTCAACACGTATTTATTTGAAATGAAAAAAAAAATATATTGAACACCGAATTACGGTTGAGATAGTCTTCCTGGGCGTTTCACTCAGCACTTCCCTGCAAAGATCAATCAAAGTTTTGTGGTGTGAGCAAAGTCAGAAATTTACTCAGTGAATGCTAAATCCTAACTACTCATAATCACACATACACTCGTGCAGTCACTTCGCGGATCTATTGTCAATTCACCCGTACATACCAGGGTAAACACCTACATGCCACATACCAATGTAGGGCACGGACGTACCAGTGCTTTTTGTTATTGCACGTACATACCTGTGCTCACAATCGACAACATATCCCGACCACTGCCCACGATCACATTACCAATCAACTATTCTATATCACAAAAGACATACATCCTCGACATAAATCTAACCTATGATACATGCACACACACTGTATCCACACTGCACCCACCTTATCAATATTCTAATCACTTGCAATTTGTCTTTAATTTAAATTGTAACTATTAAACTTTGCAAATACGTATTCGTTCACTGCCAGTACTCGAATGACAAATTCCGTGCCACTTGCCAACCTTGGACCATTACTCTCAGATCCATTCTTTTACCTTCCCCTATTTTTCCCAGAAATGAAATTCTATGAACCCTAATATAGAGTATATTACCTTTTCTGGGAGTTCTGTAAGGAACGGTTAAGACAGGCATGTACATGTACCACAGTCCTGCTAGTAACATGTTTTACCCTCAATAAACCCTCATGAAATTCGTAGGAATTCCATGATTAATGGATGTAGCAAGGTCAGCGTGCGCAGTAGCTACATTTTACTTTGCTTGATTAATTTCTATTTTAAGGGATTCTTACCTTCCTCTTTTTGCATGTTGACAGCTCGGCCTTCCTGACTTCCTGAACGTCCTCGTTCAGTTCGTTTGTTGCGTCGTCACCTCCGCTTCCATTCTCACTTTCCGTAGTGTAGTCTGCTGAAACCCATCTTTTCAAATGATCGACGGCTTCTACATTCTCGTAGGCTGCTCTACTTGTTCTGTAGGCCCCCGTTAACTCCCTTACTACGTATCTGTCATTATCCAAAACTTTTTTTATTTGAAAAGGACCTTTGTAATGAGGTTTCATTTTTTTACTTTGTCCTTCTCCGGCACTATTCTTCTCTACCAGTACTAGGTCGCCAACTTCATATTTTGGAGCACATCTCCTTTTTCTATCATATCGGTGTTTTTGACGTTGCTGATTAGTCTTTATCTTATTACTAACATCTTCTCGTAACTTTACTATATATTCAACTCTCCTTTGAGTTCCTATCTCCGCTGTAAGCATGGCGTCAGCTGGAGCTCTCGGTTTGTAGCCAAATAATAGTTCGCTCGCTGTTTTCCTTGTAACACTATGTATGGTGTTATTTACTGCAAATTGAATAGTGGTTATCTTTTTATCCCAATGAGTGTCATCTTGTGCTGATGCTGCAAGCGATGTCAATATTGTTGAATTAAATCTTTCCACTTGTCCATTTGCTCGCGGTGTTGCTACCGCATTTTTAATATGTTTTATCCCTTTTTGTTCACAGTAGCGCTTAAATACATTTGAAGTATAACAAGTTCCTTGATCTGTAATAAGTCTTGTAGGTACTCCAAATGACTCTATTATCGTCTCTAAAAACATTATTACCGGTTTTGTTTTCGTGTCGTTGACTGCTCGCAATAGTGTATATTTAGTAAAACTCTCTACAGCTACAATTAAGTACTTCCTTCCTGTTGTGCTCTTGATAAAAGGTCCTAAATGATCCATATGCAGTGTGTGAAAAGGTATTGATACCTTTTCTATCGGGTTTAGTAGACCATATTTCTTCCCTTTTGGGATTTTATGGTATAAACAGGGAATACAATTTTTAATATAACGCGTCACATACTTTTTCATATGTGGAAACCAGTAATTTTCACATAATTTCAATAAAGTCTTTTCAACACCAAAATGTCCTAAATCGTCATGCGAAGCGCGTACAACTTGGTCTCTCATGTGTTTTGGGATTAGCCATTTGTCTCCATCTTTAGAAGTCCGATATATTCTGCCATCTTGCAGGCAATATTCTTTATGAACATTTTTATCATACTCAGTTACCGGTTTCTTTTGAAGAATTTCGTGGATCATTTTAATTTTTTTATCACTAAGCTGTCCTGCCAGCACCCAGTCAGCAACTTCACTTCTTAATATGTCTTGGTCAATCAAAGGAGACTCATTTTTAACTGCATTTCTGCTCAATACATCCACATGGGACATTTTGGATCCTGCTCTGTACTCCACAGTGAACGTGAACTCTTGTAAGAGTAGCCACCATCTTGCAATACGTGGTACTAAATCACGTTTACTCGCGGCGGCCTTAATAGCATTACAATCTGTAACAACTTTGAATTGTATATCCAATAGGTAGATGCGGAACTTTTTTAATGTTTCAACTACTGCCAAGGTTTCCAGTTCATATGAATGGTACTTTTCTTCTGCTGGAGTAGTCTGTCTGCTGTAGTATGCTACAGATTGTAGTTTAGAATCTTCTTGTTTCTGCAGCAATATCCCAGCAACACCTTTCTGGCTAGCATCCGTATGTATTTCCGTTTCGGCTTTAGGATTGAATATGGCTAAGATTGGTCGATTAATAAGACGGTGTTTCAATTCTTCAAATGCGTGTTCCTGTTGAGACTCCCATTTCCATTTTTGGCTTTTCTTTGTGAGCTGGGTGAGAGGTTTAGCTATACTTGCATATCCCTCTACAAATTGTCGGAAGAATCCAGTCAATCCTAAAAACTGCCTAACCTTGTGTACATTCGTAGGTTTAGGAAAATCTCGTATGCTTCTTGTTTTTTCCCTTCCAGGTTGTATGCCATCTTTGGTAATTTCGAAACCTAAATAATCAATTTTCGTCTTGAAGAAGTGGCATTTTTCGGGATTCAAGGTTAAATTATATTTCCGCAGAATACTTAAAATAGCTTCCAAACGTTCTATTCCTTCCTCAAAGCTTGTTGATGGTATTAAGATATCGTCTAAGTATGCTGTCGCGATAGTTCCTCTGAGCGGCCCAAGGATTTTATTTACCATTCGTTGAAATACGCCTGGTGCAGTAGAAATTCCAAATGGCATCCTAACAAATTCATACTGTCCGTCACACGTCACAAACGAAGTCTTACTCCTAGAATTTTCTGCGATAGGGATTTGGTAATATCCCGCTGTCATATCAAGGGTGGTAAATAGTTTGTATCCCTGCAATTGAACAATTTGGTCATCAATCCTAGGTAGCGGGAAACGATTTTGCCTTATTTTTACATTCAGCTTCCGGTAATCAATGCATAATCGATCCTGTCCATTCTTTTTCTTCACTAATAAAACCGGGGCTGAAAATGGTGATGTTGACTCTGTAATTATTCCACTATCTAACAAGTCTTCGACAATTGATTTGACTTTCTCTCGATCCAGCGCTGACATTCGGTAAGGTCTATATTTGATTGGTGTCTCATCTTCCAGTTCTATTACCATTTCGCCTGCCTTCGAACATCCTATGTCTTTAAAAGAAATAGCGAAACAATCCTCATATTTTTTTATAATTTTCTTAGCTACATCTTTTTGAATTTTTGTTAAGTCTTCATCCAAATTAAGACTGTCATAATTTATTTTGCTTTTTTGTTCAGTCATTTCCGCTTCTTCAATCTTTTCACATAACACTCCTCGAGCTAACTTTTTCTTGGGAGTAATAATTATATCCTTGTCCGATGTATTAATTATTGGTAACACGCATTCCCCATTTTCGTCACAATTTACTATACATCTTAATATGCAGTGTTCTTTAAACTCTTTCATACGCACACTAGTTTCAATAAATAGGTCTCCTTGGTGTTCAGCATGGCATACGATGTTTTGTGTATGCTTCGGAGGTATTATTGTAGCAGTTTTTGCCCATATGGGAATCTTTACAGCAGGCAATTCGAACAATTCCGTCAAATTATCTTTATGATTTTCATAAATTCTCAATACCTTATCATCCTTATGTACAACAATATGCGGCTGCTCGGTAAATGGATGTCCAATTATAACCGGAATATTTTGTACTTCGTTGGGCACTACAACAAAATTTGTAATTGCTACCGCTTGATCGATTTGAACTTTCACATTTTTGAGTTCCCCTTTCGCTATAAGCTCACCGCCCCCAAAACCTCTAATAATGCTTTCTATTCCTCCTATCTCTTTATTTAATTTTTTACATAAATCAAATCTAATGGTATTCACATTCGCACCCAAATCAATAAATGCTTCAGTTTTTAAATCATTAATTATCACATCCATAAAATATTTCTCACCTTTTTGTTTCTCCTTATCCAACGTCAAAATTTGTTTTCCTGGGTTGTTAGTGTTCTTCTCGCAATCTCCAAAATGGTAACGATTACACTTCATACAGCGTTTTGCTCTTTTTGGGCAGTTTGGCAAAATGTGTTCCCTACTACCACAACTGTAACACTTTCTCCTAAGTCTCCTATCCTGAAAACCTCGGACTTTTATATTATTGTATTGCACATGATTACGATGCTTGTCACTATTATTGGTATATTTCTTGTAGCTGCTTATAGAATTTCCTTCGTCTTTGTCCTCAATAGTTTTTAAATATTTAAGTAGATCCTCGGGTTTTTGGTAATCTCCAACTTTAGCTGATCGTTGGATGTTTTTATCTGGTATTCCAGCGATAATGCAGGATGTCGCCTTTGCTCCATAAATCTCGCATGAATTCAGCAGTGACAGTTTATCATAATAATATGATATTATGGTTTCATTTGATCGTTTCTTTCTCCCCAACATATTTTCCAGAGTCGAAGCGTAATCTATATTTGCCGGAAATGCTGTAATAAACATCTCTTTCCACTCATTCCAGGTATAGTTGATACTTGGCAAACTCTGGTACCATGTTGCGGCATGGCCCCTTAATCGGTTCGTCGCAAAATGACTAGTAGTCCTTTCGTCCCATCCATGAATTACCATTAATTCTTCGATTTTGCTTAGCCATTTCTTCATATCCTGGTTGTTGTCATCTGGATAAAAAGGGGGAATTGATTCGCTTCCTACGTTAGATCTACTTTTCGTTGCTATAGCGTTTACATTATTTGTCAATATTCCCACCAATTGAGCCAATTTATCAATTTCGTTCGACTTATTTTGGGTTGGTACTTGCATCTGAATATTGTCACCTTCACTTGTGTTCGTGTCACTGGTATCCGTGGTTTCCTGGTTTCGTCGAATAATTTCCTTATTCTGGAGTTGCCTCTTACTCGAATTTTTCTTAGGCATTTAGATTATTATATTTTGCTTATTTAATTTATGAAAGTATATATATATTTTCTTTGTCTAACTGTTCTTAGTGGCTCTGAAAAATTATATTAGTCACACATAAACACTCACAAAACCCTATAATTGTCAATAGAAATTATTCCTTGCAGCAAAGTATCTGAGCACCGATCCCACTTCTGAAGTTATTAAACAAACAATCTTCTATAAATTTCAACACGTATTTATTTGAAATGAAAAAAAAATATATTGAACACCGAATTACGGTTGAGATAGTCTTCCTGGGCGTTTCACTCAGCACTTCCCTGCAAAGATCAATCAAAGTTTTGTGGTGTGAGCAAAGTCAGAAATTTACTCAGTGAATGCTAAATCCTAACTACTCATAATCACACATACACTCGTGCAGTCACTTCGCGGATCTATTGTCAATTCACCCGTACATACCAGGGTAAACACCTACATGCCACATACCAATGTAGGGCACGGACGTACCAGTGCTTTTTGTTATTGCACGTACATACCTGTGCTCACAATCGACAACATATCCCGACCACTGCCCACGATCACATTACCAATCAACTATTCTATATCACAAAAGACATACATCCTCGACATAAATCTAACCTATGATACATGCACACACACTGTATCCACACTGCACCCACCTTATCAATATTCTAATCACTTGCAATTTGTCTTTAATTTAAATTGTAACTATTAAACTTTGCAAATACGTATTCGTTCACTGCCAGTACTCGAATGACAAATTCCGTGCCACTTGCCAACCTTGGACCATTACTCTCAGATCCATTCTTTTACCTTCCCCTATTTTTCCCAGAAATGCAATTCTATGAACCCTAATATAGAGTATATTACCTTTTCTGGGAGTTCTGTAAGGAACGGTTAAGACAGGCATGTACATGTACCACAGTCCTGCTAGTAACATGTTTTACCCTCAATAAACCCTCATGAAATTCGTAGGAATTCCATGATTAATGGATGTAGCAAGGTCAGCGTGCGCAGTAGCTACATTTTACTTTGCTTGATTAATTTCTATTTTAAGGGATTCTTACCTTCCTCTTTTTGCATGTTGACAGGAGTGATGATTAAAATTTTTCTACGCGGCGGAGGCAGAAAAAATTGTGATTAGAAAAAGAGTAGGTTTTTAGACAAAAAAACGGCGGTTCGTACGAAAAGAAAAGAGATCGGAGTTGATTTTTTTCCAAAATCTTCTACGACCGGGGTGGTTAAGAAAAAACGGTGGTTTGCAGTCGAGTGTAAAAAGGTAGCGAAAAATAAATCCAGTGTTGTAACGAAAAATAAATCCAGTGTTGTAACGAAAAATAAATCCAGTGTTGTAAAAGGAAAACTGAATCAAGTTTGTAAGGAAAGATAAATCGAGTTTGTAAAAAAAAAAGGGAATTAAAATAAATAAAAAGAAAATTCTTAGAAGAAAAGTGTTTTGGATTATAGCAGCCCGACACTAAACGAAGGTACATAACAAGGCTTTCGGTCATATTTTGTAAGTCATTGACCTGATAGGCAATTTTTTGTTGCCTATCTAAAGGTGATACTATTGGTTTCTGAATTTTTTCCAATGTGTTCTTTACTATACTTATTTGTTGCTGTTCAAGTTTGATTAGAGCCTATTTATCCTTTTCTAGCTCGCTCAGTTGACTGTAAATTTCGTGTTAATTGCTACTGTCCATAGTTCCAAATAAGAAATGCATGGCGTTACCAATTCCATCAAAGATGGACCGAGCTGTCCGGGATCGAGATAGTAACTCTTCTATTGTACTAGTCCGTTTCTTGATATTTTCCACTATGGCATGCAAGTGTGTCTGTTGGGTATCACAAAAGTTGGAACTACCCTCCTGCGACTGATTACCGCATAGTCGGAGAGTCAGATGCTCTGCATATTCCGCTAACATCGTTTGGTTCTGTAGCTCTGTCAGATCTATCTCTGTCAATATACTCCAAGTGTTGTGGTATACTATTAAGTTGCCCACGTCTTCAAAGAGTATGCCGGAGTTATCCAGTTTGGTTATCGTGAATGGATTCCCTAGGCCATGCGTTGCGCTAAGTGCGAGTAGCAGGGTTAGCGTTAACATTGCTGCCATCTGGAGAAAATGTAAGAAGGATTCCGGTTTGAAAAATAATATCGAACGTAATTTGACGTAGTTAAAGTATGGATAAGATAATGGATGTTGAACTTAATCTGTTTTAAACGGTAATATCCGCTCCCCTAGTGGATTATTTATCAGCTAGAGAGGATGCACATGTAGGTAACTTGTGAAGGTATCCGTTAGACTGTCTTGAGATGGGTTAATTGTTTCCTTACTGATGTATAATACTATTATATACTACAGCATTTCTGCGTAGTACGAGAACAATCACAGGTATAGGCCAATGGCACGGTACCTGTTCGAGTGAATAGTAGTATGACGCAACGTTAGTTGGAGTATGGCTTCCGCCTAGGAGGCTCGGGTTTTAATTCCTGGTATGGGAACCATATGCCCGACAGTAATAATAGTAATGAGACAATACGATGACAATGTCTAGAATCAGTCATAAACGACTTCAGAGAACAGTCGGGTGATAAGAAATTTCCATGAGTACTGGAACGTGTTGCAATTATTGAAAACATTTTTATGGATTCATATTCCATAGGAGGTACTAGGAGTTTGATCCCCAGAAAGTGGAGAGAAACGATCTCTAGTTTTGCTTGTAATTGAGTACAACTGAAACAGGCAGAAAATCTAGATGTGCTATAAGATTATTACCAGCTTGTACGGTATATTCGCCTAGGGCAGGCAAAACCTCCCAGTCGTACTGATGAGTAGGTAAAGTTTCTGCTCGTACGAAATGCTTCTTCTTCCTTTTTATAAGAAATATTCAGCCCACTGCGGGCAGATGATAAGGTCAAATAAATACTGGTGCCAACATTGGCAGTCCAGTGGTGGTGTTATACAATGTTACCTTTTCCAGGTCTAGGAAAGAGTAGGATCACTTTCATGGGTTTATCCGAAAGTAGTCGTTTGTTATCCATCATAATTATAGATTAAACGCATTCACGAAAAATTATTGATTTTTCAGTAGATATAAATGCATATATCCTAGAAGTAAAAATTTGTGACCGTATCATCGCGTAATAATTTGTTACACGTGATACCTAGTTCGGCGAGGCAGAACCAGCTTAAGCGTGTATGACTGCAAATTATGTGTATAGGTACGAACTTTCCGATTGATTTTTTTCTTCTTAATGCCATAAACAGAGAGTTCCAAAAAGTTACATTTCCGTTAATTCTTTTATTCCTCTGACTACCTCAACGTAACACCACAAACACACATACGTGTACACCACTTCTATTGAGTGGTATAACACAGAGTGTTGCCTGCTTTTTTGCAGGACTTTAAACGTTATAATATGCATTTCTATCTGTACAAAAGCCCGGCATTTGAAAGCTGTTGTTCACTTTCACCGTTCCCGCCAGTAGAGTGCCACGGTGTAATCGACTTGCTTTTGGCTTATTTGTATTTGAAAATGAATCGGAAAGACTGTGGGATCTGTATTAGTAATCAATACATTATTTTAGTCAACCAGATGAAGGTTCGGTGTCAAAGCATTGGCTACAATATATATATGCGTTGGGGAACATCTTCCTTCCCGGGTTTGAACTACTGGTTCTACCTTGCTCGGACTTTGTTGGTAGTGTAATTATCAACAAGTTATTAACACTTGGTTATCGCATCTCGCGCAGAATTGTCATAATCAAACAAGTCAACTAATGTTGTCGGTTGAAGTTAGTTTATGCGTGGATAACGGGCGGCGTCTACTGATAAACGCAAGGAATAGTATGTTCGTGGTATTTTACCGCGATTCGTTATTCTAGGTAAATTTGGTGTGTCCCAAGCAATTAGTGAACATATTAGTGAATTTGAAGGTACTCTTTTCCCAAGTTCGGGGGGGGGGAGGCTGTCTTCTTATACAACATCATTTATGAATGAAAGTCACTGTACCCAACAAAGAAGTTAGTACAATATTATAGTAAGTATAAGTTGTACTCACATATTTTGCGTCAGAAAGCACTGGTTTCGTTTTAATTAAGTTTTCGGATCATCTCCAGAGTAGTGTAAATTTCAACTTTGAATCGTATTCGTGACAAAAAGGAAAATTATAAGAAGTTTTAGTCCGACTGAACCCTTGCGGTTCCAAACTTCAAACTTGTAGTCGACTAGCGTTGTAGTGATTACCGGTACTAGGGTAATTTTGTGCTATCAAAGCAGTGAGAGGTTAACCACAATGCAGTTTTGACTAATAGAAAAAATCGTGAAGATTTAAAAGCTTAAGACTATTTCCTAATAATGTATAGTCCTCTTTTGCATCATATGCTGAAGAAAAGTACAAAGTCAAGAAGATTCAAGGGCATCAATGTTTTCTTAGAATGCAAGCTCTAACGGTTCGATTGAATTTTCTTTCTCCTGGTGGCAAAGAGGGTAGCGGAAAGAAAATGATTCGAAAATTGTGTGACCTACTGTTACTTGAAGAAAAGGTGGTTCATTTGCTCATGAAATAATATAAAATCGAGTAGATTAGGTAAGAGAAAGCGTGCACTTCTATTAGGTTAAGCTGATCGACAACTTAAGTCAGTAAGGCTAGTAAAACGTAAGTTTTAGTCTGTTAATGTAAAAAATGTAATGTAAAAATCTATTCATAATATGGCTTAAGTCTGTTATTATGAACAGTGACCAGTCGCCTACCGACTTTTATAGTACTGTTCTCAGGGCTAGATATGGCCGTTATCAAATAAGGTCCTTTCCAAATTTGGGAGAGCTTCTTCTTTCTGTTTTCGCTTTTTAGCAAGACTTTATCTCCTACATGAAAAGATATAGGGCGTATGGCTTTGTCGTAGTATGCTTTGGAGCTTTGCTTACTTGCGAGTAGATTTTTGCGGGCGGCTGCGTATGATTTTTGTAGCTTGTATCGAAGTAGAAGATAATAGCTCTCTAGATTGTACACTGGCTCTGGTTCCCGTTTTAAATTTGAGGGAACATCTGCCGTAAAACCGTATAGACAATCCATAGGAGTTAGCTTCGTACCTTCGTATAGACTGTTGTTATATACAAACGCAGCCGTTCGCAGAAAATGATCCCACGTTTTGGGATTTTCGTCGACTATTGTGCGAAGATATTCTATTAATGGACGATGGGCCCGTTCCAGTGCACCATTTGACTGAGGGTGATATGCGGACGTTTGAAGTTTCTTTACTCGTAGTAGCTTACAGATTTTTTTGAATAACTCACTTAGAAAATTGCTTCCTTGGTCAGTCACTATCCTTTTGGGGATGCGATACCGCGTTACAATTTCATCAAAAAAAATCTGTGCCACCGTAGCTGCCTCTGCGTTCGGAATGGGATACCAGTCAACAAACTTTGTTAAGATATCCTGAAACTTTAAAATGTATTTATTGTTTTGATTTGTTTCTTCTAGTGGTCCCACAATATCTAAGTAGACCTTATCAAAAGGCTGTTCGGCGATATCTGTAATGACCATAGGCATTTTTATCAAAGGAGAAGCTTTCATTGTTTGACACTTGGAGCATTTCTTTACATACCTTTTTATATCTCTGAGCATATGTCGCCACCAGTATTTCCGCTTGATGCGCTTGTAGGTTTTTATCACTCCTTGGTGTCCACCAAAAGGGGAATCGTGATAATCCTTGAGTATAGTCTGTATTTCCTCTGAGCTAGTGATTACCTCTGGTTTTGTGGTCGGACCAGGGTCTATATTATTAGGCGCTGAGGTGTTGGTTATTGTCTCTGTTACTGGATTTAATTTTATTTCCGCCTCTTCAGATTGTGTTTTAAACGGAGGTGTATCCGTGGCTATTAGGGCCTTTTGTTTATGGGCTCGAGTAATAGCGTAGCAATTAGCGGGATCTGATTGACTTTGTACAGTGCAATCATCTTCGAAATCGGAATCCATTCGGTGGTGAATTATCGCTTCTACTGTTAAAGTTTGAGCAGGGCTATCTTCGTTTATCTGTGTTGGTATACGACTTAGCGCGTCGGCATTCGTATTGTATTTTCCTGGTTTGTATTCAATTTCATAATCGAATTCCGAAAGTTTATGATGGAATCTCACTAATCGTGAAGTAGGATCTTTCACGTCAAATACGCCTTTGAGGGGCTTATGATCAGTGTATACCTTAAATTTGCGACCCTGAAGATAGCATCTGAAATTCCTGGTTTCCCAAACTATTGCGAGTAATTCCCTTTCGATTGTCGAATAGTTTCTCTCAGCTTTGTTTAGTGTTCGGCTGGCATATGCGATTGGTTGATCCTTGCCTATGTCCCCTTGGGACAATACAGCTCCAAGTGCCTCACTACTAGCATCCGTTGTTAAATTAAAGGGTTTTGTGAAGTCAGGATAAATAAGTAGAGGAGGTGAAATCAGTGCTAACTTGATATTTTCAAATGCCTCCTGGCATTTTTCAGTCCATGTAAATTTGTTGTCTTTACGAAGTAGATATGTTATTGGACGTACGATTTTTGAAAGTTCAGGAATGAATTTCCTATAATAGTTAGCAAGTCCTAAAAAGGACTGTACTTGTCTCACTGTTCGAGGAACCGGGAAGTTCTGCACGCATGCTGTCTTGCTCGGGTCTGGGAGAGCTCCCTCACTGGAACATTTGTGACCCAAATATATTACTTCCCTTTTCAGGAACTGACACTTGTCGGGCTGTAGTTTTAAATTATGTTCTCTCAAACGGTTAAATACCTTTCGGAGCTTGCCATTGTGATCTTCCGAATTTTCGCCATAGATGACTATGTCATCCAGGTATACAAAGCATTCCAAACCTTGTAACCCCGTCAGAACATAATTCATCAAACGTTGAAAGGTGGCTGGAGCTCCCTTTAAACCGAAAGGCATGCGTTTGAACTCATAGTGTCCGTAGTTGGTGCTAAAAGCGGTTTTGTGCCGATCTTTTGGGTTGACAAGTACCTGATGGTAGCCACTGGCTAAGTCAAGAGTGGTGAAATAACGAGCGTGACCTAATTGGTCTAAAATGTCTTCTATACGGGGTAATGGAAAAGCATCACCTATTGTTTTCTCGTTTATCTTGCGGAAGTCTACGATAACACGCCATTTCTTTTCTCCGTTTGGCCCTGCCTTTTTGGGGACCACTAGAAGAGGGGAATTCCATGGGCTTTTGCTTTGTTGCACTATTCCATTTTCTAGCATTTCATGAAGTTTTTCATTAATAACTTGCCTTTGCGTCTCTGGTAGTCTATACATTTTCTGGTTAATTGGGGCCTGATCACGAAGTAGAGGTATTGAATGGGCTATAGCCCTTGTGAAGGTGAGCGTGTCACCTTTTAGAAAAAACACATCATTATATTCCCAACAGAGGTTAGTTATTAAGGTTTTCTCCTCGTCATTTAACGTTGTCTCTAGATCGAGTTCTTGTTCTAGTTTGCTAAATCGTTGGTAATTTTCTAGAACGTGTGCCTCTTCATAGTCTGGGAATACGTGGCGTAGATGCTGTAATATTGCATCTTGGGAAGGCTGTGCAAGTGTTTGTGTTATCTTTAAACATTTTTTGTTTGTGATTCGAGCTCCAGTATGTTTTTGAGCTCTATTAGTTATGAGGCTCTCTTGGGTTGCATACTGTTCCGCGGACAAGGGTGCGATGTAGTAATTTTTTGTGTGTATTAATTGCAATTCAAAGTCAGTTATGATCGCATCTTGGCTATTTGCATTGAGGATACCTATCAACACTGTTTTTTCCCCCGCCGGTAGAATGCTATTCGCCAGAAAGACTCCTTCGTCTATCTCCTGAGATAGGCAGAGCATTCCTTCCTGTATGTTCACCGGTATTCTTACTACTACTTGGGATCGAGCAGGTATGCGAATAGTTTCCGTTAAGTGAACATTCTGCTGCCTGATTTCATCAGTCCCGTGCTGGTTAGTCATATTATTAGGTTTAAGCTTCCCTGACTTGTGTTTATTCACCAAGGGGACACTACAAGTTGACAGCTTAACCTCTACAGGTTCCGTCACTTTTGTAGCTGACCTTGACACTAAAAGCTTTTGAGGAAGTGCCTTCTTATCCCTTGCTTTTAATAGTGGGATAGCACATTCTTTGGGGTTAGTTTCTGTGCGAAGAAACCTTAGTGTCAGTTTAGGGCCCTCAATATTGCAATGAGTCGAAAGGAAATCATTTCCTAATAACCCATCACCAGAGACGTTCGGCAAGTGCTGTACTACTTGAAAGTTACAAGGGATTTTATTTTGAAGAGTGAAATTCCCTTGGCAACTACCCAGAGATTTGCCGGTACCAAAAGGCGTTTGAAGAGTGCAAGTTTTTTGTGTATTTATTAAGTTAGGGACGTTGAGTGTTTGTTTCTTAACGAAGCTTACATCAGCCCCTGTGTCTACTACTAATTGCACGTGTCCGCTTTGGGCGATGTCTAGGGGGAGTTTTACGATGGGGATTCCTGATACTGTAGATAGAGGGGACCCTTTACCAAAATTCTGCAACTTTAAAGTCGAGCCTGGAGATTTTTGGTCGACTGTTTCGAGTTTCCCTGTGCCTCCCATTTTCGTTTTTGGTGGCACTCGGTAATTATATGACCTCGACGTCCACAGAAATCACATTTAGTTTGAATCTGGTTTATGTTTACTTTATTTGGCACATTTGATGGTTTACCTTGGAAACCATTATTATATCCAGGGCGATTGCGTTTACAATCGCGAGTATTGTGATTATAGCTGCGACAATTTGTACAGTAAGGAGTATTTTTGCGTTTCAAGCATTCATCATAGGTGTGCCCTTTAATCCTGCAGAAATTGCAGATGACTCGTATCATAAGTGAATTTTGGGGGCCCTGTGAGAATTTCGGGGGGCCTCTTGAGGTTTGCTGGCCATATCGACCGCCCACTGGTATTGCATTTTGAACTGGGTGAGAAGCTATTGGAGGTGGAGTCCCAAGAATTCCTGTTTGGAACTGTGGAATTGCAGGAGAGGTCTCCATGGCTGGATTAGCTAGTGAACTATTGTAGACGTTTTGAGCTTTAAGTTGATTTGGGCTCTGGAAAAGATTATTCTGTGCCCATGCGGGTAGAATGTGGACTGGTGTTTGAGTAGCGGCAACAGGTGCAAAGCCCATGGATTGCTGCAATTTTTCCATATCTAGAGCTTTTTTAATTATGTCTTCCAGTGAATTATCTTGTTGAGCCAATAGATAAGTCGTTAAGTGTGGATTGGTTCACCGGTATTCTTACTACTACCCAGTTTTCATAGCTGTAATTGCAAAATCTTCCAACTGTCGTGTTGTAATTCTGTAGACCTCAGCACCGTATTTTATTTCGACGGCTTGTTTACACTGAGTTAGGAAGTGTTTTACTCTTTGAGTAAAAACTATGAAATTCTCCATTGGAAACTGTCGACAAGAAATTAGTTTACTGACTAATTCTTCGTATGTTTCTCGAGGAAGATAAGCTCTATTCAACAGTGCCTCAAGCTCATCTACAGATGTCCAACTGGACGAAGTAATTAGTTGATAAGCCTCCCCACGAAGACGGGTAGGCAGAATTTGTAAAAAGGCACTCTTTCCCTCTTCAGCTAGGCACTGAAGGACTTGTTTGCAACATCCCAAGAAAGTTTGCAGCTCTATGCCACGGTATGGGTTATTTTCGCCCGAAAACAAAGGGACCATTTGTGCGGTCAACTTCACTACTTTCGAGTAATCTACTGGCATTGTGGGAATTTTATCTGTTTCGAGAATGCGCGGAACACTTATATTTTCACTTATTTCTTCCAAAGCGGATTCCAATAGGGAATCGCCTAACCAATTAAAAACAATATCACTCGCGGATGCTTCGTCTATACTAATTTCACTTTGATTTAATTGATTTAATGAATAGAAGTGCGAAAATCCGGAAAATTGTTCGAGATCTTTTTTAAACCTCTCAGTTTCCTTTTTAAACTTTGTTATTTTTGCTCTCCGTTGTTCAGGTGATTGCTTTATTTGCTTATCTAGGCTATCACAGTGATGAACGGATGGTTTTTCGGATTTTTGCACTTGTTCTAATAATTTATCTAAATAAAATTGAAGACTTACTTTTCCAGTGCTGCCCTGAGATGTCTCGATGTGTTCTTCTGGGTTGCCTCCTGTGAGCCGGGGCGAGTTGTCCTTGGGGTCGCCCGGCAAGGAAGATTGTTGATTCTGCTTCTCTTTGTCCTTTGGGTTGCTTCCTGTGAGCTGAGGCGAGTTGTCCTTGGGGTCGCCCGGCAAAGAAGATTGTTGAGTCTGCTTCTCTTGTCCTTTGGGTTGCCTCCTGTGAGCCGGGGCAAGTTATCCTTAGGATCGCCCGGCAAGTAAGATTGTTGAACAGGTTGAGCTGGTTGTGCCGCAATGTGTATTTCTTCCTGTGGTGACTCCGGGAAGTTGTTGTTGCTCATCAACACTTCGTGTAACCTGTCCAGGCCACAGGCTTGTAGAACTCGGCTGGTTGTTACTCGTTGTCCTCAGGAGAGTAGGTCCTTTGGTAAAGATAGTGCCCTCAAGGCCAGACTCAGCCCCAAGATAAAGGATTTGGGTGTCTTTTCCAGCACTATCCTACCGGCTGCGCCAAAATTGTTGTGTATTCCTTCCAAAGATAAGAAGGGGAACACACTGTGGTCCTTGGCTCCTGGTTGTCCTCACGAGTTTCCTGTAAATATACAATACTTTTCCTTTTCGGAAAAGGTTAGCTATTTATGTTATTAAAACATGTACCCAACGGTACCACACGGATTACCACCAATTAAAAGTCCGTTTTATTTTTGAAATTTAATTACTTTATTCCGTTTGTAAAGAAATACTTTAGAAAAACTTTTATTACAAAAACTTTTAATAATCGAAAGGAAACGCGGGAACCACAGATATTAGTTTTTAATTCTTTAAACCGCGAACTTAAGCTTGCCAATTGAAAACTGCTCTTCAACTGTTAACTCAAAACTGCTCTGACAAAAACTGCTCTGCTCATGTCCCGTGACGAGTATTTTAAAGAAAGGCTCAGTTGTTTCAGCCCTCTCATTGGTCACTTGAATTCACCTATAGGAATCTTCAAGTTACCCATTCCCCAAAATCAGCATGTCAGACCGGAGAAAGAATCAGCCAATCAGAATTGTTCAATTCTTTCCCACAGTCCAACATTGCTGATTCGTGAAAACGAGCCACAAAAATTCCCATGGTAAAAATATATATAATTGTTAAATTTTCCTGGACGGTGGATTGCCACATGATCAGTTTACTTGAGTGAGATTTTCTTACAGCTAATTATGCTGACCCATCGAAAAATGTTTAGCGCTTGAATATTTCAGTCGACACCCGATCTATTTACTTAAATGAAATAAGCATGCGCGTCTTTCTCACGGTCAATAATGTGACCCATCGAAAAGTGTTTAGCGCGTGCATATTTCATCCGAAATATTGTACGTAATTGTCACATAATTTCTTGTCGTGCAGACAGAATTATTTAGAGCATGTGCCCTTGAATATGACTACGTCCGTTTGGACATGAGAAAATGATTTGTATATGTGCTGCTTAGATAGCCTGGCACATGTATACTTGAATCTGAGCCCTGGAATTCGTGCATGCATTTCAGGCATAAATTGGCTCATGTTAATTTATGTATGCATTTTTGGATCCACTTTTAGAATTAAAGGAATTTATGGATGCATTTTGTTATGCATGCATAAATTTCTTTATCTTTGGTTGTTGGTATACAACAACACCATCGTGCAGAATATCTCAGTCGAACAAATCGACCTAATACCTAAACTAAACTTTGATTTACAAATAAACGAAATGCCACAACTACAATCAGGGACTTTACCAAACAAATTACAATTATTTGGCCACCAAAATCACAAAATGCATTTCGACGAACAGAAACTCAGCCTTAAAAACTTTTTACATAAGATCGAAAAGGTGAAAACCGACCGAGAGTCAAAAACCTATAGCCAATATAAGAGCAACCACATAATTATTCTTAGTGTTTTAGTCTGCCTTATTGCCATAATTTTAATAGTATTAATAGTAAAATTTAAACAGTTGAGCATAAAAAACACATATTTCAAAAGCGTTTTCCTAGTATCCACCGGAAAATGTGCAACATAAAAGGTCATGTGGAAATGCAGGAAACTGATAACGAAGTGTTAATAAGGAAATCCAGCGTGATTTAATTCGTGAAACTGCTTTCAGTGACTCACACAAAAGTAACATTAGTAAACCAACGATCGCTCTAACACCCCCACAGTCCAGAAGAAAAACTTAGCAAGACAAACATAAGCTATTTTGAAATTGTTTAAGTAAAACATTTTTTAGTACCTACTGAAAAATTTTGAACTTTCTAAATAGAATACATTTCTATTAATATTTCGAGGTAATAATATACAAACAAAAACAATAATCTTTATCAACGTTGTTTGTGTTATTTCTTTGAAACACAGTCGGTAAACTTTGGCTATATTTCTCAATATATATATAATATAGTGTACGTATTTTACAGAAAAAAATCCCATAGATAATATATTCAATACAAATAGAGCATTTAAAGATAAGAAAAAACAAAAGTTTTACAATACATTTATTAATATAATAAAAAGAAAAGTTATGTTTGGACTGTCTACATATACATAAGTATAATTCAAGCCGATTCAATTTATTATAAACATCACTGTTTGTGACAATGCACAAGTCAGATACAATTACTATGTACAAGTTATAAAAAAAAAGCTATTGTTTAACATATAACACACTACATAATATACAAATAAATGAAACTTGTAGGTATAATAAATTAAAATTTAATAGTAGGTATCTAATACAGTCTACATATACATAAGTATAATTCAAGCCGATTCAATTTATTATATACATCTTTGTTTGTGACAATGCACAAGTCAGATACAATTCCTATGTACAAGTTATTAAAAAAAAGCTATTGTTTAACATATAACACACTACATATTATACAAATAAATGAAACTTGTAAACTTGTAATTTTCTAGTTAAAAACATGCATACATATGTATCTATTATAATTTTAAAGATAGTCTAATTTCAGCTAGCAATAATTTGCTATAGATATGTCAAACTAAAATAACGAAATGTTTTCTAATTAAAAATTTTACTCGGACTCTCCCGGAATCTCATTTCATTCATTTCCTTTCACAAGGCACTTAAAGTTTTCCAGGAAAACGTTGCAAAACGAATGTACAAAAAACTTCAAAAGCCACAGTCCCACTTCAAAGGGGGGAGGAATGTGATGTAAACAATATATCAGAAATAAATACGAAAATAATGTATGATGTAAATCAGTTTAAAGAGGTCGATCGAATATTACAAACAAGTACACGCAACCTAGATAAATAATGGTCACACAATTATGTTGCCACTAGGAAGCGACTTGTAATGTATTGATGCCTAATTGTTGAAATCACAAATCAACAAAAATGAATTAAGCAATGCCATGAAAGTAGGTGAGTGCCAGTATCGCGAAATGATTAGGAAGATTTCGGGGCAGCCTGAGTTTTAGAAAATGTCGAGTTTTGAGTAAACCTTCGATAGGTTAAGAACGCGGCGTTATTGTATAAAGTATATAGAGTAAATAAAGTAGTGGTTTTTATATTATTTCGGTGGTTTATTTAAATAATTTCATCCCCAAATAAATATTCATTACATTTGCAACCTTTTGAATTTCTTTCAATTCCTCTAATTCTCTTACTGCTTTTGTTCTGAATTGTCCTACTGTTGTTTTCACTAGTTTTTCTTCTAGCTTGTCTGCTATTGTTTGGGTTTTCCGCTGGTACTTTTGTCTGTACTCCTCGATTGAAATTGGCCTGGGTCCAGCTTGTGGGTTTTGCTTCAAATCTTCCGTTAATTCGTCGTTGAGTTTCGCATATAATTCTTCAAATTTTTCATCTATTTCTGCTATCCATTGCCCTCGGCTCTGCGATATCGTTAATTCCATCTCATTTGGGTCGTTTGTGGGCAGGGTCGCCATGTTATGTTTGCCTTTACGCTGGTTGCCAACTGATTGGCGTATTCGCTGATGTCCAATATTCTATTCATGATTAAACTAATCAATTACTATGCCGAATATATGGCGTGCCGCCTCAATATTCATGAAAGGCAAAGAAATGAAAATTACCTATGGATCAGGCTGAATGTCTCAATCCTTACTTGATATTTGGCTGGAGTGCCTCAATATCTTTATGCTGAAGACATCTGGCTAAGAAGCCTCTATATCTTAGGGAAGGAGAACGCCTGGCTAATTCCCGCTGCATTCTGAAGAATAAACCTTGTACTTTACCAGACAATGGTCCAAACTTTATTTTTAATTTCTTTCTTAATGCTACCTTATTTATAATCGCTAATTATTGCTAAGTAAGCTATATACATTAATTTCTTACAGCTACCTACATTCGATAATTTGCTCACCATATCATTATGAAAGAAACGGAGACCTCACGTGAGTAACGTTCTTTGTTGCCATTGATAAATTTGGTGCACTGCACATATATAACTTATTTCTGCTTGCGCTGTAATCTGATGCGCTTTTATTTTACGTTCTTTGTTGCCATTGATAAATTTGGTGCACTGCACATACATAATTTATTTCTGCTTGTGCTGTAATCTGATGCGCTTTTATTTTACTTCATTCATAACGAGGTACGAATGGGTAAGCACAAATGTGATTACATACAAATTTGTATGTATGTAAATTGTATTTTCATTTTTGGTTATTCGAGGAGTTAATTGAACTCCAAGTTTTAGCTTTTGAAATGATTTACAAACTTTAGTTGTAATCTTGGTATAATATTGCTTTTACGGAGATGTGCATATGGTATATATGCAATTACATGCTTTAATGATGCATGATTACAGATGTATTACAACCCCTGTCATCGCTGTCTGAACAACAGCGTCAGATAAACAGTCAGATTAACCATCTGTGAACACAGCAGACGATTTTACCGCCCAACAAATGTGTCCATTAGAAACAAAACCTGTTCTTTGTAATGCTAAGCCATTTTGAGATAAAGTAAAAAACCTCTCAAGTATAAATTAAAGATTCTTCCCAATGAATTGTTTTACATGTCTGTTGGGAATATAACAAAAAATTGTATTTTGAATTTTAAATAAGTATTCCGTAATTATTAAAAAAAAAAAAAGAGAAATGACGTCATTTGCATCTCACTAATTCAAAAGGATTGATTTGAAATTTACTTTACTGAAAATGAATTGATATGGAAACAAGTTATTATAAAAGTTGTGTTTTGTAAATTTCTTCTTATAATTTTGAACTAGTAGTAGTTAACAATATTTTTTCAATGTATAACAAAAACTTTAATAATCCATCTGTTTAGCTTTAAGTTAAGTTAATTTAATATTATTTTGCCGTCATAGCACCTTTTCCCCACGACAAACAAAATTTTTAAATGCAAAAATATGTTCCCACATAGCCGTTTATCACAAAATTTTCATGGTCACCGGGTGGAATTCGGCATCAGATGACACTGCGAATTATATTAATTATGAATTGAAAAATGATGTATGCAGGTATGTACCGTAGGAATTGCATAATGAGTGAAAAGTGCAATCACAACAACTTGTAATTTATATAAACAAGATGCGAAAAATTAAAAATTTTATTGTGATTTTAAAATCGTAAGAGTTAGATGATTTTATTTAACCAATTCCTTTTCAGCAATTATCATTCTTATGCTCAGTGTAGAGATACAAGCGCCTGTTACACTACCGTCAATAGCCAAGGTACAAGAAGTTTGACTGCCCTACCACGACAAGAGGCAGAAGAGCCTAACATCACTTTTAAGACAGAAAAGTAGCAAAATTAACACAGAAAATTCATTCCGGTCTTATAAACTATTTTTGATTTTTGATATTAAGACAATGTTTATTGCACTTGCTGAAATTCTAAATTAATAAACTGGACAACCAACTCCATCATCCAAGATCATCTCGGATGAAGCAGCTGGCCTTTTATCGGTTGATTTAATATAGAAATGCGGAAAGTGCAATTAAAATTAATACATTAATATTGTAATCACAAATCAATGTTAGAAAATCAAAGCAAAGTCTAAATTCTTAAAACAAATTGGGTAATCTTCTGCAGTTATATTTTCCTGGTTTCTTAACTCTAAAATATTTTTATAAAATGATAAACTTTGTAAAGTTGGCCAATCGTCTCCATAGTGCTTCTTTAGTAGATTTGTAATATCATTTAATTTTACTGCTTTGATTGGTATGTTTCCTGATGGCAAAAGACGAGGTTGCATATTTGATATTAATTTTCCTTTTTTTATAACACCTTCTGTAGTTTGTATATCAGATTTGTAGGAAACCTCTGCACGTATACGAATATTACCTGGTATAAAGAAAAAGGAAAATGTGTTGTTATATCACAAACTAAATAAAAAAAATATCATTACCTTTTGATATTGTTAAAATAAATCTTTTCGCCTTATTAAACTGAAAGTGCCAAGGACTTGGTGGCTTTAAATATTCGGAGGGCAAAGATTTCCAATCCATTGCAGTGTTATGGCCCAATATATGGAAGATTCTCCCCAAGCTAAAGGCATTACAGCGAAATAATCAGCAATTGTTAAACAATAACCTCGCGTTGTATTGTTTTGGAACTGTCGGCTGTTTTGCTGATTAGCCCAACAGCTGGCTGCAATGAGCGCTTAGTGGAGCAATAAACGATTACAATAATAATTAACCTCGCATGGTAATTAATATGTAAGGCGATTGTTTACCACTAACCAACTCATGTGCTGCAACCCGTAGAGCATACGACAAGGTGTGTCGTTTGTTTACATCCGTGTTGTGAGCAAAGAAAGCTTACTTCCGAATATTGGGGCATAAAAGACCAGTGACTGGTCTGACGAGTGCCGTTATGTGAGCAGTCGCAATTAAGTCTTGTTTTAGAACGCCTCAAGTTGCACGTCGGTTTAGGTTACCTTAGCGCCGGTAGCTTGTATAAAGTAAGATAGGTCAGTTCGCGTATCGTGAAATAAGTAAACATTCAGTCTCTAATATAAGTAAAGTACAAAAAATATACCAAACTACAATCAGTCAATAGCGAAACCGGCATACAATGAAAACTAAACTCCCGGCGATGAACCCCGAAAATCGTTTCTGCCAGCCCATATATAAGTAATTACCTGAAAACGCAAAGACATCTGTCAAGTCCATTTCTTCGGCCTAAATGCCAACAAAAAAAACAATGTGGTGAGGAAAAAAAAACATTATATAAACAGAAAAATGCTATACTATATTTAGCCAAGTATAAAGTTTTTTACTTTTTAACAAAATATACAAAAAAGTTAACACCAAATTAAAACTAAAATTTTTTAAACACACAAAACTTTTAGAAAAAAGGTAAGAGCTAATTCAAAAACCCAAACTTAAAGTTAGAACGAAACCAAGCCACCCACCAAATCATAAAAAAATAATATTAGAAATAAATTAAAAAAAAATATATAAACCAGACATAGATTACCTGGATTAACCCTCATACAGGTAAGGAATGGCTTAATCCTGGGCGAAACCAGATGCCTAATCGGGAAGGTCCCCGTCCTCCTGGACAGGAACAGACGCCTCATCAGGAAGATACAAGTCCTCCTGAGCCGGATCAGAGGAATCGTCCCAGTTCACTACCACCGTGGGGCCACAAGCATAACTCCACCATATAAAATCGTCAGCCTCCGCCGGATGCACACATCCTGGCGCACATTCCTCCGCAGCAACAGTGTTATTATCGCACGACACCAGGGAGACACACTCTCGACAAAATACGAATCACCCTCATGCAGTTGGGCCTGGCGTTAGTATAGGGATCACGCAGCAATCACCTTCACAAAACTCCATTTTAAAACACACTGCGAGAATTAGTAGACAAAGCGCCCTATACAACTGGAAAAACTCGACAAAATATAGCCACGACCCACTGAAATGTACCATTTTCTTATTAGAATAACATAAATACCGCTCCAGTTAATCTCAATAGTAAATATATGCATTCCTTTCCTTTCAACCCACGCGATATTAGTTAAATATCACACGGTTTGTTCTTGTGCATACCTACATCAGTTTAAAAGTACAGATCCCACACAGTCTTTTTTTTCCTTTTCAAGCTGGTGCAAGATGCATTTCAATATATCATACCGATACTATGTACTCCTGGATATGATTTAATTATTTTTAGTGAAGACAATACCAAATTCATTTAAGCTTGATTCAACATCCCATAAACACCCACACAGTTTCCTCTTGAAAGAATAATTCTCTTTTTCATAGGGGAAAGATAGCTTATTCCTAAAATATTTGAAGAAATTGCGTTAGCAATTTCTTCACATAATTTCGTAAACAAAAATATTTTTTTCTAAAAGAAACGAAAAAATCAAAAAGTTTAAAATTGCACTTACAAAGTGCAAAATAAGCTTTCTCTACGTTGAAGACATGAACGTTCATACTTCTTCCACGCGCGGTATAAAGTTACCATTTTTTTAAACCTCCGATGGACATATTCAAACGAAGTGAAATTTTTGTTCCCGGGAAAAGTGCATAATAAGCACTTGAGGCAAAATATATTCTTGGGGGGCGAAAATAAAGTAAGTTGTGTTCGGTTTTTCAAAAGGAGTAAGAAGAATTGGTTTTTTGGTTCGAAGTAAGGAAAATGTAAAAGAAAAGTATCCGGTTTTGTAAGAAAGTTTAGTAGTTATCATTTCAAAAGAACAAGAACTGTTCATGTCCGGTTTTATAACAAAATTTCGTAGTTATCCTTTTAAAGAATAATTTTATAAGAGAGTTTAGTAGGTCTCGTTTTTAAGAGTAACCAACGTTCACGCCTGGTTTTATAAGAACGTTTAATAGTTAACAAACCGAATATGAATTTTATAAGAAAGTTAAAGAAATCGATTTTAAGGAGATACGTTAAGAAATCCTTGAACTAAGAATTAACTTGGATATATTGGATAAGATAAATAAGAATATATATAATAAAGTGATAAATAAGCACAAAAGTGTTCTCTTTAAACTTGGATTAACCGTGAACTACAGGTGAGTATTAATTATCGAGGGCAAAAAGGGTTATAAGCACGGATATATACAAACACCTTCTGAATGGTTGATATCGTATGCTGGGCGAACCACCATTCTGCCCCCCGTTATATTTCTTAATATTACTTCTTGCCGAAAACAATTCTCTGAGCTGTCCCTGTAATTCCATCTTTTCAGCCATTACCGCATTAAGTACATTCCTATCAATCAAACCCGTAATAATATATCTCATAGTGTAACAACTACTTGTAACAACTAGATTTATTTAATAAAAAAACACAATATATTTTCGGTAGACAACTTTATTGTTTAAAGGCTCAATCTCAACAGGTCCATACAATGGATTGAAATTATATTTATAGATTTAGATTACATATTAGAATGAAATTAGGTGGGGGAAGCAATAAATGAATGTTATGTACAAAAGGTACATAACCAAGCTATTAGAATGAAATTAGGTGGGGGAAGCAATAAATGAAGGTTATGTACAAAAGGTACATAACCAAGTTGACGGTTCTTAGGTATAGTGGTGAACATTCTCCAGTGGTGTCATAAAGCCAGTGGTGGCGTTACATCGTCCCCCTCTGGCTCCTAGGTCGATTCGACGAGGTGCCAGGATTTTTCTTTTTTTTTTTCTTTTAAACGTTGTCATCCTTCTTGGGTCTACCTCGCTTGCGTATTCGGCATATTGGTGTTACTGTATGTGGTCCTGGTCCAATGTATGGGCTAAGAGCAGATGTGTGGTATACCCCAATTGCATCTCCTGCTAATGTGGTTGTGGCTATTTCGTAACTGGAAGGTCCATGCGGTTTTAATATAATGTAAGGGCCATCTATTTTGTGGCAAAATTTTTCGCTATGCACTTTGTTAGCGCTGCTGATTGGATGGGTTGCCACCCACACGTAGTCTCCAGTCTGATAAGATGGGCCAGGTTGTCTTCTTCGGTCCGCTATTACCTTTGCATGTTCGGTTTTCTGTTCTGAAGAGGTCAACAGGCGACTGGCATATTCTATGGGATGTTCCTCTGAACACTCCCCTTGCACCAAAAGTGCTCCAATGGCGTAACTACTGGCACCTGTCTTTAGGATATATGGTTTGCTCTCATCTAATTCCTTAACTAATTGTTTCCTTTTTTTAGCAGATAACCGGTATGGTGGTGTCGATATTGGCGGATGACATCCTGTATCAACATGATGTAGTACCTTTCTCGTTGGTGGACCACTTGAATCAAAAGTATACTTATGGTCACAGAGTAATTGATCAAGATTCTTTCGGTTGAAAGTTGATAGCTCTTGACCCTCGTCATCACGAAGAGCTATATCAAAATCAATCATTGCAAGTGCTAGGTGGTTATCGAAAAGTCTGACTGGCCTAATTCTCCTTTTCTTTTTCCTAGATGGCTGACTTTCTTGAGATAGATTTAAATTTTTCCCGGGAGTTGGTGGTTTCGTCTCTAAGCAAAATGTCCTTTGTGGATTTTTGTCTATGTTTGAGTGGTCAGGACCATATTCTTGAGGTTCTTCTTCATGATTAGGCTTAACAGTCGTTTGCATAGCAGACAGGTGACTTTTCGTTCTAGGAGAACTTTTAATAATTTCGTAATTAAATTCGTATTGCTCACTAGGATTGTCTATGAAATTCCATATCCTTTGGGGAAAACTCAAAATTATTCCAGCATCTTCAATAAAATCAACTCCAAGTAGTGATTTATTTTCTGTATAATTAGGCAACACTATAAAATTTGTTTTTATAATACGTTCTTTTATCCTAATTTCAGCATCAGTAGAAAGAATCTTTTGTGGTCGCGGTATTCCGTCAGCCATAATAATTCGAACGTGACTTTCTATAAATTGATGTCCCTGTTTTAGTAAACAGTTATACAAGGTTTGTGATGCTATGCTAGATTTTGCACCAGTATCAACAAAAGCACTGCCTAAATAGTTGCCTACTCTAATTGTCAACATTGGTCGTGATCTGAGCGCTATGGTTTGGATGTTACCTATTTTTAGGCTACAGAAGTCAAGAGCGTTGACTGAAGTACTAGGCTTAGGGTTGCATGACGGACACTCACTTCTTACAACATTTTGCTTACCACAACCGTAACAGGAAAGTTGTGTTTTGAAATTTTCAGTTTCTCGTGTTGCAGGCTGTACCGGCCTAATGCTATTTGGTAGATTTCTTGCTTGATTTTTGTTAGCGTTTTGTCGCTTTCGACATTCCTTAAATTCATGCCCATAATTTCTGCAAAATGAACATAGTTTTCTCCCTTTCTTTCCAACTGAAGTGTCTCTAGAAAGCTCTTGCCTAGTTGATATATTGCTAGAGTGCTCTCTTCAAGCGTCCTCTATTTCCTTAGCTCTTTTAATTAAACCGTCAAAAGTTGCGATACTATCACGAAAAAAACGGTCTCTAATCGAAATATGAAGCAATCCAAAAATTAGATCAATTTGTGTATATTCGCTGTTCAGCTAGCTGAACCCTCTTGCGTGTAACAAAAATTTCGGTTGGTGTAGTAGCTGCATGTCTTTCTGCAAATATCTTTTGATGTATTCTGTAAGGGTTCTTGGGGTGCAAACGTTCTTCTTAAAGCATCTATAGCTAATTTCCAAGTAGAAGTGCTACCTTTTATACCCTGCCACCAAATAGAAGCTCCATCTTGCAGAAGGAGTGGTAAACCTCGAAGCGCATTTTTATCAGAAATGTGCTCTATATCCTTAAACACACTAGTTGTATTGATAAATGATTCAACTTTAGCTGGATCCCGCGAGCCACCATATCCTGCAGCACATGATGAAGAACTTCCTTCTGCAGTATGCGTTTCTCTTGATGTACCAATACTGCTAATGAGCTCTCTAAACTGGTCGTTTGTAATGGCTATATTAGGATTGGGCTTATTTTCTTCAATATCATCATAGGCACTTCGTCTATTGCGCGGCATTGTAAGATGAAGTTAATGATTTAAGAAGCGACTGTAGGATAAATGAATGGGTGGAGTTTAGTCTTCTGCGAGCGAGATACGTAAGTGCGCGAAGTATATAAGCAACTGTACGTATATATGAATTGAATGCGCAACTGCATATGCTTGCGAGCGTGCCTGACAGAGCTGTTGTCGACTTTCTGAACTGCGTCTTTGTAAAAATGTATATATGTACGAGCCTTCGATTATAATACAGTAAGACGGTGCGAGAAATAGCAATAATCTCTTTCTGAAGATGACCTCCGATTTGCAATCGAAGCGAATTCAAAACAATTATTGGGGACTGGATTCCGTATTTCCCAAAATATTATTTTTATCGACTGTATTACAGTGCGATAATGTAATTAAATTGTCTATATGTGTTTTTGTATTTTTCTTTTTTATATTATTTATATTGAGACTGGAACAGTGCTCAATTTTAAAGTTTGTAGTTTTCAAACAAAACACAATACGGCCTTTAGTTGGGCGCCACTTGTAACAACTAGATTTATTTAATAAAAAAACACAATATATTTTCGGTAGACAACTTTATTGTTTAATCAACTGGTCAACAGGTCCATACAATGGATTGAAATTATATTTATAGATTTAGATTACATATTAGAATGAAATTAGGTGGGTGAAGCAATAAATGAATGTTATGTACAAAAGGTACATAACCAAGTAATTAGAATGAAATTAGGTGGGGGAAGCAATAAATGAAGGTTATGTACAAAAGGTATATAACCAAGTTAACGGTTCTTAGGTATAGTGGTGATCATTCTCCAGTGGTGTCGAAAAGCCAGTGGTGGCGTTACAATAGTAGTTTTCTCAGTCAAATGACTCTTTCTCTTTCTTCGTGTCATGATTTCAGCTATTATTGCTGAGGCATCTTCTTCGGATGGGAAACTTTCAAAAAATTCAATAGCAAATTGAACCTGTCTCCTTATTATGATGTAACTATAGATAAAAAAAAAAACAAATAAATTAAAAACGCAAGAATGCACATTCAGCGTAATTGCAATAATCAATTGACTTCAAATCGTTTCTCAATAAGTTAATCACAATAAACGGGTAATGCATTATACGCACAACATTCACCCAAATGCATGTCACACTTGAACCGTAAGTAGTGACTGCACTTGTTTACTAGTTACTACTAGTTTTTTTTTTTTTTTTTTTTTTTTTTTTATTAGAACTTCATCAAAAAATCTGATTACTAAGTTTACAAAAGGAAAATTAAAAAACAAAATAATTTAAAAAATATTATACATATGTAAACAATGATATTGACCAACAGTGTACAAACAAAATTAATAAAATGAAAAGTAACCTTAACTAAGCTGATCCCTTAATTCACTTTTTGAAAGATGAAAGTCAATGCAATCAAACCAGTTGTTAAAGAGACGAGACATTGATGAAATCGGCTCGTGAAAACCATAGTTCGTACTATGATGAGGAACGACGAGGAAGTCGTGGTTCCTCAAGGAGCGCGCAGGAATAGATATATTGAAAGTATTTAAGAGCTCAGGAGAATTTATCGCTCCCTGTATACACTGAAACGCAAAAACAACTCTGGAAGCTTTTCGCCTTTTTTCGAGAGAATCCAATGGAAAGAGTTTAAGCCTATCAACATATGGAGGTAAAATAATAGGGTTATGCCAATGAAGTCCACGCAGAGCGAAACGAACGAATGTCCGCTGCACAGCCTCAATACGATTTATGTGTACAGCATAAAACGGAGACCAGACCGGACTGGCATACTCCAAAATAGGTCTAACGAATGTGCAGTAAAGGACCTTCGTTATGAATGGATCATTAAACTCCTTTGACCATCTCTTTACAAACCCCAGAGTAGCATTAGCCCTGGCCACGATTGAATTAATATGATGTTCGAAGGAAAGACGAGTATTAAGGAAGACACCCAAATCTTTGGTTTTGTCAAGTCTAGTTAATAAGCATCCATCTAAAGTATAATTAAACTCCAATGGCCTCCTTTTACGAGAAAAGGACATAGTAGTACATTTGCTTATATTAAGAGGAAGACAGTTAATAGCACACCATTTATGAAAGGTGTCTAAGTCCAAATTTAGAATTCCACACTCGTTTTCATTAGAAACAATGCGGAAGATTTTGGCATCGTCAGCATAGCAAAGTATTCTTGAATTAGTCAAAATCAGAGATACGTCATTAATGAAAATAATAAAAAGGAGTGGTCCGAGATGGCTGCCTTGAGGAACACCAGAAGTATTATCTATTACGTCAGAAAGAGCTTCGCGAAATATAACTCGCTGCGTACGATCCGATAAATAAGAATGAAGCCAATTGACAAAAACAGAAGGAAAACCAAGCAGAGTCAGCTTATGAATCAAGATTTTATGATTGATTCGGTCAAAAGCTTTACTAAAATCTGTGAATATGCAATCAACTTGCTTTCCGCTTTCAATTGCAGAAATGCAGAAATTAGTAAACTCTAACAAATTAGTCGTAGTAGATTTACCCTTCATAAAACCATGCTGAAAAGAGCGCAGGAAAGGCTTGCAGTGGAATGACAAAACATCGCAAACCATGGCTTCAAATATCTTACCAATACAACATAACTTAGCGACGGGTCTGTAGTTAGAAATGTCACACTTATTACCCTTCTTGTGAAAAGGAATAATCAAAGAAAGCTTCCACTGTTTAGGAAAAACACCACAGGTTAAAGATAAATTAAATAAATAACACAAAACAGAAACTATGGACGTAGCACAATTTTTTATGAACGTGGAAGGAACGCCATCCGGACCACTAGAAAAACTATCAGCTATGCTTGAAATGTACTTGGAGACAGACGCTTCATCGAACAACAGGTCCTTAGGTTGAAGAGAAGTCGTCGGGAGCTTCGTCAAATGGGTAAAATCGTTATACCTAATATCACAGTGGTTATCACAGAAGACAGTTTTAAAGAAGTCACCAAAAAGATTGGAAGTCTCCAAGGGATCAACGCTATCTATGTTTCCAAGTCGCAACGATGAAGGGTATCCATCACAGTTGCGCTTAGAGTTCACAAACTTCCAAAATTGCTTAGGTTCCGTACGCAAGGCCGACCTCATTCTATGTATATAATCATTATAAGAATCATTCAGGTACGATATGTACTGAGCACGCAAATTAGAATAAGTTACGTAATCAGCATCGCTCCTTGAGGAACAGAACCTCCTCCAAGCTTTATTCTTCAAATTTTTAAGATGCTTCAAAGAGCCATTGATCCATGGTTGACAATGCGAAGTACGATTCGAACTTACAAGTGGTACACAGTGAGTAAAACAAAGAAATAGGATGTCATAAAACGAGCTCACAGCTTTATCAATGTCACGTTCACCCAGAACAACGGTCCAGTCGCAGGCGGATAGCCATTCATTAATTTTATTAAAATCAGCTTTTTTAAAGTTATAACAATACTCGTAGTTACCAGAAGCATTAGATGATGAAGTTACAGGATCAAAAAACAAAACTGTATGTAGTGCCGGATGATGACTTGTTTCAGGAACCATAGGAGTTAAACAATGCTTAACGAGAGTACCATTGGGATCGGACGAAAATACCAGGTCAAGAGATTTTCCAGAGTCATTAGTCACACCGCTAGACTGCATTAAGCCAGAAGAAATGATGTTGTCAATAAAAGATATGGCATGTTGAGGAGTCGCTATAAAAGAGGGCAGCAAGCCGTCATCGTCCGGAGAGTGTACCCAACTCACATTAGGTAAATTAAAATCACCATAAAGCAACAACTCATCGGCAGGCAGCAGAACATCAGTAAGCCTATCTATACATGAAGCCAACAAATCAAATATATCGGCAGATGGGCATGGAGGGATATAAACTGTAGCAATATATACGGTTTTGTGTGAAAGCCTGAGAGCCACACAAATAAACTCCAGATCACCGGAATCAACAAAGTCAACCAAGAAACAAGGAAGGTCGCGACGAACAGCACAAAGTACTCCACCTCCAACAGGAGCATCCAGAGACAGACGATGGCGGTCACGGCGAAACAACAAGAACTCGGGACCAAAAAGCTCTTCATCAACGATCTTCCCACACAGCCATGTCTCGGTCAAGCAGACCACGTCGAAACAGGAATTCGTCGAACTTGTAAAAAGGCGAGTCGTCTTAGAGCGAAGACCAGTTACGTTGGCGTAGTAGACCGAGATTTCGCTAACAAGTTTTTTGCCATACTTGATGATCCGGAACGTCCCTTAGGAATAAATTCACGCACAATGGAATTGCAGGGCCATATATCAGGTGAAAGCACTGCCTGAAACAGATTTTCCGGAACTAAAATCCTGAAGGACGCAGAAAATGAGCGTTTCTCGTGTGCATGTCGAGTAGATAGCTTCTTGCAGGCAATCAAAGAGCTCGAAGTGCCAACACGTGATGAAATGTGTTTAATAATTTCGTCTTCAGTGGTGTCAGGATGTACTCTAGAGACGAAAACACATTTAGGAAGCCTGGCTGGCCGCAACATAACAGCATCTCCAACTGCAGGCGAGGTATCGTTGGTGGTGGCACTATCCGCAACCAAAGTCCGGGACGAAGCAACAGATTCTAATTCCTGTGCGGCAGAATGTAAGGATTGATGATCCAGTAGTTTCTGCTGTAACTGCGGTTGCCGTAGCTGCTGATGTAGATGTTGTTGCTGCAGCTGAAATTGTTGCTGTCCGCGCAACACCGGCTTTTGATACTGCTTGTTCTTGTACTGCTGTTCCTGTACCCGTGGTTTTCGTTGCTGTCCTTGGTGTATATGGCGTCGTTGTTGCTGCTGCTGATGCTGTAGTTGCTGATGTTGCTGGTTATGCTGTAGTTGCTGCTGTTGATGAAGATCAATCTGTGATTGTACCATCTGCGGTTGCAGCGAATGATTTTCGTTCTGCTGCAGGTCTTGAAGCAAATTTTCATGGTGCTCCAAGTCATCGCATGTTTGTTTAGAGTCAGGAGACAAATGAAAATGAAGTTGACGGCGCAAGTCAGTTTCGTTATTCCTATTGCGACTTCTAAGTAATTGTTGTTGCAATCGAAGTTGTTGCTGAGAGTTAATAGGTGGCAATGACTGAGGAGGTTCATGTAGTTGGTCATGTGATTGAAGAGGGTCCAACTTGTCCTTATGCGGATTTATGTTGTTAACAACAGCATTAATAGTGTTTTTCATTTCCTTACTGGAAGAAGTCAGATTATGAATGTCATTTTTAATGTCATTTATGCCAGTCTCTACTAAATCGAGAAATGGTCCAAGTGATAAAGGTTGAGCTTGATCAGAGGACAGAATATTGGAATTTAAATAATTCACTGAGTCAGTTAAAACATTTAGTTTATGAAGCGAAGACACGGACTTTTCTAGAATAATTTCATTATTTGATTGCAAACATTCGTAGCTATTTGTGAATTTATCAATTTTGTCAGTTAGATAGCGAATCTCGGCATGCATGTCAACAATTTGATGCCAATTGTCAGAAATGTATTTTATCTTGGTGGCCAAGAAAGCAAAGTCAGAGGTAGCTGTGTTGAATGCAGATATTGCATTGTCCATATTGCCAGTTGATAACGATAAAGCCTTTAAAACGTGGCAGGGTTTAATCTCGGTACAGTCCTGGCATGTGAAACTGGCTTCTAAATTGGCATTACGCTTAGAACGCTTAATACAAGAAGGGTGGTAAACCCTAGCGCAGATACCATCGCAGGAAATTTCGTCGTTACATATTTCATCGCTACAGACTGAGCATATATGTGACATGATAACAGTGTCAATAAATAGAACCGAACTAACAAATAAATAACAGCGAACAAATGAGTTTGAGTAAAATATCACAGATAAAAGAAGAGAATATCACAGAAAAATAAATCGAGAGATATATCACAGCAAAAAAAAAAGAGTAAAAATAAAATCGTTTTCAAAAACACATCACAATAGTGTACACTACTAATTATCAGTATGTATATAAAAGAAAGTACGTTACAACCCTGAATTATGAAATTGGGTAGTGTCTAGGATTAGACGCGTAAACTATTTTCACAGTCAGATGGCGCTACGATGGGTATGAATAAAGTACGACTGTCAAAAACACTATGAGCAATAATAAATAATTAATCAAAAAATCAAAAACAATAATCAAAACAATATCACCATGGACCACAATAATATAAAATAATATAAAATAAATAGCACTGATGTTGTTCGGTATTTCAGTTCCATCCAGAAGCTATGATACTTCACTTCGCCTGCCGGCTCCAGCAGTGGCGATCGTCATGCAATCAAATTATCACAAATTTCTCAGGGAAAAAGCCCAGAGTAAAGTCTCCAATTTCACAAAAAGTAGTAGTTACATCACATCAAACAAATGTTAAGCACATTTGTGCAAATAAGTAATTTAGTTTAACATGTTCGTGATTTAGAATATGTACAAATTGCATTTAACACTAAACTAGCAAATTTACTTCTGAATAAATAAGCTAGGAATATTTCATTATATGCATAGTGTTAACAGACTTCTGACTTATCACTTCGTGCCTGCTAGTTATAGCTGCGCGGTCGTCAGCTAGTTACAGCTGCGCCTAGCACTGGGTGTCTGCTAGTTATAGCTGCGTCTACCACTGGGCACCTGCTAGTTATAGCTGCGCTCACCAACCATCATTGGAGATCTGCCTGGCGGCTGCCTCCACCTCATAATTGGAGATCTGCCCTGCAGGTGTGTCCACTTTGCCGTATAAGAGATGTGCCTTGTTGCTGCCAGCTCTAAGTTCCACATTAGTTCTTGGGCGTCTGATCATTATAGAAGACTACTTAATCCATAATCTACTGAACATTCGATGTTTTACTACTGTACAACTGGTGAAAAGATGATTAAGAAATTTACAATCGAAACTTTCTAAGACATTATCATGTATTGACAACTTTCATGCCAAGCTTTTGCAATACCCTTTAACTTTAACGCTGAATATAACAATGCAGCTCGTTCATACCAACCATAAATTTGCTTTAAGTTTGCAATACTTTGAATCCCAAGTTGAGGTATTATGCCCCCTTTCGGGAATCATCTAGCTTGCTTCGCGCAAGTTGACTCGATTCGTATTTCCTGATTTTGTAGTTCTCTTTATTTATCCCATTTTTTCCTTGATTGTTTGGACCATTCGAAGCTATTTATTTCAAGTCTTGAGTTTCTCCTTTAATATTTCTAATTTCCTTTCTAAATGATTAAGTTCACTTACCGATGATAAGTCATTTGCTGCTCCTGTTGATTGAATATCCGCCGTATCTTCTTCTTTCCAATTATGACTATTCACAGGACGCGATACTAACTTCCTTTGTTTTTCGAACTATCATGTTTTTCCATATTGCTCGTCTTACGAAATCGCAACCATTGCTTAAGTTTATTCACTTCACCCCCACGGTGTTTTTGTATAACTTTATTATGTATTCACTAATTTGTTTTATACAATATTCACAAACACTGCATTTAACAAAAACGTCTGAAGTTTATTGGGCTTAGTGGGCACATTTGAAACTGTAGCACCTGGTTAATTTGCAATTCTAATGCTGAATGGCAGAAAGTAAACCTCTCGATTCCGAGCTTCCATTTAACTATATAGTAGTAGTGTGAGCTTTCGCACAAAGCTTTCGATTTAGTGCCACACGTAGAAGCAGTACTCGTTATAGACAATCTGTTCTATCACCATGACATAATCAACAATGTATTGATATGACAAATATTTTCTATTCTTTATTTTCCTCTAGGAAACAAGGCTGCAAATTGAAGCCGAAGGGTGTATTGTTGTTGTTGTTTGTGTTCGGAATTTCAGTGCGTGACCTGTTTATTGTAATTTTATTATTGCTCTCCCTACAGCCTTCGTGATCTTTATATAACACCCTTGCCTTAATTGTGTGAATAGTAACGGTTCAAAGAACTTGGATTAAATTGGAGGCATCATATTTTCTCAGAAATTTATTCGAATTTTTTTCTTTAGGGTTGGTATATGTGGCTGACAAATAGTTAGTTTTATTACCTTGTGGACCGGTACCAATTTTTATGAGCGTAGAAAAGAAGAAATTTACTTAAAATGGCCTTGCCGACAACAGGCCAAAAATAGTGCCGCATTCATTTTATTAGGAATTTATCATTCTTAAAATGTTCCATATATTGATAGTTATGGTAAAGTGACTAGGCATTAATTTATATATGCTATAGAGAGTAAACGGGATAGTAGTTGAGGAAAGTAATCTACCAGTAATTTTAAACTTGGGTCCTTGTCTTCCCAAAAGCTATACTTACCATATACCTTACTGAACAAAAACATAAAACAGTTCTGACTAAAAAGTAATCTTAATTAGATTGATTGCTTTCAATTTTAAAAACGCTGCCTAGCCTAAAAAATTTTAAAACAAATCTATTCGTAATTGTCCTGTGCAATGCAGAGCGTTTCCTAGAAACAAAAGATTTTCCCATGCTAATTAAATCTGAAATACCAACCAATAAAACTTATAAAGTACTAAACAAAATTATACACATAAATCCATACAGAATATACCCAGTTGATGATTGTAATTAATTTCTTTAATGAATACTACATGTATTCGAAAAAGAAACGAGCATTTGCATGGATTACAAAGCATATTCCAAAACTCAAATAAATATGCAATAAACAATTCAAAAAGCTAGAATTGGTGTAAGATCAATTCTTATGATACCCTAGATGAATGCCCGTATTAAATTTCGTATGGTCACCGATCTATTCAAGTATTGATTTCGAAATTGTTTTTCGCATATATTTCTAGAACAGTTTGTCGCACAGAAAAAATGGTAATAACCAATTTTATAGGATTTCGTATTCTGCAGAAGATCTTAGTACAATAAAAATATCTTGGACTGATCGTTTTCAAAATATACGTAAAAAACCGAAATTTTTATATGGCAACACCAAGAAACAGTTGCCCAATTTAGTCCATTTTTGAAATTTTATTTGCAAATGTAGTAAAAACATCATGTACAAAATTTCAACTCTCTACGTCGATGCGTTCTCAGGCAATGTCAAAATATATAGCGGAAAACGAAATTTTTATATGGCAACCCCACGAAGGAGTTGCCCGATTTTTCTCATTTTCGAACTTAATTTTACTTTTTTTTTTAAAGTCAGCGTACAAAGTTTCAGCTCTTTAAGTATACGCGTTCTCGAGTTATGGTGCGCACAGACGGACGGACGGACGGATGGACAGACGGACGGACAGACGAACGGACGGACGGACGGACGGACGGACGGACAGACAGACGGACAGACGGACGGACGGACGGACGGACGGACAGACGGACGGACGGACGGACAGACGGACGGACGGACGGACAGACGGACGGACGGCCGGACATGCAAAAATCGAAATAACTTTTAATATTATGAATGGGTGTCCAATCCATTTTGCTCTACCATCTACCATCATTATTTCGAGGTGTTACAAACGGAATGACAAACTTAGTATACCCTTATGATTTCACCTAGGGCACTGACATATAAGAAGAATGGACTGAGCCATCCTATCTAATTCCTATAGTCAAAAATGGCACAAATTTTTACTAAAATCTATTCGTCTCTTTCAAGCTCAAAATGTACACTGAAATGTAACCAATTTTGGAAACAGTACGGCTGTATTGATTGGAATGCATCGGAATTGACATAAAAATACAGACAAATATATTATTTATATACGTCTATCTCTTACAAGCTCGAGCACATTTGACATCAAATCTGAAGAGAAACACATTTTTCAGTAATATTAAAAATTAATTTTTGGGTTAATTAAAACGAGTTTAACTTCCTAAACAATTTTCATTTAATTCAATACGATTTTACTACATCTTTAGTGTTTCCCATCTACAAATAATAACTAATTATAAATAAATCGGTGTGCAATTGTACGAAATAAAGGGTTTTCACAGCCTGTTCAATAATTGTGCCATTTTTGAATCAAGAACGCTCAGTCCATTCTTATTATACGTCAGTGACCTAGGGTATAAAAAGTGAAAAGAGAAAAAAAATCAAATAGTTTTCCCTTGGCTTATATTCTAAATAAATATCGTTCATCTCTTTTTAACTTAACCATAAACCAAAAATATTAACAAATATTTTCCCTTTTCTCTCATTGCGTTCCCAATCCCCTCCAAAAACAAAGTTGCACGCACACCTAGCAGCAAACTGGCTACGCTAGCGCTATGACGCGCCTTAATTATACGTCATGTGCATATGTGTAGGATAGATACGTACTCATTTTTAGAGGCACTTAAGAAAAATATGTTTGAAATTTTGTACTGGGCCCGTCGCCATCTTGCAAAGCTTTTGAGAATTAAAATGAAAAAAATCTAATTTTATCAATCACTTTTTATCACGATAGAGGCTTACAAATTGATTTTTATATATACTTATACTTTCGGCATTTATACAGTTTTTAGGCCACTGAATAAAATTACCTGAATCTTCTTTCTCGTGTTGAAATAAACGTGTAGCAATAAATTTTATTCGAGTTACAAGAATCTCAGTTTTAATGTTATAAAAGTAATTATAACATGAAAAATATTAACAAATTTTGAAAAACACTTCCGGTAGCATTTACAAACAGGTTTGGAAAACCCATATACGAAAAGTAAGAAAAAATTAATGTGTACATGAAAAATTGTTTAGGGGTCGGGGGGGAAATAACGAGGTTTTTATTTGGTTTTTGATTTAGAAAAACAAAACACCTTTTTCAAAAATCTAAGCCCCGCAGCATTTGAACTGAAGAGTCTCTAATATTTTGACGAAGGTTTCAAATCAATATCATTAAAATTGTGGAAAATAAATAGGGGAAACAAAACGCTTTAAAATTTATTCAGCCTTATCTTTAATTGAGACCAACTCAACCGCACGCCCGTTTACAAATATACCGCGTGCCCTGCATGTACTTAGCATATAGTAGCCTCATTACTAGTAAATGATTAACTGTAATTTATTACCTACTTACAGATATTCCTGCTAATGGCCAGCTAAACCCATGTTCTTTTACCTTAAATGCACTATTACTGTCGGTCCATTTCCGGTACGGTTAAGAAGGTCATAAAACTTCACATTTTCATCGCCTTCAATTATGTGCTTTTCTTAGGAATCCTCGCCAGATGGCATTTGTTTGACGACAATTCTTACTCAGGTATGAGTCCTCTCATGCTATTAAAAACTTTTAGATACCATAAACGAATGTATTCACTGGATTCGGAATTCATGTTTTACGTCTATGCACACAGTTTTTAAGTATGGACTCCCAATCTCGGTATTTCCAAATCACTCTGTCTGAATTGCCTCGTAAAGAGTCACCCAACGCATGGTTGTAACAATCCTAAAACATGTTGTCATTGTAAACAAAAGCATCATAACTTTCCATATGACGAGACCCATAGAAAAAAACGATCGATGACTAACTTTGAAAGTTGAAGTATTAACACTATTAACTCGAGTTTACATTCTAGTTCGAATAATTATGAACCAGGAGTAGCATTGCTTCTCCTGGATAGACCCCAACAATCTTCCAATTTTTTGCTTGATATAGTCTTGCTTACGGTTACATTTTCATCAGAAACCCATACACTACGCGCTCTATAATTGATCCGAGCTAATAGCGATCATTTATCACAGAAAAAATAGTACAAAGATTACAACTGAAGATATACAACACATCAGTAAAAATTATTACACTTGGTTCGTCTTCAGTTGGCGTAAGCTCTCATAAAGTTATTTTCAGAATGGAATCATTTTGCAATAATTTCGCTTGTTGGGTGAAGGTTTACGTTCTCAAATCCTTAACTTATCTCCGTCCCTCTGAACGCATAAAACTCTTACAACACTGAACTCATATAAATGTTTAAAATTAGCTGACTCGACTGTCTACACACCTGGTAGAACCGATGGGCTTTCCTTGTAAAGATCTGTTCCCATATTTTAACTAGAGGCGTTAGAAAAGGTATCAAAAGTTCTTCATAGTTATTTCCAAGCAAAGGAACTTTTAAAACGATTTTGGGAGTTGGAAGATATTTAAGTGAATAGAGTTTTCACAAAAGAGGAATGGAAGAAAGTAGATATACTATGTTCATTCTGGCGCACTGTTTTAGCCTCCAGGATTTCGCCACAGATGGCGCCACCGTCGCTAGGTGGTTCGATTCCATACTAAATGTGGGTTTGTGCCTTGGATGTACTGGTTTATGTCTTGGATGTTGGGGATACGATACCACTTTGGGGGATACGAGACCACTTTTAGCACTCTCCAGCATAGGGAAATAGCATAGGATTTCGATTTTGTTTCTGAAGTGCGCCTATTTTTCATCTCGAATCTTGGGCATACGAGACCATTTTGGGGATACGAGACCACTTTTAGCACTCTCCAGCATAGGGAAATAGCATAGGATTTCAATTTTGTTTCTGGAGTTCGCTTATTTTTCATCTCAGACTCGTAGCCTCCAAGTTTTTCATCTCGAGTTTTGGGATACGAGATCACTTTCAGTTCTATATATTTATGAAGGGGGTGGGAAGCTTTGTTGATGGATTTGGTCTTGACTGCGCCCTAGCGGCATTAGCCGGTACTACGGTTTTCTTGGATAGATATGTGGTGCGCCTAAATGTAGGCTTTTGGTTTTGAACTAATATTAGTAATAATTAAAGTTAACGCTAGGAAATTTTTGTTCATGCCAATTGATTCTAGATGGTAGGGGTGAGTGTACTAGGGGGGACGAAATTTCCATCAGAAATCCTCTACGGGCTCTGGTTTTCGAGATATTAGCGATTTTACGTTTTCAGATATAGTTAATATTATTAATAATTCAAGCTACCTGGGATAGTTTTGTTCATGCCAATAGATTCTAGAAGGTGATATAGTGGCGGGGGGTTAGAGGGGGAACGAAATTTTTATCAGAAATCCTCTACGGGCTATGGTTTTCGAGATATTAGCGTATTAATAATTCAAGTTATTTTTTGCTCATCGCCCTAGCGGCATTAGCCGGTACTACGGTTTTCTTGGATAGATATGTGGTGCGCCTAAATGTAGGCTTTTGGTTTTGAACTAATATTAGTAATAATTAAAGTTAACGCTAGGAAATTTTTGTTCATGCCAATGGATTCTAGATGGTGTGGTGGGGGTATTAGGGGGGACGAAATTTCCATCAGAAATCCTCTACGGGCTCTGGTTTTCGAGATATTAGCGATTTTACGTTTTCAGATATAGTTAATATTATTAATGATTCAAGCTACCTAGGATAGTTTTGTTCATGCCAATAGATTCTGGAAGGTGTTATAGGGGCGGGGGGTTAGAGGGGGAACGAAATTTTTATCAGAAATCCTCTACGGGCTATGGTTTTCGAGATATTAGCGTATTAATAATTCAAGTTATTTTTTGCTCATGGAAATAAAAAGTGTCCGGAAAATTCCAACTATTTTGGAGGTTCTGGACCGGGGTTCTGGGCCACTGGGGGAATCCGTCTAGTGGTCTACGTCACAGGGCCTGCCTGGGGAATTCCTTCTGGATCACTGAGGGTTCTGGGAGGGGGAGGAGAGGGGGTAAGGGGGTTTTTGTACTGCAATTTTGACATTATCTTGAAGTTTTCTTTTAGGAGGATACTTATGCCAACAACAACAACCAATGTAGGTATGTTGACTTGGATATGTCCGATAATCAAATTCTGAATAATGTAAACAAAATCGCAACCGAGTAAAGTAAACAAATTGAGCGATATTTACACACACACACACCAGGGGCCAGGTGGCTGGTAGTTTGATATCGCCTCTTCGCACAGGTCTACATCACAGGGAATTCCTTTCCTACCGTCTGATAAACCAGAGTATGACGTCATCTGGTTGGCTGATCACCTCAGCTAAATAAGCGAACTCCAGAAACAAAATCGAAAACCTATGCTATTTCCCTATGCTGGAGAGAGCTAATAAGTTGTGGATTAAAGATTTGATGATATTAATCTGTCGGTGTTTTTTATAAACAAGATTGCACCATATGATCATATATCTAAAAATAGATCAGGCGAAGCTGATTGGGGCGAATGTAGGTAGATATGTTCACTTAGATAAGTAATGGAAATTAGTAAATGTGTAATTTTGCTCTTCAGGTGGAATGCTTCTGATCTTATTCCTTGCATAAACAAATTCGCACAGTCCAGCAAAGTAAACAAATTCGCAGTCGAATAATGTAAACAAATTCGCACAGCAGCCGATTAAAGTAAACAAATTGAGCGATTTATGTAAGATTTCCCAATTTCTTTAACTGAAAACAACAACAACCGATATTAATCTGTGGGATATGATGTCTTAGATGAGTAGTGGAAGATATACTTGAAAATTTCTTTTGCTGAAAAAAACAACAACAACAACTATTACGTAAGTTGTGGTCTGTAGGTGTCTTTTATAAACAAGAGTGATCATGTTATGATATTCGATGTGTAAAAATTGCTCACGGCTGCTCGGGATGGTAAGACACATGAAATCATTAGAAGTAATGGAAATTAAAGCATTAGAAAAGGTGGCCAGGTCGCTGGTAATTTGATATCTTGCGTAAACATATATAGCCGAGTAAAGCAGGCAAATTGAGCGATTAATGTTTTTTTTGTATCTAGGAGTTTGTATTGAAAAGTCTTTATGACGAATTGTTTTTTATTTTCAATACAATTTCTCAATCAGTCACACTGTTATGAGATTTGATTGATTCCCCGATATCATAGTTCACATGAAGCTGATAAGAATATGATAATTTTATCTTCATACTATTGGGGGCAGGTACATTGTTTACTTACCATTAAGTTGAGAGTGGGTTAAATTAAAAGCTTTAATAGACGAACGCTGTGTTATGATATTAATGTGGTATGATATGTTGTCTGAGGTGAGTAGTGGAAGTTGTATGGGATATATGATAATTCTCCATGTCCATAGTGAAGATCGTGGTGGTGGGTTGAGAGTAGGTACTGTAAGTTATGTATTAAGTTAAAAGTTTTGCTGGATGGTATTTGGCATTTATCTCCTCGAAATGGTGTTGTATGAGTATCAGGAAGGTTGAAAAAAGTTGATAATGCTTCAAGCTCAATAGTGAAGACCGCGATGTTGAGAGTGGGTACTTGGAATGATATAACTCTAGTAGGATATCTTACCACATTTGAAAAAAATTATATAATATGATTAAGAAAACTTCATGATATATATCAAAAGTGATCCCAATGGATTACATAAGGAAAGTATGTTCACTTCATCTGCAAACAACAAATATGGCTGAAAGCGACACACGGTGTGAGCAAAAATCACTATTAAATGATGTGTGCCGCAGAAAATATATTAAGTCTAGCCTAGTCTAAAATATGTATTGTAAATAAAAATTGTATCATGGTTATAATGCCATTTATTGAAATAATTTGTTTTAATTGTATTATAGCTTAAGTCTAAAATCTTTTTTTCTTTAGTTCAGCAAGGCCAGGATTTCATAGATATAGATTGATCCTTATATTGAATATTCCTTATGCCTTTACACCAATGTGGCGTTAAAAGGTTCATGGTGCACCACTTTCACAAATAACATCTCTCCATCTTTACTTTTTGCGATCTTTGTTGGAATATCCTGATTTTTCGACCTGTTGGTAGGGGACAGTCGACTCGTTTTTGGATGAAAAACTTTCTTCTTTATTTCTGGAAAGCATCGATTTCATAGATGTAGACTAAGCCTTATATGAATATTCTTTACTCCTTTCATCCGTAGGCTTTAGAAGGTTTGTAGTGTCCTTAGAGCTCATGTTGAAATTATTGCGTAATTAGCTTGCCAAGAAACAGTGATCTGTTTGGCTAAAGAGCAAAATATCAATTGCAAAAACAAGTTATGAAACTACTATTTATATGGATTTGGCAAATTGTCTTGACCTCTGACGTCACCTTAACCTTTGAAACCGAAAGTGTCTGCTCTTGGGTTCACTTGGATGATGAGTAGTGCAAGTTGTATGGGAGATTATAATTAGCTGTGAGTAAACTGTAAAGAAGAAGATTTCTGATAACAGTATGTTCCATACATAATCTTACAGGTGGAAGAAAATTTTATAAGTATCTGGTAACTGCATTTCCTTATAAACCTTATATAAATTCATATGTGACCAAACCGAGCTATAGATTTTTGTTCTAGATGAATGCACATTATATATAATATCTGAAAATAGATAGCAGCAAAATGAAAGGCTATAAGAATTTGGTTGCAGGATATTCTATACAAAATCTAATAACCATAAGAAAAATTTTATAAGAATCTGATACCATGCTCAGTTCACAATTTAAAAAGTAGAAGAAAATTGTATAAGAATCTGGTAATAGTATGTTCCATACAAAATCTAACAAGCGAAAGAAAATTTTATAAGAATCTGGTAAGAATCCGGTAACAGTATGTTCCATACTAAATTTAACAGGCAGAAGAAAATTTTATTAGAATCTTGTAACAGTATGTTCCAAAGAAAAATCCAAGATTTTATGCATTTCCTGATGTGTAAGCCTTATATAAATCCATATGTTCTATATAAAAAATCGGTATATAAATATCTGTTAAAAAATTAGTTAGGGTATATAGTGATTTAAAAAAATTCATATCTCCAAAACGGTGCGAGAACCAAAATCCAAAATCTACTAGGTAGCAGACAATTTTATAAGAATCTGGTATGTTCTATACAAAATCTAAAAGGGTAAGGGAAAATTGCACGAGAGTTTGGTTAGTGGTTAGTGTATTCCCGAATGCTGAACTGTTAAGATGGATATTGAAGAGTTTTTAGGAGAATATAATAACATTTTACTCGATGAGCATAAGAAACAAATTCAAAAATAAAAAGTGCGATTTAACTTAGCACTAGAAATTCTCATTTTGTATACTTGGAGAGCTCATAAAGGATCATGTAAACTTACACTGTATGCAGATGCTGATTTCAACAACAGATTCATCAAATACAGGAAATTTTGATTACATACAGCTCTGTACCATAAGATTATAAGAATTAATACTTTTTAATTTTTAATAAATGATATTTTATATATGGCCTACTTTTTATTCAATTTCCCATACTAAGTCCGGAACTCCCGAATAATGTTTGACCACTACAACGGGTGGTGGTAGCGGTGGGTGGTGGTGGTGGTGGGTGGTGGTGGGTGGTGGTGGTGGTGGGTGGTGGTGGGTGGTGGTGGTATTGGTTGTGGTGGTGGGTGCCTGGTCTTGGTATGGTGCTTGAAACGGATATTTGACGCGAGGCATCAATGTGACGCTGACCTCTGACGTCACCTTTACCTATGAGACCAACCGGAAGTGAGGTCAGATAACAGCTTAACAGCTTTTATAACAGGTCTGATAACAGCTTATAAAACAGGTCTGACAACAGCTTAACAGCTTTTAAAACAGGTCTGATAACAGCTTAACAGCTTTTCAATCAGCTCTGATAACAGCTTTACAGCTTTTAAATAGCTCTGATAACAGCTTTTAAAACAGCTCTGATAACAGCTTAACAGCTTTCCAAACCAGCTTAACAGCTTTTAAAACAGCTCTGATAACAGGTTAACAGCTTCTGATAACAGCTTAACAGCTTTTAAAACAGCTCTGATAACAGCTTAACAGCTTTTAAAACAGGTCTGATAACAGCTTAACAGCTTTTAAAATAGCTCTGATAACAGCTTAACAGCTTTTAAAACAGGTCTGATAACAGCTTAACAGCTTATAAAACAGCTTTTTCAGCTTATCCGCAGATAGAAGGGTCGACCCTAGAGTAGTCAGCGTCAAATTGATGCCACGCGTCAAATATCCGTTTCAAGCACCATACCAAGACCAGGCACCCACCACCACAACCAATACCACCACCACCTACCACCACCCACCACCACCACCACCCACCACCACCCACCACCACCACCACCCACCGCTACCACCACCCGTTGTAGTGGTCAAACATTATTCGGGAGTTCCGGACTTAGTATGGGAAATTGAATAAAAAGAAGGCCATATATAAAATATCATTTATTAAAAATTAAAAAGTATTAATTCTTATAATCTTATGATACAGAGCTGTATGTAATCAAAATTTCCTGTGTTTGATGAATCTGTTGTTGAAATCAGCATCTGCATACAGTGTAAGTTTACATGATCCTTTATGAGCTCTCCAAGTATACAAAATGAGAATTTCTAGTGCTAAGTTAAATCGCACTTTTTAAGGCATGCCTCGTAATTACTTTTTGTCAATGTTTGGTAGAATTTATATAGCTTCACAGCTTGTTTTAGGCATCTAGCAACACCACAACATACACATGTATCTGGTCCATCCGTTGAATCATTTCTTGACCAAGTCCAGCTTATAAAGTGTTCACCAAATTTTGACTCGACTTTTTCAATATTTTCATATAATTTTAAAAAGTTATAGCATTCTTGAATTTGTTTCTTATGCTCATCGAGTAAAATGTTATTATATTCTCCTAAAAACTCTTCAATATCCATCTTAACAGTTCAGCATTCGGGAATACACTAACCACTAACCAAACTCTCGTGCAATTTTCCCTTCCCCTTTTAGATTTTGTATAGAACATACCAGATTCTTATAAAATTGTCTGCTACCTAGTAGATTTTGGATTTTGGTTCTCGCACCGTTTTGGAGATATGAATTTTTTAAAATCACTATATACCCTAACTAATTTTTTAACAGATATTTATATACCGATTTTTTATATAGAACATATGGATTTATATAAGGCTTACACATCAGGAAATGCATAAAATCTTGGATTTTTCTTTGGAACATACTGTTACAAGATTCTAATAAAATTTTCTTCTGCCTGTTAAATTTTGTATGGAACATACTGTTACTGGATTCTTACCAGATTCTTATAAAATTTTCTTTCGCTTGTTAGATTTTGTATGGAACATACTATTACCAGATTCTTATACAATTTTCTTCTACTTTTTAAATTGTGAACTGAGCATGGTATCAGATTCTTATAAAATTTTTCTTATGGTTATTAGATTTTGTATAGAATATACTGCAACCAAATTCTTATAGCCTTTCATTTTGCTGCTATCTATTTTCAGATATTATATATAATGTGCATTCATCTAGAACAAAAATCTATAGCTCGGTTTGGTCACATATGAATTTATATAAGGTTTATAAGGAAATGCAGTTACCAGATTCTTATAAAATTTTCTTCCACCTGTAAGATTATGTATGGAACATACTGTTATCAGAAATCTTCTTCTTTACAGTTTACTCACAGCTAATTATAATCTCCCATACAACTTGCACTACTCATCATCCAAGTGAACCCAAGAGCAGACACTTTCGGTTTCAAAGGTTAAGGTGACGTCAGAGGTCAAGACAATGTGCCAAATCCATATAAATAGTAGTTTCATAACTTGTTTTTGCAATTGATATTTTGCTCTTTAGCCAAACAGATCACTGTTTCTTGGCAAGCTAATTACGCAATAATTTCAACATGAGCTCTAAGGACACTACAAACCTTCTAAAGCCTACGGATGAAAGGAGTAAAGAATAGTCATATAAGGCTCAGTCCACATCTATGAAATCGGTGCTTTCCAGAAATAAAGAAGAAAGTTTTTCATCCAAAAACGAGTCGACTGTCCCCTACCAACAGGTCGAAAAATCAGGATATTCCAACAAAGATCGCAAAAAGTAAAGATGGAGAGATGTTATTTGTGAAAGTGGTGCAAGTTGAACATTTTAACGCCACATTGGTGTAAAGGCATAAGGAATATTCAATATAAGGATCAATCTATATCTATGAAATCCTGGCCTTGCTGAACTAAAGAAAAAAATATTTTAGACTTAAGCTATAATACAATTAAAACAAATTATTTCAATAAATGGCATTATAACCATGATACAATTTTTATTTACAATACATATTTTAGACTAGGCTAGACTTAATATATTTTCTGCGGCACACATCATTTAATAGTGATAATTGAAGCAAGAATGATTTTTGCTCACACCGTGTGTCGCTTTCAGCCATATTTGTTGTTTGCAGATGAAGTGAACATACTTTCCTTATGTAATCCATTGGGATCACTTTTGATATATATCATGAAGCTTTCTTAATCATATTATGTAATTTTTTTCAAATGTGGTAAGATATCCTACTAGAGTTATATCATTCCAAATACCCACTCTCAACATCGCGGTCTTCACTATTGAACTTGAAGCATTATCAACTTTTTTCAACCTTCCTGATACTCATACAACACCATTTCGAGGAGATAAATGCCAAATACCATCCAGCAAAACTTTTAACTTAATACATAACTTACAGTACCTACTCTCAACCCACCACCACGATCTTCACATGGAGAATTATCATATATCCCATACAACTTCCACTACTCACCTCAGACAACATATCATACCACATTAATATCATAACACAGCGTTCGTCTATTAAAGCCTTTAATTTAACCCACTCTCAACTTAATGGTAAGTAAACAATGTACCTGCCCCCAATAGTATGAAGATAAAATTATCATATTCTTATCAGCTTCATGTGAACTATGATATCGGGGAATCAATCAAATCTCATAACAGTGTGACTGATTGAGAAATTTTATTGAAAATAAAAAACAATTCGTCATAAAGACTTTTCAATACAAACTCCTAGATACAAAAAAAAACATTAATCGCTCAATTTGCCTGCTTTACTCGGCTATATATGTTTACGCAAGATATCAAATTACCAGCGACCTGGCCACCTTTTCTAATGCTTTAATTTCCATTACTTCTAATGATTTCATGTGTCTTACCATCCCGAGCAGCCGTGATCAATTTTTACACATCGAATATCATAACATGATCACTCTTGTTTAGAAAAGACACCTACAGACCACAACTTACGTAATAGTTGTTGTTTTTGTTTTTTTTTCAGCAAAAGACATTTTCAAGTATATCTTCCACTACTCATCTAAGACATCATATCCCACAGATTAATATCGGTTGTTGTTGTTTTCAGTTAAAGAAATTGGGAAATCTTACATAAATCGCTCAATTTGTTTACTTTAATCGGCTGCTGTGCGAATTTGTTTACATTATTCGACTGCGAATTTGTTTACTTTGCTGGACTGTGCGAATTTGTTTATGCAAGGAATAAGATCAGAAGCATTCCACCTGAAGAGCAAAATTACACATTTACTAATTTCCATTACTTATCTAAGTGAACATATCTACCTACATTCGCCCCAATCAGCTTCGCCTGATCTATTTTTAGATATATGATCATATGGTGCAATCTTGTTTATAAAAAACACCGACAGATTAATATCATCAAATCTTTAATCCACAACTTATTAGCTCTCTCCAGCATAGGGAAATAGCATAGGTTTTCGATTTTGTTTCTGGAGTTCGCTTATTTAGCTGAGGGGATCAGCCAACCAGATGACGTCATACTCTGGTTTATCAGACGGTAGGAAAGGAATTCCCTGTGATGTAGACCTGTGCGAAGAGGCGATATCAAACTACCAGCCACCTGGCCCCTGGTGTGTGTGTGTGTAAACATCGCTCAATTTGTTTACCTTACTCGGTTGCGATTTTGTTTACATTATTCAGAATTTGATTATCGGACATATCCAAGTCAACATACCTACATTGGTTGTTGTTGTTGGCATAAGTATCCTCCTAAAACAAAACATCAAGATAATGTCAAAATTGCAGTACAAAATCCCCCTTACCCCCTCTCCTCCCCCTCCCAGAACCCTCAGTGATCCAGAAGGAATTCCCCAGGCAGGCCCTGTGACGTAGACCACTAGACGGATTCCCCCAGTGGTCCAGAACCCCGGTCCAGAACCACCAAAATAGTTGGAATTTTCCGGACACTTTTTATTTCCATGAGCAAAAAATAACTTGAATTATTAATACGCTAATATCTCGAAAACCATAGCCCGTAGAGGATTTCTGATAAAAATTTCGTTCCCCCTCTGAGATGAAAAATTCGGATTCCCCCAGTGGTCCAGAACCCCGGTCCAGAACCACCAAAATAGTTGGAATTTTCCGGACACTTTTTATTTCCATGAGCAAAAAATAACTTGAATTATTAATACGCTAATATCTCGAAAACCATAGCCCGTAGAGGATTTCTGATAAAAATTTCGTTCCCCCTCTGAGATGAAAAATTCGGATTCCCCCAGTGGTCCAGAACCCCGGTCCAGAACCACCAAAATAGTTGGAATTTTCCGGACACTTTTTATTTCCATGAGCAAAAAATAACTTGAATTATTAATACGCTAATATCTCGAAAACCATAGCCCGTAGAGGATTTCTGATAAAAATTTCGTTCCCCCTCTAACCCCGCGCCCCTATAACACCTTCTAGAATCTATTGGCATGAACAAAACTATCCTAGGTAGCTTGAATCATTAATAATATTAACTATATCTGAAAACGTAAAATCGCTAATATCTCGAAAACCAGAGCCCGTAGAGGATTTCTGATGGAAATTTCGTCCCCCTAGCACTCCCACCCCAACCATCTAGAATCCATTGGCATGAACAAAAATTTCCTAGCGTTAACTTTAATTATTACTAATATTAGTTCAAAACCAAAAGCCTACATTTAGGCGCACCACATATCTATCCAAGAAAACCGTAGTACCGGCTAATGCCGCTAGGGCGCAGTCAAGACCAAATCCATCAATAAAGCTTCCCACCCCCTTCATAAATATATAGAACTGAAAGTGATCTCGTATCCCAAAACTCGAGATGAAAAACTTGGAGGCTACGAGTCTGAGATGAAAAATAAGCGAACTCCAGAAACAAAATTGAAATCCTATGCTATTTCCCTATGCTGGAGAGTGCTAAAAGTGGTCTCGTATCCCCAAAATGGTCTCGTATCCCCAAGATTCGAGATGAAAAATAGGCGCACTTCAGAAACAAAATCGAAATCCTATGCTATTTCCCTATGCTGGAGAGTGCTAAAAGTGGTCTCGTATCCCCCAAAGTGGTATCGTATCCCCAACATCCAAGACATAAACCAGTACATCCAAGGCACAAACCCACATTTAGTATGGAATCGAACCACCTAGCGACGGTGGCGCCATCTGTGGCGAAATCCTGGATGCTAAAACAGTGCGCCAGAATGAACATAGTATATCTACTGAAGAAGTTTACGCTTCTACTCATTGTAGACCTTAATATGGTTGAGCTTCCCTTCTCTGGTATCAATCCACCAGCCTTATGTGAATCTATGAGTGATACTCTTTTTAGATTATATCTCATTGAAAGAAAACTCAGTAAAACTTCTGAAGTTTACAAAGAATATTCTGCATGTATGAATAGATATTTAGAACTATTGCCGGTTAGTACTTCTGCATATGATCATGTGATAAAACCTCGACTGGAGAGTTTTTGTTTATATTCAGTTGCTTACCACATCACGCGGTGTTTAAAGACAGTACCACTATTCACCTTAGAATTGAAATTGTTCCTTCCCATCGGACAACAAATGGTTTATCTTTGAATGACATGCTGCTAAAAAAAACCTAAGTTACAAGAGGACTTATTTTCAATTATATTGCGCTGGAAGGCGCATCGAATAGTTTTCTCTGTGGACATAAAAACAATGTACCGTCATACGAGTAGCGGAAGTAGAGAGAGATAGAACTGCCTGCGCTACATACTGAGCAATCAAAACAATGAGACAACTGGCTCACGATGAATATGACAACCACCCCTTGCAATCCCAGTTGTACTAAATTATTTCTAAGCTGATGACGTCAAATTCAAATATATTTAAAAGGTATGCTATCTGCTGGAGGTTTTGAATTACGCAAATGGGCTAATAACAACAATTGTTTATTGGAATTCATATAAAAAAGAAGGGAGGGGTACGAGTTGAACTGAACTTAAACGAAAATGGCTTCATTGGAGCTCAGGGAGTATACTAGCATCCGAAAATGCCTGCCTTTTCTTTAAAGTGTCTATAAAGGAAAAACGAAAACTGTTGACAAAACGTAAGTTCTTATCACAAGTAGCGTAACTATTCGACGCAATCTGATGGCTGACTTCTATAATTGTAATGCCTAAAATTATCATACAGGAATTATGGTTAGCTGAGATAACTTGGAATGACCCTGTTAATGAAAATATGGCATAGGTGGAATTAAAGAACGAATGGAAATTTTTACAGAGCATTGAAATTCTCAAATATATTGAGACCCAACGCAATACGATAATTGAGCACGTACAGCTATATGACTTCTAGGATTCGTTTATATATCATGGTCGTACCAGCCAAACTTGAACTTTACCCAGGCTCACATTACGTGGAACTTCTACATAAAGTTAAGGCGGCGATTACAATAAAAATTTTCGAAAGTTTTGAATGCTCCTTCTGTATAAACTCTTTCGCATGAATTCGTAGAAGGCCCAACAATTAGAGAACGTTTATCAGTAACAGATTTGCTTTGATTAAAAAGCTTATTCATTGTAGTTCCTTAACTTTTTATGAAGTGCTAAGTTACGTCGAGTGTCTACGACATACGAGTAGATACAAATTCATTTAAAGTATATACAGATTTGATATTTTTCAGTTGTTATAACTTAAAAGCGGCATGAGAGAGCACATGGCTTCTTGATGTGAGACTTTCTTGTATGAAATTATTAGCTTTACCACTGAAAACAATATCTCACAATCTAGGTTTCTTTTCACTCGCGGCTTTGACAAAATTTATTTTTTCAGTGGGATTATAGAGTTTCAAAATCACATGGCGAGCTTTGTCAACACAACTTGTCGATACTGAGCTTTTGTTTTGGGGTAAAAATTATATATAGTTGTTTCCGTAGATATTGGACAATTTTTCAATTTTTCCTTGGGGCTGCGGTAACCCGTAAACAAATGTATCCGAAACTATTTTAATTTCTTCCATATTATCAATCTTGTACTCGAAATGTGCCCGTAAGTCGACGTCAAGCCGGAACCGGGTGATAGACCAAATCGTAACAGTTACCAGAAAAATATAAAAAAAGTCTAAGTCATGTATTTTTCAAATTATAGGCATTTCTTTTGTTTTCGAGAAGATGTACACCTTGTGATGGTTTTTTAGCTCCTGATGCTACAAATCTTTACTTTTTTTCAATTTTATTTTTCTTATGTAATCCCGAATAGTGCTTATGTAACCTGTTGCTTTAAGTTCTAAGCCAACTGCTCCAGCTTGAAAGAAAATATCACATTTCGCCGAACCAACAATATAAAATTAATAATGCGTTGAACTTTAACTGACTGTACTGAAAAAAAATGTACTACGCCAGTCTGGCAAGTAACTTTAAAAGTTGACGCATTTAATAAGGATTCTAAATTGGTACAACACTTGCTACATTATTTCTTAGATTACGGAAAAAAAAAATTTTTCTTCAAGAAACCCAGTTTAGAAAAATTTCTTTTCACCTACTAAAAATATCTCTAGTGTACCCAAAGCTTGCCGTAACACCGTAACATTGAGATTTCAGTTTGAGTGAGACGGAGAGTCATTCCATGAAGTGTGAATGAGACAGATAGTGACTTAGTGATAGTGCTTATGTAACCCGTTGCTTTGAATTCTAAGCGAAGCTCACCAAATATTACAAAACCATGAGCTACACCCATACCACGTACAGCGAGTACAAACCCTGCTACCTCGGGATTATCAACCTCGGGTTGCGTTTTGCCAAACGGTGCTACAAAGAAAACGGGAGGATCCGCGGTTCTTCGAGAAAATTTTGTGGTCGGATGAATCGATATTTAAAAAAGACGGTTACATGAACCTACACAACTTACACGAGTGGCACGTAGAGAATCCGAATTTAATGAGACAAAATAGATCTCAATATCGTTTTAAAATAAACATGTGGACCAGAATTTTAAACGGAAAAGTCATAGGACCTTTTGAGTTGCCAGAAGTCTTTAATGCTGAAATTTATTTAGATTTTTTGCAAAACCATTTACCTAATTTACTGGAAGACATGCCACTAAGTATTTACAGAGAGATGTGGTATCACCAAGACGGCTACTCAGCGCACTATGCCCTTTCAGTTAGAGGATAACTCAATGAAGAATATCCGGACAGATGGATAGGGCGGTCTGGCACGATCTCGTTGCCAGCCCGTTCACCTCATCGAAATCCATTAGATTTCTTTTACTGGGGAGCAGTAAAAGAGAAAGTTTATAAGAAGTCAATTGAAAATTTAGCTGAGCTTTGGCAATGAATTACGGAAGCAGTTGAATTTGTCAACAACGGAAGAATTGCTCGTCTGATAACTCGATCTTTTTTAAGAAGATGTCGAGCTTGTATTGAAGTTGAAGGTAGGCATTTTGAACAGCTTTTGTAAATAGTAAATCTTAGCATCCAAATAATTGGTGTTTAATTCTTAAATTAAGGAAAATTTGTCCCAAATTTAACAAAAAGTTAGCATCTCTAACTTGAAAGCGTCACTATCTGTCTCACTCACACTTCATGGAATGACTCTCCATCTCACTCAAACTGAAATGTCAAAGTTACGATCTTACGGCAAGCTTTGGGTAGAGTAGAATTATTTTTAGTAGGTGAAAAGAAATTTTTCGAAACTGGGTTTTTTGAAAAAAAAAATTATTTTTCCGTAATCTAAGAAATAATGTAGCAAGTGTTGTACGATTTTAGAATCGTTATTAAATGCGTCAACTTTTAAAGTTACTTGCCAGACTGGCGTAGTACATTTTTGTTTTCAGTACAGTCAGTTAAAGTTCAACGCATTATTAATTTTATATTGTTGGTTCGGCGAAATGTGATATTTTCTTTCAAGCTGGAGCAGTTGGCTTAGAACGTAAAGCAACAGGTTACATACGCACTATTCGGGATTACATAAGAAAAATAAAAGTGAAAAAAGTAAAGATTTTTAACAACAGGAGCTAAAAAACCATCACAAGGTGTACATTTTCTCGAAAACAAAATAAATGCCTATAATTTGAAAAATACATGACATAGATTTTTTTTATATTTTTCTGGTAACTGTTACGATTTGGTCTATCACCCGGTTTCGGCTTGACGTCGACTTACGGGCACCCTGTATATACATATAATGTATTATATATAGCATAAAAACAACAAATAAAGAAGCTAGAATTGGTCTAAAGCTAATACTCATATGTCATTTCGTATTGGCAAGTTTGGGTTTGCGAAGAATTTACCTAAAACAATTTATCTAAGGAAAATTAATCCAAAACAATTTATTGAATAATACGTCCATTAAGCAATTCAACTGTGGACAATTAGCTTATCTAAATTTTACCTAGAACAATTTTTACAAAAAAAATTATGGGAAACAGTTAATATTTAATTCCGTCCTTTATAAATATATATATATATATTGTTACACGCAACAAAGTGAAACAAACGACATCTGTTGGTAGTGCAAACAACTTTAGGTTAGTGACATCGTAGTAAACTTTGGCTTCGTAGAACAGAATTTACGGAAAGGTTGTAGGATAAATTGTAGAGCACAAATACGGCGCTTCTCACATCCAGGAGGCGAGTCTTATTTCAGACAGTGAATGAACGAAGTTCATTACTAGCGATAACTATAAAGAGATGATTTGATAATTGTTTGTAAATGTTATAAAAGTAATCAGTGAATTTAAATAAAAGAAGAACTTTTAATGATAGTTAAAATATTGTTTTCAAAATAACGAATTAAGGCCACGCTGGTAAAACATGGTGTTAGAAGTAAAATAAATTCGCCAAATACAATGGTGCCATTTGACTTTGAAATTCAAGGAGTGATTAATTTGGTGAAATTGTGCGAATCTTTCCTTACTTAAGTGAAAATTCCGAAAAATAAGTCTATAATTAAACTGTGAAGAATTATTTAAGTAATGAGACTAGAGGAGCTTCTACAGGAATTGAAAGTGGAGTTGGGGAAGTGGTCATTTCAAACGACATGTCTAAAGAATATACTAGTCAAGCGAATTAGAAAAGCTTTGATAGAGGAAGAAAAGAATCCTGAGACATTTGTTTTCGAAGAAAAAACTGAAGCTGAAAAAGAGCTTCCGATGAACATAGAACATCTTTTGGGTATTTTAATGTCCAAAATGGAGCTTTCAACCCTGCAGGTGAAGAACGCTCTTGAGGAACAAAAGAATGCCTTTGAGGAACAAAAGATTCCTCTGAAAGTCCGTTTGGACGAACAAAAGAGTTCTCTGGAACCCCATATAGATGAGCAGAAGAAAGCTCTGGAAGAACAAAAGAATGCTTTTGAGGAACAGAAGAATTATCTGGAAACCTGTTTGGACGAACAAAAGAACTGTCTGGAATCCCGTTTATATGAGTAGAAGAAATCTCTGGTGGAACGAAAGCGATTCTCGCATCCCGTTTAAATAAGCAAAACAATGCTTTTATGGAACGAGAAGATTCTCTGGAATCCCGTTGAGATGAAAAAGGAGCTCTTTACAGCATTGTCTAGAAACTTCTTTGGAGGAACAGAAGAATTTTGTGAAAAACCAAATGATAGAATTGAAGAAATCCATCAGGAAGTGTTGGAAGTTCAACAGCAAGTGTCGGAAGTACATCAAAATGTCACGGAGCAACTTGATAACTTTAAAGCTAATTTGGAGAGGATAAAGCATCGACAAGCTCGGCACGAAAGAATTGAAATATCCGGTACAGAAAATTCGAGGCAGCTTCCGAAATAAATGGGTGGAATGATGCAGACAAAGCTACAGCAGTTCCAGGTCCTGCGTTAGAGCTACTAGAAGATATACCAATTAAAAAATAACGTGATTACATTAGTACAGGCGATAGAATTACGTTGTAGAGATGAGAACATGCAGCAAGTATGTATATCATCTGTAGTTAGACAACAGGATTCAAAAGCATGGGAAGCAACTACAAAAACTGCAGGCTCATGTGGTAAGGTTATCTTATCTTTTATGCTCTAGCGTAAATGCGGATTTGCATAATGAAGTGGCAGCAGAGGCATTTGTGAACGTTATTGCAGGCCTAATTTACAAGAAGCACCAAGGCTTGCAGGAAAGAAGTCAACCGCAGAAGCGCTAGCCTATGCATTAGGGTATCCATCTGCTAGACATTTATCGCGGGTATGCAGTACGATTGAGAGAAAATTCGGTGGAGGAATGTACTTGCAATAGAATGCTATCATCATAGGGTACTCCTTCACGTGATATTCTTCGATGCTGAGATTTTAATAGACTGAGACATCTTTAAAACGATTGCAAGAAACGCGGACGAATAAAATCAATAGAAGGAAAAGGGAGAACGTTTCGAGCTAGAGAGCAAGCTATTCGTGGAGAGACTAAACTGCAACCTTATGACTTTGAAATACCACACCGCAACGGTCTTATCCATGTAAATGCGGAAGCTTTTGACAACGTCAATAAAATGCTAAAAGGAAATATTGCGGATGGATGGAAGAAAAATTTTGACGATGACGAAAGTCAACAGAAGAGAGGAAAGAAATATAAAGACGATTATGACTTCGATGATAACAGTAAAAAAAGGGAGGAAAGAAATGAAAACAGGAGGACAATGAAGGAAAGAAAAAGGCGAAAAGTAGGAGGTTTAAGGAATATGATAATGACGATGGAGATGGTATAAAGAAGATCGGAAAAGATAACGACAGAGGTTCTGGCGATGACGATTATAAGAAGCGCAAAGGTGCCAATGACAAGAATAACAACGGCGACAAAAATGGAAAGAAAGTTGAGGGCAAATATACGAAGGAAAAATAAAAGCATGGAAGAGAGCTTCAACAGACCATTAATCGAATATCTAAGGAAGGTAGTCCACTATAATCAGCGCAATTGGGGTCGATACATTCCAACATTTCTAATGGCTTATATAGGGTTTTCCAATAAGAGGTGTTACTTTAATTAGCCCGCTATTTCGGTAGATGTCACTTTTGGAGCTGTTATTTTTTGACATTTGACAAGTAGAAACTACGCCAGTAATAAAAATGGAACGATACACGATTCAACAACGCATTGAAATTATTAAAATTCACTATAAAAATGGTGAAAATGTGGCAGAGACGGTTCGTAAAACTCGAACATTTTTGGGTCGTCGTGAAGCACCTTGTCGGACCGCAATACCGAAATTGGTAGAAAAATTCGAGCTGTCGTGAAAAGTTAGTGATGTGAAGCATAAAACCCGTGCACGTCGCTCAAGAACAGCCGAAAGTGTTGAAGAAAACCCCGGTTTGTCCATTCCTCTTCGTTCTTTGGAATTAGGCATTCCACAAACGTCATTACACCGTATTTTGCATAACGATTTGGGTCTTAAGGCTTATAAAGTTCAGTTAACACAAGAACTCAAGCCGGCCGATCATCAACAACGTCGAGTCTTTGCTGATTGCGTCCTTGAAATGCATGAAAATGATCCGGAATTCCATCGAAAAATCATCTTGAGTGATGAGGCCCATTTCCACCTCGATGGCTTCGTCAACAAGCAAAATTGTCGCATCTGGGGCTCGGAAAACCCAAGAGTTATTGCTGAAAAGCCTCTCTATCCTCAACGTGTGACTGTTTGGTGCGGTTTATGGTCCCGCGGAGTCATTGGACCTTACTTTGTCGAAAATGAGGCTGGAGCAACAGTTACGGTGAATGGATTGCGCTATCGACAGATGATTAATGATTTTTTATGGCCGGAATTGGATGGTATTGATCTGGACAACGCTTACTTTCAACAAGACGGCGCTACGTGCCATACAAGCAACGAAACCATTGATCTTATACGGGAAAAGTTTCCGGACCATGTTATCTCTCGAAGAGGTGATCACAATTGGCCACCGAGATCTTGTGACTTATCACCTTGCGACTTCTTCCTTTGGGGCCACGTGAAAGAGAAGGTCTACGCCAACAGCCCAGCGTCGATTCAAAACCTCAAAGATGGAATCGTGAGGCTATCGAGAACATAGGGCAGCCACCTTGCGATTTGGTTATGGAAAATTTCATGAAAATGATATGGTCCTGTAGGCGTGGTCTTGGTGGTCATTTGGCTGATGTTATTTTCCATTATTAACGCCATACCTTTCTCTTTATAATGAAATAAAGATCCGATCATTTATCTCAAAACATGGCCTTTTTCTCTGAATATCAAAATAACACCTCTTATTAGAAAACCCTTATATCAGCTGTTTACAATACGACCAGAGCAGAGATCATATTCGAAAGGGAGTTACGTTTACCCAGCGACCTCAAGTTTGATACACCTAGAGGTGAACAAAAGTTGCCAGAAGACTACATAGCAGAGCTCAACTAACGATTAGCTGATCTGCACGAGGCCATGAGTGCAAAATAAGCAGTAAATACTGATCGGATGAAAACCCGCTATGACTTACGTGCTAACTCAGCTGGATTTAATGAAGGTGACATTGTTTGGCTGTACAACCCGAAACGACGTAAGGGACGTTCTCCAAAATTACAACAACACTGGGAAGGACCGTATTCAGTAGTAGTTGTTCGGGGCGAACAATTTTAAGAAGGAACAGTGTTACGTGCAACAAAGCGACACAAACGACATCCGTTGGAAATGGAAGCAACTTTAAGTTAGTGACATCATAGTAAACATTGGGTTCGGAGAACAGAATTTACGGTAAGGTTAGGATAAATTGTGTCGTATAAATACGGTACCCATCACATGCAGGAGGCGAGTTTTATTTCTGACAGTGAAGTGAACGAAGTACACTACTAACGATAACTATAAAGAGTTGATTTGATAAGTGTTTGTAAATGTTATAAAAGTAAACAGTGAAGTTAAATAAAAGAAGAACTTTTGAATGATTGTTGAAATATTGTGTTTTAAATAACGAACTAAAGCCAAGCTCGTAACAAATATATATTAAATATTAAAAATTTTTGAAACGCGGCGTTTTTGATATCAAAATATTTTTATAGGTCGGAATTAGATTAAAATAATTTTATTAGGGAGTTTTGTAACACCGCGGTTTACTAAATAATATATTTCATGTACAACATTTTGCTTTTACATCTGTATATATTATGTACAACTTGTTGAAAAATTTATGAAATAAATTAAATCCTCCTATATTTTTGTGAAAATTAAGGCTTTTTTGCTATTTAAAATAAAATATTCCTGAATTCTTATATATAGGTATTATATGCCTACCTAACAGTAACCGCGAACAAAGTCATAACTGATTTGGGGAGAACATAAAATTTACTGTGGACCTATGGTATTATTTTCGTTACACATGTTAAGTACTGCCGGAATGCAAATTCGGTAGATTCGACACAAGTGTATGTATATAAGATCACCAAAAAAATTATTTGGAACAAATAACTTTCATTATGATGGCTTGATTGCTATTACTGTGTTCATGTGTAGCGAGTACACCTATTTTTGCTGGTCTCCTTCTAGTTTGCCTTATAACGTGAGTTTTCAGTCGGTCAGTGCTAAACAAAAATAATTATAAAAATACTAACTAAATAGTGTTGTGACAGCATTAATACCACATAAGTTTCATACTGTCGGTGTTGCTTTGTTTTTGTCTGCAATTTACGACATGCGTAAGAATGATAACCTTAAGTCGACCCCTAAACCAACAGCTCACAATGGTACTCCCATATTAGCTAGAGGTGCGGTGAAACATCAAGCGAGTGGAAAAGATTGTAGTAGCTCTTCCTAAACCGCTAAATCTCATTTTATATGTTCTGGGGATTGCTTTGAATTACAGGAACAACGATTGTTTAAATCCCTGGAGGAATTAATATCCGATCAGTTTTATCAATTTGAAGAACGCATAGCTTTGAAAATCGAATCATTAGCTGCCTCAACTCAATCTGAGGTATATAATTTAAGTAACGAAGTGGAGCAGCTGAAAGCTGAATTGGCTGACACTCGTCATGAACTGGATGATGTCTCCCCCTGAACAGACTTACAGATGCTGTCATCACTGGTGTTCCTCTCTGCCGTGACGAGAATCTTAAACAAATTCTTTCAACCATTTCATAAAAAATTAACCACATTCTATCACCGTATGCAAATATGTTCCGTCCAAAACCATCTTCGCATGCTGTAAATATATCTGGAAAAAGTACACCTTTGATAGTAAAATTTTCTTCTGTCGCTGAACAACGACAATTCTTGTTTAAATATAAGAGTTTAGGCCCCATAACTCTTAAAAACATCTCCCCAATTTTTGTATCGGATAGCAGAGTGAATATACTTGAGAGGCTTACCCCACACAATAACAGAATACTGCGGCACGCATTAAAGTTATACAGAGAAGGTCACTTGAATTCTGCATTCACTCGAAATGGTGCAGTTTTCGTGCGTGCCAAAAGAAGAGAGTCACCGCTTAAAGTTGCAGTACTGGATACATTGGACGACATCATCGCTGTAGCGGGCAATGCGGAGACCTAATTATTCGTCATGTTGTGTTTAGTTTGTAATCTAATTATGGTGTTCTTTCTACTTTTAAATTTTACTATTTTCTCGTGCTCATTTCAATGCAATTGTGAATATTTCTCTTTAAACTCACTTATCAATTACTTTGAACTTTCTTTTTTCCTTTTATTATTCATTTCAATGTTGCACAACTATCTCTTTAAAATTCTCCTTATCATTGAACAATATTCAATTTGCAATTAATAGATGGGAGGCACTCAAAATTGCTGCTGAAAATTAAGAAGGTTTTTGCATCTGCTGGGGTTCTGTTGGGTCTTGCGTTTTAGTGATTTTGGCCGCTAACATTTCTCCGCTGGAGAAAGTGAGAATGCTTCTTAATATTTTTACTGCGCGTTCTCATGGCTTCAATATATTATATTTGAAAGCTAAAAGCCTTAAAAATAAAATTGGACTATTGCAGGAAGTTCTAATGAACAGCAAAATTCATGCCCTGTTGATCTGCGAGACTTGGCTTAATAAAAATGTAGCATCCCAAGCAATATCTCTACAACACTATAATATTTTTCGAAATGATAGGGGCGATCGCATGGGGGGAGGGCTGGATATTTATGTACACTATTATCGTAAAGCGGGCCGTGATAAATTCCTCTGCCCCAGGTGACAATCTGGAATTTGTCAGTGTTGAAATTGATTCTGGAATTGAGGAATGTATTTTAATAAACACTTGTTGTCCAGCGAGTAATTTCAATAACGATACAGCCTTAAATTTTAAGGAATCAGTGCTGCCACAAGTATCTAAATATCATAACGTTGTCATGTGCGGTGATATCAATGTCAACAACCTCAGGTCCGGTTTCAATGGTTAATAACATACCGACATATCTTAATAGCAATAATCTATCTCAGATTGATCATGTTCTTACGAAAAACATTGGCAAGGTGTTATTTCACAATCAGATTAGTCCACCAACTGACTTTGATCACGACTTCTTGTTTCTCTCTTATGATCTTAAGCTGGAATCGTTTCCCAATGAAGTTATTTACGCTTACCGTGATTTTAAAAATATTAGTTACGTCCGGCTTTTGACTGAGTGTCGACAGATTTCCTGGAGTGATGTCTACGCATCTAGCTCTTTGGATGATAAGGTTGATGTTTTCACAGGTGTGCTTTCTGATTTGTATGACAGTAATGTTCCACTACTGACGTGACGCTCAAGGACGAAGGAGTGTTATTGGCTAACAAAAGAAATACATACCATACTGGCTGAACGCGATTACTTGTATAGCCGATATAGAGTCACACATTCAGTTGAGATATACAGCCGAAATAAACTCGTTCGTAATAGGGCCAATTGCAGGATCAGGTCTTCTATGTATGCCTGTTCTGGCGGTAAACTCGATGTCAATTTGCCCTGAAGAAGTTGTGGTGAAACATACGTAATATGGGCATATATGAAAACGATCCTCCCAGGGTAAGTGAAGATCCTAACAGCGTGTCTGGCATCTGATTGTAGCGCTGCTGCGGAAAATTTTCCACTTGATGGCTTTGCCTTGCGTAATGTTGACGAAAAGGAGGTATTGTTGGCTATCTCTGCAATTAAGTGTGATGCAACAGGGCCGGATGAACTGCCCCCTCGTTTCATTAGAGCGATTGCACCGGAAATAATCAAAGTTTTAACCCATATATATAACTACTGTTTAACAACATCTAAGTTTCCCACCAGGTGGAAGCAAGTGCTTGTAATACCTATCCCGAAAAAGTCCTCTGCTTCTGCTATAAGCGATTACCGCCCAATTAGTCTTCTTTGCTTTTTAGACAAAGTATTCGAAAATAGTATGTATATGCAGACTATTGACTACATTAATAAATACGTATTTAATTAAATAGGCAGAAGGCTGCCGCACTTACGATCTATGGCTAAAGAGCCGCTGTGATGATATTATCCCTTGGTGGCAATGGGGATGCCGATATTGTTTTTAAATGGCAGAGACTGCCGCTATTTGATCAAGGCAGAATATGCCGCTTTGTACTTGTATGGCAGAGTATGCCGATCTATTTATAAGGCAGAGTATGCCGCTTTATATTGATATGGCACAGTATGCCGCTCTTTACTTGAGAAATTAAAAGACGACTTTCAACTATCTGATAAGTTCTGATTTTATTCAATAATAGCAGCTTATTTATATTAATCGATAACAAAGAATCAATATTTCATTATAATTCTAAAGGGGGGGATTATTGCAGAATTGCAATATACAAAATTAATAATCAGAAATAGTAGTGTCAGTATTTTTGATCACACGATTTCTGATTGAGTCATAATTTATCGATATTGTAAAGCAATGACTTCAGGTGTATATATATTTTATCAATGAAGAATTATGCTTGCATAGCAGAATTGCTTGCGTTGCAAATTCTTCTTGAGGTCGAGCAAACTTTGTTTGTTTTTATTTCTTTTTTTGTTCTGATTTCTGTTTACTTTTGTTGACCGTGGTCATGGCTTTACATCCTCACTCTTAAAGGAAAAAAAAAAATTTTTTGTATATAAATTTTTTTTTTTTTTTTTTTTTTTTTGTTACATAATCTTATATAATTAAGTTATACATATTCTAATCTTTATTTATATAATTATTCTAAACATATTCAGCTTTCTATCTATCTACTTATTTTACGGTATTTAATATGTTCATAGGATTACTTAGTTTCAGTTATTCTTAAAGATACATAAAAGATACATATATTTATAGTGTTTGTGCTATATTATTCCCAAGAACGTTTTATTTAAATTTACATTTTATTAGCCTATTGTTATGTACTTCTTTGTGTTTTCTATCTTTCAGTATTGTGGAGTTCACTCCTTTTTGTTTAATGATTTTAAAGGGTCCGTCATAAGGACTTTCATGTTTTCTCAAGTATACATGGTCATTGACGTTGAAATTTGAGGGCTTAGAGTCTTTATCTTTCGCTATCTTTCGCTCTTTTTTTGCCTCTTGTAAGTGTTTTTTGCTCTTTTCATGGGATCTTTTTAACCTCATTGCCAGTTCTCCTGCATAGGTGTGTATGCTATCTATTTGTTCCTTATTTTTTAGAATCTCTGCTGGTAATGTTGCTATTTTTCCAAATATTAATTCGAATGGTGTATAACTTGTATCTGTGTGTGGTGTTGTATTGTAGCAGAATACATAGTACGGAATTAGTTCATCCCAGTTGTCTTCTTTTGAAAATGTTCTTAGATATTCGTTTAACACTCTATGGTTTCGTTCAATCGATCCTAGTGTTAGTCTCAGTAGTTTCTGAGATTTGAAGCAAATGATGATATGTACTCAATAAAATAAAAAAAAACGATTCTGTTGTAGTGGACCTCGAGTTATTATTTATTATCAAAATTTACAAGTTTGGTTCACGCTGCGAGTACTCTAATGCGACTGACTGACAGATTACAAAATAAAGGGCGTACGAATATAGCAATGAAGTTGCAAACGATTTATTGGATTTAGAGATTTGGCGCAACAATTCAAATTTAATTCAAAACAACTAGAAATTCATACGTACTAAGCTAATTGCAAAATTAACATTAATTCAAACAATTGTTTTTGTTAATTTCAAATTACTTAAAAATTACGAAATTATCCTCAACATAATCCGGCCGCCTTGAGGGCCTCAGCTCTCAATTAACAATCTTCCTTATCGACAAGTAGAGGGCATATCTTTGTAATAGCTCGCTTTACTTGACCCATCAAAGTTCGTACTGTTACCACTCGCACATGACCATCTGCTCCTCGATGAAGCTCTTCGATGCGGCCTAGAGGCCACTTAAGAGGAGGAATGTTCTCATCCTTCAGCAAAACTAGTGTACCTGCTTCAATGTTAGGCTGCGTCGTCTTCCATTTAGCTCGACTTTGAAGTAGTTGAAGGTATTCTTTCTGCCATCGTGACCAGAAAATATGTAATTTCGCTTGAAGATGTTGCCACCGTGACAAAAGTTTTGCGTCCACATCAACCAAGCTGGGCTCTGGAATTGTGACCATTTGACCCCCTGTTAGGAAATGTCCAGGGGTGAGCGGCTCCAAATCTTGGACATCACTCGAAAGCGGCGTAAGTGGGCGAGAATTTAATATACTTTCTACTTGACACACTACTCTCTGCAGTTCATCCAACGAGTATGCTTCAATACCAAGAATGCGACGAAGGTGATATTTAGCTTGTTTTATTGCGGCCTCCCACAAGCCACCAAAATGAGGGGACCGAGGTGGAATAAATTTCCATTCAATGCCATCTTTCCTGCACATTTCTTTAACTATTTCGCAATGTTGTTGAGAGTTGAATAATGCCTTTAATTCCTTTAATTCTCGCGAGCCTCCTACAAAGTTTGTAGCGTTGTCCGAATATATTATCGAAACATGTGGACGTCGTGCTACGAATTTCAGCAACACAGAGAGAAAGGATTCGGTGGACAGGCTGCTAGCTACTTCCAGGTGGACTGCTTTTACAGAAAGGCATATAAATAGGCACACATATGCCTTAGTAGATGGACGATTTCTCACTGGATTTTTGATGTAGAAAGGACCACAGAAATCGACTCCAGTATGATGAAACACAGGGCTCGGTTCAACCCGCGGACTCGGCAATTGACCCATAATTTGCTCCATAACCTTGGGGCGTAATCGAAAACAACGTACACAGGATCGTATGGCTTGCTTGACCATGCCTTTGCCACCAATAGGCCAAAATTTGGTACGAATGATGCACAACAGAGTTTGACAACCAGCATGAAAGTGTCTGAAGTGATACTCTTTGATTAAAGCTTTAGTAAATTGTGACTTTGGCAGCAATATTGGATGCTTGGCATCATATTCGAGGTTAGAGTTTTTTAAGCGATCACCAACACGTATCAAACCGTCTGAGTCAATGAAAGGATCAAGGCATTTGAGTGGACTATTTGACCCTACGATCTTGCATGATATCAAGCGATTGTATTCTTCGACGAATTTCGTTTTTTGCAGGAGGCGAACAACGGATTTCTGGGCTATGTCGAGTTCACGAACAGTGAGCGGCCCGCGCATTCGCTCTGGCGAGTCTTTCGATCTGGTTTTAGAGTTTAAATAAAAACGATAGATATATGCAAACGTGTTTATTAGCTTGCAGTAAGAGTTACTAAATTTGGAGTCCTCAATTAAATCAGTTGACTTCCCGCTAACCAGAGTAAATCCAGATCTGCCTTCTGACAATTCTTTGTTGACATGAATTAGTGTTTTAGGCCACAGATGCTCTGGCAAACGAAGAAATTCTGGGCCATTGAACCAAAATTCAGAATTTGATAGTTCGGATGGAGTAGTTTCTCTGCTTATTAAATCTGCAGGATTGTTTTCCGACGAGACGTGTCTCCATTCAAAGTTGCTTGTTAGCTCCTGAATTTTTGCAATTCTATTACTCACGAATACATTCCATTTTGAAGATGCGGATGAAATCCACGACAGCGCTATCGAGGAATCTGACCAACAATATACCTTTTGAAGTGACGAGGGAAATATACTATTTACTTGAGATGTGAGCTCAGCCGAAAGAAGGGCAGCGCATAATTCTAATCTGGGAATCGATATAGTTTTTAGAGGAGCCACTCGCGATTTAGCCGTTAGTAGACTACAATTTATGATTCCATTATCAATAGAGCGGATGTAGACACAACCTCCATAAGCGGACATGCTGGCATCTGCAAAGCTGTGTAGTTCCACGTAACAATGCTGTGGCATAACATATCGAGGAATTTTTATATGATTTATGAATTCAAGTTGGCTGCAGAACGAAATCCATTCTGCATGCAGAGCTTGAGGCAAAGATTCATCCCAAGATAGCTTCAAACTCCACAACTGCTGCAAAAATATTTTGGCTTTAACTATGATGGGATTTAAAAGCCCCACTGGGTCAAAGAGACGACTTATTGATGAAAGAACTAGGCGCTTTGTGGCTCGACGTTGATTATCACTGGCTTTGCAAACGAAACGAAATACATCCTTTTGTGGTTGCCATATCATACCAAGAGTTTTTATTACATTGTCACCGCAAATTTGCAGATATTTTTCCAAATTAGCATCGTCAATAGATGAAAGAAGCTCTGAGCTATTTGAGCACCATTTAGATAAAGTAAAACCTCCTCTGCGAAGAAGTTGATCCACCTCAGTACGCATTTTCATTGCTTCAGCTATACTATCCGCGCCAGTCAGCATATCGTCCACGTAGAAATCACGCTGCAGAACGGTTGCACCAACAGGATATCTTGTTCGTTCATCTTGAGCGAGTTGCTGAAGGCACCGAGTCGCGAGGTAAGATGCAGGAGAGGTTCCATATGTAACAGTAAGTAATCGATTTGCTTCAAGAGGGCTCTGCGGTGAGTCTCGCCATAAAATGCACTGCCACTTAGTATCTTCTGGATGCAGTCGTACCTGTCGGTACATCTTTGAAATGTCCGCAGTCAGGGCATACTTATGAGATCGAAAGCGAAGGAGAATGGTAAATAAATCATCTTGCACAACAGGCCCAACCATAAGAACGTCGTTGAGCGAATATCCTGTGATCGTTTTACATGAGCCATCAAAGACGACTCGAAGCTTTGTACTGCTACTGTCCGGCTTAAAAACACAGTGGTGTGGGAGGAAATAGTGCTGCTTTGGGAGAGCGTGAAAGGGGATTTTTTCCATATGTCCTGTAGCCCGATAATCGTCCATGAACTGTAGGTATTGCTGCTTCAGCTCAGAGTTCTTTGAAAGTCTTTGTTCCAAACCGAAATATCGTTTCTGAGCAACTTCTAATGAATTTCCTAAATAATCGGGGCTTTTGCGAAAGGGTAAACGTAAAACGAATCTACCAGAATGATCACGTTGAACGTGTTCTACAAAGTGCTGCTCGCACGCCTTTTCCTCAGGCGAATATGTTTTTGACGAAGGCTTGTAGTTTTCTACCTCCCAAAATTTTTGAACAAGTTGCTCGAGATTCTCTTCAGCTCGTGCAGGCTTATCAACAACTACTAAACTATTTCCAAAAGATGTTGGCCTACCTCCAGAGACGATCCAACCCAGAAGAGTTTTTTGCAAAATCGGACGTCCATTTCCTAACCGAATTTGTCCCACCGAAAGAAGTTCAAAAAACAGACTAGCTCCAATAAGTACATCTATATGTAGAGGTGTATTAAATTCTGGATCTGCAAGCATAACATTTTTAGGGATTTTCCACTCCTTAACATTCACAGCGCGAGATGGTTGATCACTTGTAATTTTTGGCAGGACTAATGCTTCGAAAGTAGTGCAATAGTCATTCACACGAGATTCAAGAACAACTTGTACTTTGTGTTTTACAGCAGTAACAGAGGAACCGATACCAGAAACAGTTATGTCAGCCTGTTGCAATTAGCAACCGAAATTATATATAATATAATAATAAAAAAAAACATATATATAAAAATAAATATAAACAATATAGTTTATAAAAATAAAATACTTATATATACCTGCGGTGGACGGAAATCTGTGCCACTCTTGCCATTTTTTACTCACAAGTCAAAAGATATTGCAGCTAAGTTGCTTCACATTCACAACATTCACCATAAAGTTGTGAGGTGTTCCAGGTCTTACTATATTTAAGCATAGTAGCATGTATATACATACACCAAAGTCTGATTGAAATCTCATGTAAGATTTCAAAAGACTGACGATAGTGGAACACCTTGGTGTAATAGAATGTATTTTGGTAAACTGATAAGTAAATAATGTTCTGTCCACGCAAGGACCAGAACATGCCGTAAACACCAGCAAACATAGCTAAAATTAAAAAATTAAAACTTAATCACAACAGTTTTTACAAAAACTTTTATGGCACTTATCTCAATCTACTGCAATATCCAGTGCAGGGTTTTGTCGTTGCAGGACGTATATGTCCACACCACCAATAAACACAACGTTGCACAATTGTTGTTATTCACTTTTATCATAATAAATACGAATTATTATGATAAAATGAAAACAAAAACACAACACGAACAAAAATACATTTGTCATTTAATGACAAATGTCAAACCACAACATTTAAATTGTGGCGCCCCCGTCATCTCAAATTCGTAAAACTCCCACAGCGCCGTGGTGAATTTGCGCAAAGTCGAGAACAATAGCCAGCAACTAAGCGAAGCCACAGAACAATGGGCGGCAGCTGGCCCCAACCATATAAAAAGGGGGCGATTTTAGAAGAAAAATCACTTGTTGCTCGGTATTTCACCAGTAGAGTCAGCTAGCTGGACCATTGCCACTAGCATTTTTTTTTTCCAACTTGTACTAAAATTTTTTGTAGGGTTATTCCCACAATAAGTCTTCACCATACACAGGTAATACAAATAGAAATTTTTTTTGGGATATTACCAGAAATTTTCTATTTAATTAAAAACACCACTGAAACATGGAATAAATTCAAGATTTTGGGATATTACCAAATTAAGAATAGACTTCTATAATTTCAGATCTTTTTTCTTCATAAAAAAGGGAAAATATTCTGGGATATTACCAGAGAATTTCTCATTTAAATTTTTTTTTATACTGAGATTGGAGAGTTAATTCGCAGTTTTGGGATATTACCAAGCTAAGAATAAAATTCTGCAATCTAAGTTATTTTTTTTGTCTCATCTTTTTGTAACTAACTATTCAGCAAAGTTAATTTGGGAAATATCCAATTAACTAAGGTTAACGAAAAAGGTTTCACAAAACATTTCATTTCGGGATATATCCAAGTGAAGTGTGGCAGGAAACTCAAGTCAATCGGGAAATCATTAGTATTGGGCGATTTCCATACTAATTAGAAATCCCGGTCAATATCTAGGCTAAATCGGCGGCAAAATCCCTTGGGATATTTCCAGGGATTTTTTTGCTGATTTGGTTTTGGAATCAGGAAAGGGACAATATCTTGGTATTGAATCTTTTGGGAGATTTTCAAGGGTTCAATCCAGAGACCAAAATTAGGTCAAAAATAGGTACAGGGATTAGCTACACCATTCAGGGTTGAGTATTCTTCAGGAAATAAATAAGTATAAAACTTACTAACCTTTTTTTTTGTTTCAAGAAGATATTAATTAACTCCTTTTTTTATATTGAATTTTCCAAAAGAATTTGAATTGCTATTCATTTTTTGCGCTTTACTAATTTGTTCCTTTCTCTTATTGCAGATAATTAGCGATAAGTAGAGGTTAAGAATCAAAGTAATAATTAAGATTTTTTTTTAATTACTTCATTTTTGTTGTTGTTAATTTTATTGTTTTTTTCTTTCTTTGAATTTAATTATTATTTATTTGTTAGAATTATTGTTAGTTTGTAAGAATACAAAATAAACGTATTAAAAGCAGGTTAATTCTTTCAATCAGCAAGTTACCTATTTCTTTACTTACATTTTTATTTTTCATTTAATTTCTTTTATGTACAGCCATAGGAGCTGTAACATTGGTCCTTCAAACCCGGATAAACCGGTAGCATAATACGTTTATTGAGTATTAAAATTAACAATAATAAAAATAGCAATTCAAATTTTTCTGTGTTTGGTGAAGGAAGACTAACTAAAATGGAAGCACTTATAAAGAGACAAAGAGCTTTCAAAAAAGTTTTGACTCATGCTGTCTCTAATTATGAAGAGAGAGTAGGTTCAGGGCAACAGTTAACTAAAGGTTATCTGAAGCAAAGAACCCGGAGTATTGAGGAATTGTGGGAACAATTTTTGAATAATCATCAAAGATTATTAGTAGAGTTTGAGGAAACAGCACTCAACGACTACGAAACAAGCCATGTTTTTGAGGAATGCGAAGGAGTATACTTCGGATTCTTAGGGGAGCTCCAAGAACAGCTATCAAAGCTTCAAGAGCTCCAAGTGCCAAAGGTAACTAAACCAGAGGCAAGTGTAATCAATGACCACAAAACGGAAATAAAATTGCCTAGCATTGAAAATCCGAAATTTGATGGTGATTACACTAAGTGGAGATCTTTCCACGATATGTTTGAATCTTTGATTCACGAAGATTCTCAAATTCCCTTAGTACAAAAGATGCACTATTTAAAGTCCAATCTATCTGGAGAACCAGAAAGGATATTGCGACAATACGATGTAACTAGTACTAATTATCAACCAGCTTGGGCAGAGTTGACACAAAGATACAATAATAAAAAGGTATTAGTGTTCACACAACTCAAAGCCTTATTTAATCAAGCTATAGTAAAAGGTGAACATGAAAGTAGCCTGAAAAATTTACATGATAAAACAAAGGAATGTTTACATGAATTGGAATCCCTTGGAATAGGTACAAAGACCTGGGATCCAATAATTATTTTTATAATAACACAAAAACTACCTATGGAAACTCGAACTCTATGGGAACAATCAATTTCCAAGAGTACAGAGATTCCAGAGTTAAAAGAAATGTTTTGTTTCCTAGAATCTCGCTTCCGAACTTTGGAAGCTATTAACCCAAGTAAGGTGGGTTATGTTGCCATGAACAAACATGAACAAAATAAATCATTAAACTATCACGTCAACGAACAATATGGTTGCGTGGTATGTAAGGGAGACCATCGCATACAAAACTGCGATGATTTCCGACGGCATAATATTGACACTCGTCGGAAGATCCTGTTGAAACATAATATTTGTTTTAACTGTCTACAAAGACATAATAGATCTTGTACGATGAGTAAAAGGTGCCCGGTGTGCAAGGGAGAACATACAATCCACAATTACACACACAATTTAAACAAAAGGGTTTTAATGCAAAACGTGAACTTGTGATAAAGAACAAGCTTTGCACAAATTGCTTAAAACCACACAACAAAGAAGCATGTCCAAATAAAAATGGATGTTTCAAGTGTGACAAAGGTCATCACACATGGCTTCATGAAGACAAAAATATGTCTTCAAACAAGCCAAGGGCTGTTGAGACCATACAATCAAGACAGTCAGAAAATTCTGTCCCATCAACTTCGGCAAATGCTTGTTCAAATAAACAGAAAGCCACACAAGCACTATTAGCTACGGCTATAGTACATGTTAGGGACAGCAGTGGGATAACAATTCCCATGCGGGCTTTGGTTGATCTAGGATCACAAAGTTCTTTTATAACCGAAGCGGCTGTTCAATCCTTACAACTGAAAGGCGTGTCAACGTCACTTCAAATTACCGGATTGGGATCTACACAAGTGGCAAAGGCAAACAAAGAAGTGTCTGTCCATGTGAGATCAGCCACCTCAGATGATTTTGAAATCCCATTGCGGGCTTATGTTATCAAGAAGATAACTAATATATTCCCACCAACACACATAAGGTCTTCTGATTGGACTCATATAAAAGGCTTGCCTTTAGCAGACCCAGAGTTCCTAAAAGCAGGGAAAATAGACCTGTTGTTAGGTGTGAATACCTATGCAAAAATTTTATTTAAGGGAATTAAAAGTGGACCTGAAGGGACCCCCATAGCACAGAATACAAAGCTAGGGTGGATTCTTTTCGAAGAAACAACAGCACCACTAAATCAAGTGGACAAAAATGAAATTTTTTCTGCATTCACCACAAGTAGTGCTGATGACTTAGTACAGCTAAATATGCAAGTGCGGAAATTTTGGGAATGGGAAGAGCTCAACCCAAAACGTAAACTCACTATAAGAAGAAGAGCAATGTGAGCAATTCTTCAGTGAGAATCATAAACGCCTGGATAATGGCAGTTATGAAGTGAAGCTGCCATTCAAAGCAGGCAAGGTTCCCGAGCTTGGGGAATCAAAGATAATGGCGTTAAAAAGATTCGCTCAACTCGAGAAAAAATTCGAGCGTGCTGCCGACATACGAGCTGAATATCATAAATGTATTCAAGAATATTTAGACCTGGGGCATATGTGTAAGATAAATAAAACCACACAAAATGCGAATACCCAGAGGTATTACTTACCCCATCATGCTCTTCTTAAGGACAGCACTACTACCAAATTAAGAGTAGTATTTGATGCTTCCGCAAAATCATCAAACGGGAGAAGCCTCAACGAACAAATGTTGACAGGTCCCACATTACAACCAAAGTTGTACTCAACATTGCTAAAATGGCGTGTTCATAGATATGCAGTGACTGCCGATATAGAGAAGATGTATCGAATGATTAAGATACATAAGGATGACCAAAAGTATCAGACAATAATTTGGCGAAGTAGTGAAGTTGAGCCAGTAGAAGAATACGAACTCAACACCGTAACATTCGGCACTACGGCAGCACCATATCTAGCAATAAAAACACTGCAGCAATTAGCCAAGGATGACAAAGAAGAGTATCCTAAGGCATCAGAAATTGCAACGCAGGATTTTTACGTTGACGATCTGCTAATAGGTGGAAATACCATAGCAGAAGTCAAACAAACTCAAAAAGAGCTAATAAAGCTACTAAAGGGAGGAGGTTTTAACCTCCGGAAGTGGGCAGCTAACCATGATGAAATGCTTGATTGGTTACCTAAGGAAGACATAGAGCTAGAGTTGCCATTAAAATTTGAAGATCACAACCAAGTCAAAGCTCTAGGAATCCAGTGGCATCCAGCCACCGACAATTTCATGTTTGCTTTCAAGGCTTCAGAATTTGAAACAGAAGCCACAACAAAAAGAAAAATTTTGTCGCAAGTAGCAAAGCTATTCGACCCCTTAGGTTGGATAGCTCCATGTGTAGTTTTGGCGAAAATTATCATCCAGAAATTATGGATGCATGGATGTACCTGGGTCGAAATAGTCCCAGAAGAATTCAGCGAGGAATGGAGGCAGTTCAAAATACAGCTGCCTCACATATTGAAAATAAAAATTCCTCGTTGGATACATACCAAGCAAGACAGAGACAACTGTCAATTGCATGGGTTTTGCGACGCATCAAATTCAGCGTACGCAGCTGTCGTCTACATGAGAGTTCAAAACGATGACGGCACAATAAAAACAACATTGCTCATATCAAAAACTCGAGTGGCTCCCACAAAGCCAATTACGTTGCCAAGACTTGAGCTAAGTGGAGCAGTGTTGTTAACTAGACTACTAAGTCAAGTTCGAGCTGACATGCAAATGAGTAATGTCAGCAGCTTTTCATGCAGCGATTCAAAAATCGTATTGGCCTGGATATCAGGTCATCCGAATAGATGGAAAACTTATGTGGCAAACAGAGTTACCGAGATACAGGAAGGCAACCTAAATAATACGTAGGGATATGTACCTACAAAGGATAATCCTGCCGATATGGCATCACGAGGTCTAATGCCAAAAAACATTCAAGACTGTGAGCCATGGTGGACAGGTCCTAGTTGGTTAAGGCAGCCAAGCCAAGACTGGCCACAAGATAAGAGCTTTAGCAGAGAGACGTCTTACGAATTAAAGACAGTAAAAGCTCTTGCAATGCAAAAAAGTGAAGGGCCCGGAACAATAATTGAGCGATTCTCGTCATACAAACGATTGTTGCTTGTCACTGCACAATGTCTCCGATTCGTCCATAATTGTAGACATAAAGAAGAAAGGAACATTGGCAGATTGACACCAGCTGACATAGAAACAGCCAAAACAAGAGTAATCCAGCAAACACAACAGCAAGAATTTCAAAATGAATTCAAGCAGTTAAAGGCTGGAGAAAATTTGCACAAAAATAGCAAAATCATAGGGCTTTGTCCATTTTTAGATAAAGATTCAGTCTTGAGAGTAGGTGGCAGGTTGCAAAATTCAGACCTGCCAATCTCAACACGACACCCAGCAATACTACCCAAAGATCATCATTTAACTAATTTAGTGATTGATCACTACCACAAAGAAACTTTGCATGGTGGACCACAACTGGTCCTAAATACCATACGAAGTCAGTTTTGGATCATTAATGGACTACACGCCGTTAAGAAAAGGATTCATCTCTGCGTAATATGTGTTAGACATCGCGCTGCAACACAACAGCAGCTTATGGGAAGTCTACCCAGTCCTCGAGTGTCACAGGCACACCCATACGGGGTTAGACTATGCTGGTCCTATTGATGTCAAAACCACAAAATATCGGGGATCCAAAACATACAAAGGATACCTGTGTTTATTTGTGTGTATGGCAACAAAAGCCATACACATCGAAGTAGTCTCTGACTTAACGTCTGAAACCTTTCTCGCAGCATTTAAGAGATTTGTTGCAAGACGAGGTTTATGTGCTAATATATATTCCGATAATGGAACAAATTTTATTGGGGCAAACAAAATTCTTCAGCAAGAGTACAAAAAAGCACTCGCTGAAGCAAACGAACTAGCAGCTCACAATACTGCAGCCATGGGGATCAAATGGCATTTTATACCTCCTGCAGCTCCACATCAAGGTGGACTTTGGGAGGCAGGTGTAAAAAGCATTAAACACCATTTGCGTGGAATTCTAAGTTCATCAACATTAACAATAGAAGAACTAAATACATTAGTCATTCAAATAGAAGCATGTCTCAATTCCAAACCGCTGCACGCTATCACTGCGGATCCAGAACAACTGGAAATTCTAACCCCAGGTCACTTTCTAATTGGAAGACCGCTACTAGCTGTACCAGAGCCCACTCAAGAAGAGTCAAGTATGCATCTTCTAAGACGATGGAAGCTGATTCAGCAACTACGTCAACAATTCTGGAAAAGATGGTCAACAGAATACTTGACCGAAATGCAGAAACGACAAAAGTGGAATGTGCTACAAAACAACATTAATATTGGTCAAGTTGTCATCATTAAAGATGAAAAGCAACCACCAACAAAATGGGTGTTGGGGCTCATTGAAGAGCTACACCCTGGTAAGGACGGCAGAGTTAGAGTGGTGTCAGTAAAAACAGCAAGCAATATTTTGCAAAGACCCATTCAAAAAATTTGCCCCTTACCAGTCAATATGCAATAAAGGTGCAAAGGAAGTAAATTGTGATGTCCGTAAATGTTTGTATACGTCAAGTTTGATGCATGTATGGGTCCTGGCCATATATTTCTATTTTCACATATTAGATAAATAATACATAAAATTCTTCCGAAGTATTAAAATAGGTCAAAGACCGGAGATGGGAGACATTCTAGACATTATGTATGACAGCCTAATGGAGGAATTTGAGCAGACATGGGCAGAGATGTCAGGCACTACTGCTATCAAACGGGCAGTATCCCCACTACCTCAGACACCACCGCTGCCAAGTATGCCAGACCTCAACACGCCGCCTAGAGAGGCAGAATTCCAGTTTAAGGTGCCTCTGCCTCCTAAGCAGCCAAGGTCCAGCAGCCCCGAGCACATCGACAAGGTGATAAGGGACATAGAAAAACTAAACCCGTCATCAGCACCCAAGGCACAACCATCACCGGAGATGCCAAAAATGACTGTCCATGCCACAAATTTAAGTGAGAAAAAATACGATGTGTTTACGGTAGACGGACAACACCATCTCATCGAGTTTGAAGAACTACAATCTATACCATGGGATCGCATCCGTAAGTCTAAACGGATGCGATTCAACTTATTTTTAAAAAACGGCGCTTCTGTCAGACTACGACTAGTAAAAAATAAGGTAGTCTGGTATAATTATCATTGGCCAAAACCAAAGGTAAGCGCTCGTTATAATTTAATAAACAAACAAACATGATTCCGTCATTTGGTTGATGCACAAGTAGTACATCAACGGGGCCGGAAGTTGTTGCAATTAGCAACCGAAATTATATATAATATAATAATAAAAAAAAACATATATATAAAAATAAATATAAACAATATAGTTTATAAAAATAAAATACTTATATATACCTGCGGTGGACGGAAATCTGTGCCACTCTTGCCATTTTTTACTCACAAGTAAAAAGATATTGCAGCTAAGTTGCTTCACATTCACAACATTCACCATAAAGTTGTGAGGTGTTCCAGGTCTTACTATATTTAAGCATAGTAGCATGTATATACATACACCAAAGTCTGATTGAAATCTCATGTAAGATTTCAAAAGACTGACCATAGTGGAACACCTTGGTGTAATAGAATGTATTTTGGTAAACTGATAAGTAAATAATGTTCTGTCCACGCAAGGACCAGAACATGCCGTAAACACCAGCAAACATAGCTAAAATTAAAAAATTAAAACTTAATCACAACAGTTTTTACAAAAACTTTTATGGCACTTATCTCAATCTACTGCAATATCCAGTGCAGGGTTTTGTCGTTGCAGGACGTATATGTCCACACCACCAATAAACACAACGTTGCACAATTGTTGTTATTCACTTTTATCATAATAAATACGAATTATTATGATAAAATGAAAACAAAAACACAACACGAACAAAAATACATTTGTCATTTAATGACAAATGTCAAACCACAACATTTAAATTGTGGCGCCCCCGTCATCTCAAATTCGTAAAACTCCCACAGCGCCGTGGTGAACTTGCGCAAAGTCGAGAACAATAGCCAGCAACTAAGCGAAGCCACAGAACAATGGGCGGCAGCTGGCCCCAACCATATAAAAAGGGGGCGATTTTAGAAGAAAAATCACTTGTTGCTCGGTATTTCACCAGTAGAGTCAGCTAGCTGGACCATTGCCACTAGCATTTTTTTTTTCCAACTTGTACTAAAATTTTTTGTAGGGTTATTCCCACAATAAGTCTTCACCATACACAGGTAATACAAATAGAAATTTTTTTTGGGATATTACCAGAAATTTTCTATTTAATTAAAAACACCACTGAAACATGGAATAAATTCAAGATTTTGGGATATTACCAAATTAAGAATAGACTTCTATAATTTCAGATCTTTTTTCTTCATAAAAAAGGGAAAATATTCTGGGATATTACCAGAGAATTTCTCATTTAAATTTTTTTTTATACTGAGATTGGAGAGTTAATTCGCAGTTTTGGGATATTACCAAGCTAAGAATAAAATTCTGCAATCTAAGTTATTTTTTTTGTCTCATCTTTTTGTAACTAACTATTCAGCAAAGTTAATTTGGGAAATATCCAATTAACTAAGGTTAACGAAAAAGGTTTCACAAAACATTTCATTTCGGGATATATCCAAGTGAAGTGTGGCAGGAAACTCAAGTCAATCGGGAAATCATTAGTATTGGGCGATTTCCATACTAATTAGAAATCCCGGTCAATATCTAGGCTAAATCGGCGGCAAAATCCCTTGGGATATTCCCAGGGATTTTTTTGCTGATTTGGTTTTGGAATCAGGAAAGGGACAATATCTTGGTATTGAATCTTTTGGGAGATTTTCAAGGGTTCAATCCAGAGACCAAAATGAGGTCAAAAGTAGGTACAGGGATTAGCTACACCATTCAGGGTTGAGTATTCTACAGGAAATAAATAAGTATAAAACTTACTAACCTTTTTTTTTGTTTCAAGAAGATATTAATTAACTCCTTTTTTTATATTGAATTTTCCAAAAGAATTTGAATTGCTATTCATTTTTTGCGCTTTACTAATTTGTTCCTTTCTCTTATTGCAGATAATTAGCGATAAGTAGAGGTTAAGAATCAAACTAATAATTAAGATTTTTTTGAATTACTTCATTTTTTTTGTTGTTAATTTTATTGTTTTTTTCTTTCTTTGAATTTAATTATTATTTATTTGTTAGAATTATTGTTAGTTTGTAAGAATACAAAATAAACGTATTAAAAGCAGGTTAATTCTTTCAATCAGCAAGTTACCTATTTTTTTACTTCCATTTTTATTTTTCATTTAATTTCTTTTATGTACAGCCATAGGAGCTGTACCGCAGCCCTTTCCCTTTTTAAGCGAAGTTGCTGAACTAGAAGCTCTGAAACAAAATGCAACGATGATCCTGAGTCCAAAAGAGCCCTATAGGGAAGTTGTTCTCCCATATTATTTTTTATATGAACAATCGCGGTAGCCAATACAACGTCAGTGATATCTACACTAGGATCCTTGTAGTGTTTAGATTCCTTCAAATTGGATGTTAACGCAATTGTGTTGTTATCGTTTGAACTCGACGTGTCACCCAGAGTAGATACAACAGCTGAACTAGACGACTGATTAGGAGGAGTATGTCTATGCAACAAGGTATTATGTTTGAAGTTACAATAGCGACAACGTCCCCCCTTGCAATGTTTCGTGATGTGTCCCGCTCTCAAACAGTTAATGCACAAATTTGCCGTTTTTACCTCATTGAATCTCTCAATAGGGTTCAATCTAAGGAAGGTAGTGCACGATGTGATTTCATGATCAGAACCTTTACAATAGTTGCAAGCTAAAGCTGTCTTAGTCACAGTGAAAGAAGTTTTACGACGATTTTGTTTGACGGTTTTATGAGAATTAAAATTCGAAGTTTCCACTTTACGCAACCGAAACGAAATATGTTGTCCATGCTCTGAATTCTCTAGAGCCTGGCATCTTTTATCCAAAAAAGATGAGAATTAATCCCAAGAGGGTAAAACATCAAGAGGAGCCTCTTCTTCCCATTTCATCAGAGTTATGTTATCAATTTTATTTCTAATTAATTGAAGAAGTAAACCATCTGTAATTTGCTCAGGACTCGCAATACTATTTAATGCTCGAATGTGCGATTTAATTTTGTCACTTAACGTTCTTAGCTGCGAAACGGAATTCTTTTCAGCCGGTTTCAACTCAAACAAGTCCTTTATGTGACTTCGAAATATGACGCGTTTGTTTTCATAACGAGTTTTTAAGAGATCAAGCGCATTTTTAAAATTATCTAAGTCTAAACTTATATTAGTTATAGTTTGCAAAGGGCCGTCATCTAATGCTCCCCGTAAATATGCCAACTTTTCAACATTACTGAATCCTTCATTCTCTTCTACTAAGGTTTTGAAAGTGGCGTAAAAATCAGGCCAGTCTATGTAATTACCAGAAAACTTCTTAATTACGATTTTAGGTAAACTGGCATTAGTCCTTTGAGGGACAAAGGAAGCACCCAGATCTACAGCGGGCAACGATGACCGAGGACGTTTTTGTTCGATCAGAGATAAGATTTTACTTTTTACCGAAATGTAAGATTCTTCATACACCTGACGCTTATCACTGTTTATTTCTTCGGGATCTTCACACTCTAATTGCGATTGAATGTCATTAAAACGCGTTAAATAATTTTCGAGCAATCCTAACCTTGTTTCTAGTTCAGATAGCGGCACCGATCTACCAGGGGTTTCTAGAAAGTTTTTCATCTTTGTTTGTTGCATGGTTACTGTACCACGTAGTACCCGCAAGTCCGCTTTCCTTTTATTGCTGTTCGCGACACTTTCATTATCATCATTTGCACCCATTACATCAAAAAGTCTTAAGTATTAATTGCAGATATTTACTGAGAAAGTCTATCTAGAATTACACTACAAATATAGCCAAATACAGTACGACGATATTGTCAATTCCAAGCGATTGTGATTTAAACAATAAAACCGCTATTCACTATAAATATTTCGAATAATTTTGTGCTCAAAGTTAATATTTTTCCAGCTAAATTGATTTCCAAAATAAGGTATTCGCAATTTCTACAATATTCCTTGCACATATAATTTCAACCTTGATTCCTGTTGTTTTTATTTGATCAAACCAATAGAATAGTACTTACAGCGAATCATCCAAATTTTAATAATAATTACCGCTGCGTTGTAAATCTAAAAATTCCAGCAAATTCCTCAAGGTTGTGCACAAAGACAAACCGCTAATCCATTAAATGCACTGATGATATTTTTTCCTATTTCACCGCAGAGCCGTACAAAATTCCTCTTGTTATTTTTGTCCCGCGTGAACCAATAACTCGTTGTATGTAGATCCCTGCTCGGGCGCCAATGTTAGTCTCAGTAGTTTCTGAGATTTGAAGCAAATGATGATATGTACTCAATAAAATAAAAAAAAAAAAACGATTCTGTTGTAGTGGACCTCGAGTTATTATTTATTATCAAAATTTACAAGTTTGGTTCACGCTGCGAGTACTCTAATGCGACTGACTGACAGATTACAAAATAAAGGGCGCACGAATATAGCAATGAAGTTGCAAACGATTTATTGGATTTAGAGATTTGGCGCAACAATTCAAATTTAATTCAAAACAACTAGAAATTCATACGTACTAAGCTAATAGCAAAATTAACATTAATTCAAACAATTGTTTTTGTTAATTTCAAATTACTTAAAAATTACGAAATTATCCTCAACACCTAGCGTTTCGTGATGGAACGGTGTGGATGTGACATGTTTTATGTTCAGAAGCTTGCAGATGTTTTTGAGTAGTTCATTTACAAATTCTGTACCTCTGTCTGTTTTCAATGTCTTGAAACATCCATACTTCAAAATGAATCGTTCAACTATTGTCCTTGCTACCGAGGAGGCTTCTTTTGTTTCCATTGGATATGCCTCTACGAATTTTGTCAATTCGCATTGCAGCGTTAAGATGTATCTAAAACCGTTTGACATTCTCAGAGGTCCTACTGTGTCAACTGAGATCGTTTCAAAACTACTGTTTGGTGTGTCTGTTATCACCATAGGTTCTTTTGTGTATTTTTTGAATTTATTCTTCGCACAATTATCACACTTATTTATGTACTCTTTTACCATTTTGTTAAGGTTTTTCCATATGTACCTTTGTTTTAATTTGTTTATGCAGCGTTTAATTCCAGCGTGTCCACCATGCATACTGTCATGGTATTCTTTTATTAGTTCTTGTTTCTTCTTTGGATCATTTATCCTTATTGGGGGTTCATAAAGTAGTATCTTCAGTGGTGTTGCCTTACCACGTTTATTATTTTGCTGCAGCTTATTGAATTTCTTTTTAAATTCATTTATATCCATATGATTAAATATAGCATCGTCTTTTGCGAGTGCTAATTCTTCAATATTATTCTTGTTCATTTTTTGTATTAGCTTCTCCATGATGTAACCAGAGTTAAATGCAGGATTATCGCTATACTGAACGGTTACCCCTTTCTTAGTTATATATATTTCTGGCAAACTTTTACCTTTCGCATTCTTTTGTGCGTATGCTGTATCAAATTGTATCTTTTTAATATTTCTTATATCGGAGATGGATGTGCATTCCCATATATAAAGTTGGTCTGATTTTATGCTATCTCTTTTCTCCATTCCGTTTTGCTGCTTTTTCACCATATTACGTGTGATAATGTTTACTTATTTTGGTATCATTGACTTTAAATTCTCAGAGTCCATTTTTATTCTTGACAGTGCATCTGCGTTTGTATTCATTTTTCCTTGTTTATATACAATTTCAAAATCATAGTCCATTAGGTCTAAACGAATTCTTGTTAGTTTCGAAGAAGGGTTCTTATGTGTGAAGAGGCTGACGAGCGGGCGATGATCTGTTACAACTGTGAACTTGTTCCCATAAAGATAGGGTGTAAAGAAATTGATTCCCCAATGTATACCAAGCAATTCTTTTTCGATTATCGATTTATTTACCTCGTGCTTATTTAATGTCTTACTTGCATAGGATATTGGTAAATCCTGTCCTATCTCACCTTGTGAGAGCACTGCTCCAAGTGCAAAATTCGAAGCATCCGTTGTCAGGACGAACGGTTTGCTAAATTCTGGATATTGCAGGACTGGTGAAGTTATTAGCTTTGCTTTGAGTATTTCGAAAGATTTTCTGCAATCTTCTGTCCAAAGGAATAGTGCATTTTTCTTTAGAAGTGTATTGAGTGGTCGTGCTATTTCTGCAAAATTTTGTATAAAGCGTCTGTAATAGTTGCAGAAGGCTACGAATCGTCGTACCTCATCCGCATTCTTTGGTACTGGGTACGTCTCTATTACTTTATGCTTGCTGGAATCCGTTCTGACTCCATTCTTTGTTATTATATGACCCAGATATAAGACTTCTGGTTTTAAGAAGTTGCACTTGCTTGGATTGAGCTTTAGGTTATACTGCTGAAGTCTTTTTAACACTCTTGCTAGGTTTTGATTATGATTGTTGAGACTGCATCCATGTATTATGATGTCATCGACATATATGAATGCGCCGTCATCCAAACCACTTAATGCGATTGAGAGCATTCGCTGAAAACTGTTCGTGGATATTTTTAGTCCAAAAGGTAATCTTTTGAATTGGTAATGTCCCTGGTTGGTTGAGAATGCCGTTAATTTTCTTGAATTTTCTTCTAACTCTATCTGGTGAAAAGAATTCGTCATATCAAGCGTTGAGAAGTATTTTGCCCGTCCTAGTCTGTCTAGGATGTCTTCCAATCTTGTTAGTGGATATTTGTCATTAATTACTTTCTTATTTAGCTACCTGACGTCTACAACTAGTCTCCATTTCTTTTCTTCACCTGATTTTTTTGGTACTATCAGGAGTGGAGAGTTGTACGGACTCACTGAAGGTTCCACTATATCATTCTGTATGAGTTTATCAACCTCTTTGTTTATTTGATCGATTTGAGAATGTGGCAGTCTGTAATTCTTTATATAGACGGGGTTATTGTCTATTGTATTTATATTCTGTGTATAAAAGTTATTTGTTGTTAACCTCTCGTCTTCTATGTGGAATACTTCTTGATATTTTTTGCAGATCTCTTTGATCGAATTCTTTGCATTTTCATCCAAACCTTCCAATTTCAGTTCTTTTAACAATTTATGAAATCGTCGCTCAGTTTTATCTCTCTCATGATGCGACTTTCTATTTTGTGTTCTTATTATCTCGTAATCTTTTAGCAGATGTAGCTTTGCTGTGAATGGTTTTAATGTCACCATGTGGTTGTTAGTATTTAGCAGTTTTATATGTTGGACTCCTTTTCTTGGCATGATCGTGTTGCTCAGAAATACTACTTTTATCAATTCTTCACCGCAGACTATGCTGTCTTCTTTTATGTCAAGTGTTATTGCTTGGATAATTTCTGTCCTTGCTGGTATAGTAATTTTATCTTTGAATTTGTCTATCATGGGTATTGTAACATCGTCATTATTCAAATTTGCAGTTATCGTGAAGGTTTCATAATCTATTTTGCATAGATATTTCATTAGGAAATCTCTTCCTAATATCCCATGTGTGGTGATCGGGGTCTGTGGATCCACTATGTGAAACCTGTGTTCTATGACGTGTTCCTCATAAGCTAACTGCAATTTAGCTGTACCCAAGGAGTGCGTTTCATTATTTGTTATCCCAGTTATTGCACACTGGTCATTCCTGTTTATTTCTTGGTTTAATGAACTTATTTTGCAAATTGATATGTCTGCTCCGGAGTCAATGAGGAAGTTCAATTTTTTGTTTGTGCGTTTGTCCGTCAGCGTTATGTAATTTGTTGTACAACTTCTGATGTTGTACATTTTTAAATTTTGTTTTATTCTGTTTCTTGCTGATTTCGTCCCGGACTTTGCGCATTGCTCGTCTCGTGTAGAAAATTTATCCTCCTATGTTGATTTTGTCGGGGGTTTCTAAACAAGTCTCTTCCTCTATTGTTCTGATAACTATTATGCCAGCCATTAATTCTATTCTGGTTATTTCTTTGGTTATTACTGTAGCTGTTATTTATATTCCCTCTGTTATGCCAATTATTGCTTCTACTTTGGAACGTGTTATTATTGTTTCTATAACTATTGGCATTTATATTTCGATTGTTGTAATCTCTGTAGTCTCTTATTCGGGTATTACTTTCATATTGCCGGTTACGGAGATTTCTATTGAAACTAAAACTTCTTGTTTCATCTGTCAGAGGTTGTTCAATCTGGTTTGCGAGACTTATTGCGTCGTTTAGTGTTTTTGGTTGTGCGGCTAGGATGGTCGGTTTTAGTGAGTTTTTCAGCCCATTTTGAAAGGTATTTAATCCACTTTTGTCGTTTAGTTTACAGATTACCTCTCTGTGCTCCTCACCTATTTCGTTTATCTGAACTTTGTTCAGGTCCGCGACTATCTCTAGTATTTTGTCTGAGAAGTCCTGAACATTCATACTGTGCTGCTTGCAATTCGATAATTTTTGTTGCAAGGTCTGTCAGGTGTTTTTTGTCTTGAAGGCCTCTGTCAGTACTTTCTTTAGACCTTCTATAGTTGTTGGTCTACCAATTGCGGACATCTTGTTTCGCACTTTCTCACTTAAACGTGCTAGCCATACAAATTCAATTAATTGTGGCTGCGCCTCAGTTTTTAGCGTCTTGCTATACATTTCCACAAGACTTAGAAAATTTGAGAGCTCTTTTGTGTTGCCTCCAAATTCTGGCAATATTTTTATTGCTACAGCGAGATCAAATGTATTTGTACCCATTATTCTTATTTGTAACGTGTCCGACTCTCGATCTGATTCTTCCGATTCTGAATCAGCTGTATTGTTCAGTGTTTCGCTTGTTTTTTCTTCTAATTTCGATTTTAGTTCTATAAATTTTATATTGAATTTGTTTTGCAGTTCATCTGCTTGCTTTCCTTTTTGAGTCGTTATTATTTGGTCAAATCGTTTTTTGATCTTTTTGGCTAGAGCGTATTTATTTAATAGATTCCTACTTGGGAATGTCCTCTGTGGATTCTTCGTGAATGTTTCTAATAATTTCTTTATTTCAGTTAAAAGATTTTCGCAAGTTTCCATTTATTTATTTATTTACTTATAGAACACAAACATAAAAAAAAAGATCTAATTACAAGTGTATTTAAAGAGAGTTGTTCTATCATTAATATTTCATCCTATATAAAATAATTTTTATTGTTAAATAATACCTAGAAACCCATATAAATCATTGTTTTTTTTTTCTTTTAAAGCTATCTATGTCCATATATAAAAAAAAATTAATTATAAAATCTATAAACCCGAATTATTTTATTAAACGTTAGCCATATTGTTTACGTTCCTCTGAATGTTGGTGTTTATGTATTTGCGCAGAAGTCTTTTTCCGAAGTATACTGCAACTGCTATCAATATTAGTATTACTACTAACGTTACTGCGGTCGGTGCATGAAGAACATCATGAATGGAGATTGTTTGTACCACCGGACTTGTCACTGCTGCTGCTGCATTCTGGGCCACAATTACTTCTTTCGATTGCGGCTTTCCCATTTGAGCTTGCTGAGCTTGTAAATTAATTCTTTTTTTTAAGCTTTTATCCGCTGTTATAAGTATTACCCTGTAGAGCTCCGCTATTTGTTGATGTATTTAAAAAGCTATCCATGATTATTCAAAATGTACTATGCGTAATAAATACGTATTTAATTAAATAGGCAGAAGGCTGCCGCACTTACGATTTATGGCTAAAGAGCCGCTGTGATGATATTATCCCTTGGTGGCAATGGGGATGCCGATATTGTTTTTAAATGGCAGAGACTGCCGCTATTTGATCAAGGCAGAATATGCCGCTTTGTACTTGTATGGCAGAGTATGCCGATGTATTTATAAGGCAGAGTATGCCGCTTTATATTGATATGGCACAGTATGCCGCTCTTTACTTGAGAAATTAAAAGACGTCTTTCAACTATCTGATAAGATCTGATTTTATTCAATAATAGCAGCTTATTTATATTAATCGATAACAAAGAATCAATATTTCATTATAATTCTAAAGGGGGGGATTATTGCAGAATTGCAATATACAAAATTAATAATCAGAAATAGTAGTGTCAGTATTTTTGATCACACGATTTCTGATTGAGTCATAATTTATCGATATTGTAAAGCAATGACTTCAGGTGTATATATATTTTATCAATGAAGAATTATGCTTGCATAGCAGAATTGCTTGCGTTGCAAATTCTTCTTGAGGTCGAGCAAACTTTGTTTGATTTTATTTCTTTTTTTGTTCTGATTTCTGTTTACTTTTGTTGACCGTGGTCATGGCTTTACAGTATTTTAAAAGACTTCCCGTCATTGCACCATTGCACTTTGTACTTTTAAGATCATATAATCTTTGTACATTATCCAAGTAAATCATGTAATTATGTATATTGGACGAATTATTGTTTAACGGATGAATTGTTGTTAGATGTATTTCATGTATAAATTTTCTTTGGATGAATTGTCAGAATTTCCGGATACGGCCAGAGAAAATTATTCTAAACAATTTTATAGAATTTCGTATTCTGAAGAACATTTCAGTACATTAAAACCGTATGCGACTGGTCGTTTTCACAGTATACGTAACAATCGTAAATTTTTATATGGCAACACCAAGAATAGTCTATTTAGCCCATTTTTGAAATTTTATTTATTATTTCTGCTCTCGACGTTGACGCGTTCTCAAGCACTGTCCAAATATGTAGTGAAAAACGAAATTTTTGTACGGAAACTCTACGAAGCAGTTACCCAATTGCCCCATTTTCGAATTTAATTTTACTTCTTTTTGAAAAACCCCACTAGCAAAATTTCAACTCTCTAAGTACACGCGCTCTCGAGTTATCGTGAGAACAGACGGACGGACCGACATGCAGAAATCAAAATAACTTTTAATTTCATCATGGATTTCTCATCCATTGTGCTCTACCATCATTATGTCTATGTGTTATAGAAGGAATGATAAGCTTAGTATGCCCTATAGATTACATCTAGGGTATAAAAACGAAAAAAGGAGAAACAAGTCTAAGACCAATTCTTATGATTCCCTAGGTGGATGCCCGTATCCAGTTTCGTATTGTCACCCATATGTTGAAGTTTGATCTTTGAAGTGGTTTTTCGCATATATTTTTACAATGGACAGTAAAAATGATTATTATTAATTTCATATTCTGAAGAACTTTTCACGTCTAGGGCAGATTGTTTTCACAGTACAGGTAAAAGAAAGTTCCGGAAATGGACTTTCTTAAAAAATTAGCAATTGTTTGAAAAAGCTTACTTTCATTATAATTTTTAGGTCAAATTTCCTTACATCAGACTTTATCATATGATCAAATAGTTTCTATCGTGTAATATTAATTTTAAGATTGTTATTTATTGTACTAATATTATTATACTAAATCATTTATTGTACTAATAGTTGATTATCGTAATAAGGTTATTATGGTGGTAATTTCTAGGTTATTGACGTACTAATAAAGTTATAGTACTAATAATTTTTAGATTATTAATTATTTCAATCATAAAGTAGTAGTAAAAATATTGCTTCTTAATTTATAGGTTTTGTAACAGCTCAAAAGAAATTGCTTGTTGCTAGTAGCATAAGTAATTACTAAATTTAATATTATTAAGTTTTTGTTTTCTAAAGTTTACTAATTTTCTTTAAGATTTTCTTTTAATAATGCCGAGACTATGATTACGTATGTGTATACAAAAAAAAATTAATTACTATATTAACCTATTGTTAAGCGTGTTAAACAACTTTTTCATTTTCTTATGCCTTATAATTAAACTTGCTTTCTTTTTCGAGAGAGAAAAGTGAAAAATAAATGTGTTCATGTATTTGTTAAGAAAATTGTTTTAACTTTTCGTTCCCGTTTTCTAAGCCTTGTTGTGTTGTGTGCTTTTGCTAGAGCTGAAATTTTTAGCTTTAAATTTTTTACATACTTGGACAAATAATACCATCAAAACTGCTGCAAATAGAACGAAATAGCGGAGTGATGAATGTTGTGTGTGGTCAGGGTAGGAAAGCTTAAATTTTCGCTTTTTTAAAGACGATTGAGGGCTTCACTTATTATCGTGGAGGGTGTATTTGCGAAGCGCACAAGCCATAAAAAAACACTTCTCCTAGCGCACAAGCAGGAGTTTGCGAAGCGCACACCTATTGTTAAGGGATTACGCATTGTTTTGGAAACGCGCGGCTATGGTTAAGGTCAGCGCATTGTTATAGCACGCTATCTTTACCTGATCTATGAATTTTGCCTGATCTATGTAAGTTAAGTTAAGTTTTTAAACCACTAATATCAATAGGAGGAGTACGCTCTGCGCCAAGCGCGAAGATACACACACAGGCGCACACACACACACAGAGGCAGGCTGGCAAGGGCACACACACGCGCGCGGAACGAAGCGGAGCGCGCGTGTGTGTGACCCTGCCAGCCTGCCTCTGTGTGTGTGTGCCTGCCTGCCTGCATGCGTGTGTGTGTGTGTGCCTGCCTGGGTATGCATTTCTTTGCGCTTGGCAAATATAACCTACGGGGGTATATTACTTAGGGCAGGTAAAGATATGTGCTAGAACAATGCGTAATCCCTTAACAATAGGTGTGCGCTTCGCAAAGTATTTTTGACTAGATTAATTTTGGGTTGTGCGCTTCGCAAATATACCCATCGTGGAATTTAATCACGTGTACCTGGTCATTAGTGGAATTGATGCTTTCAGGACGGGGTAAATTGAAAGTTAAATATTATGATTGAAGGAAGTGATGTTTTAATATTATGGGCTTGAATGATTATAGGTGTGCAGATAACAACCCGTGGAATAATTAATTATCCTTGTATTGTCCAGACTGTAAGTGGTGATGTTATTTCCGCAAACGACGTCGATTTCCGTAATTTTTCACATAGAATAGAGGCACTTATTTGGTTGAGAAAACTGTATCGAAAAATAAACTTGTGGAACAGTTCTATTTATATTTCCTTTTCTGATAATTGTATTTTCGGTAGAGTTTATCGTGACTCTATCATAGGGTCCTGTCCACAAAGGGGATAATTAATTTTTTTCTGGTGTGGGTTTTTAATAGGACCTTATCTCCTAAGTTAAAGTTCATGCTATTCATGAGATCATCCTGGAATGTAAGGAGATACTTGTTACCGTTATTGCTTATTGGCAACTGTCCTACTAGTTCCAATGCTATTATAACGAATGGTCTTGTACTAGTCGAGGTAATTTTCATAGACTCTCTAGGATTTCTGACAAGCTTATTAATCTGACATGACTGCGATTTCTGCACAACTTTTACAACATCTTTGTTTAATCGGGGACAATTATATGCTGTCTGAATTCTCTTGTTATGATATTTCCACATATCATAACCCGCGTTCAAATTTGCATTCATGCATTCCAAGTGCATACGTTTTTTTTTCACTTGCCCTATTTTAAGTGCATAACTTAAATGCAATTTTATTTCAGATTTCTTGAAATGAAATCCCTAACATCCACCTCGGATTGTCAGCACAAATTTTCCATTCTCCATCACTTGAATATACACACGCTTCATTTTTAATATACACAAAGGGCCTAAATTGTATCTTTGTTGCAATGTGTTTCCTTTTGAACATTTGCATATGCACATGCGACAAGTGGCGAATCAAAAAACATGCCTCGCTTATCATCAGAAAAATGCACCACGTGACCAACGTGATCGTGGGAAGTTTTTGCTGATGGCGCGAGTGTAATAACCAAAGGCTGAACAAATAAATTATAGTAAGGGTAGTCTTGGGTAACATTGCGACAACGCACCATCGATTACTTGGTTCTGAGGAAAATTAATTAACTAAATTCATTTAGTTTTAATTTGATTAATTTAAAGTAGAGATCTTTTGTTTTCATTTCTAAGAAAATAGGATCTAATAAATTAAAGCAAAGTAAGGCTTGTTTAAAGTAAAATGATCGTCTTGTTAAGACCGATAAATAATCAAATTAAAGCAACGGTACATTTAAGTTCTTTTATTCTTACTTTGTACAAAATCCTCAATCTAACCCCAACATTCCGCAGTGCTCTCTTCTCCCAACGAAAACGGGAAGGCGCGGGATACGCGCGAAACAACTGGTGGCAGCGGTGCGGATCCCTTTTCGCGCAAACTTGAACATAACTGATTTTAAACGGAATCGTGTCGAGTAGTGTATTCTATTTGTGCGAAAAGGCATTCCTATAAGCTCAACTCCAACTCCGAGATTGTAAAATCCGATATTACAAAGTTGGCGAATGGCAACTACTGCACATACAACTATAAATTGGTAGCTGAATATATTTTCAATATTTTCGAAAACAGTGAATAGAGTTGGGGCATGTCTGCATTGCCTGCAGGCAAACTATCATCATTGCAACTAATACCAACTACATCAGACGAACAAACCAAATTCACATCAACGATTTCTAAAAAGTGATAGTTCTTATGACATAGTAAATAAAGTGCCAGAGAGATGTAATAAATTTATTGGGTGGCACAAATCTTGATCAACAGGAGATACTTGATGAAACTTGATGTACAAATAGTCGCATAAGCCGAAGCGCTTAACGATACGCCAAAACACGAACTATTTGTACAGTGAATAGATTAAAAAAAAATCATCAGTGTGATATTTCCAACCATACATACCCTGAAATAAATTCAGGAGAATTAAAATTCAGAGCAAACACCATTTTATAAAACGCAAACGCGCACTTCTTATGAAATATGTGGGTGTATAATACAATATGTATATTGTGATATAAATCGTATATAAAATGATAATAAATAAATTTCTGCATAACAAAAGTAATAAATGAATCTCTTAAAAAAAAAAACTAACTTGAGAGAAAATAAGGAAACGATAATAATAGAAACAGTAATTATAACAACAGCAAATAAAGTAACGCATAAAAAAATTTCGGTTTACTAGCTTCCTAACAAAAAGCTTAACAGTGAACAAATTTTTTTTTAAATCAGAGACAATATCCCTGACTCGATCTGGTGTGATTCAGTGGGGTGACATGTCCACACCGTAGGAAGGAAGCCCAAGGATCCCAACGTGAGGACGAAGGAAATTCCGGATTGCCGCGACAAGGCATTGATTGTTGCAGAGATCAACCAGTGTATATCAACAAAACGAGAACTAAAGTATTTCCAAATTAGGTTTGGATTATAAATATTTTTCTTCAATTATATCGAATATATATAGAATTATGTAATATAGAATTCTTTTTATACATGTGCACAGAACAAACAATTTTTTTTTTATATATGTATATATATAACTTTATTTTCCTGTCGCACCAATGCGCTAAGAAAGAAAAAAAAATTTTTTAACGGATGAGCTGGAAAGGAATAGTGCGAAAAAGTGTGAAAATGTGCAATGAAAATCCTCAATAAAAATAAATTTTGTATTTAATTCAATTCAGTGATATACATTTATATATGATTTTGATGTTTTCACCTTCTGCTGTTCATTGTTCCAAATGCAACAAAAATTATAATGCAAGAATATATCCTCTTTCTTTTATGGTGAAATAATATGTGAACGGAGTATTAGTGAATTCCTGTAAATTTATTCCCGCGGTCTACTGAGAAAAGGAGTAGTATTTTAATTGTTTTTTATTTAATAACTTATAAAAACAAAAAAGGGGAAATCAATTTCCTGTTCCAAATTTAGTGAAGCATCAAAAAGTTAAAATGAAATTTCTTTCCTCACATTACAAAAATCATATTCTGTTCTTTAGTCCTTCAATATGCAAACAGCAAGTTCCTTTCGGATTAACTTTAACTTTTATTTTATATAAAAAGTGGACGCACCATTGCGAGTGACCCGTAAAAAGTAAATAAATAAGTTTTTAACGAATTGTAATTTATCAGGGATTGTTCTTTTCAGTAAATTTATTTTCCGCACAAGCCTGAATATATTTCAGGATTTTCGTAAGGAGAAATATAGGAAGTACTCGGAGAATACAGTTTCGTGTGCATTATTTTGCGTAAATGTTTTTTTTTTTTGCTTTTGCGGAAGGTCTGGAAGGGAAGGTTGATGTAGAGAAATGTAGATGAGCGCAAAGAAGAATTTTACTAAAATTATTGTTTTAATCGGTGAAAAAAGTAATAATAATAAGCTTTTAAAATTGGGCACATATACCGAGTAAGTAAATAAGTATAAAGTTTTATTTCAATTCAGGCGGTGCCATAAAAAATTTAGACCATTTCATTTTGGTCACAGGTGACATACTTCGGTTAAATGAGAATATAATGTTTACCAGACTTGGGTTGAGTTTTGTTTGAATTAACTCAAACACTATCTGAAGTTCGGCAATTAATCTAAAAGATTGCATAAAGTACTGTTACCTTTAAACCAAAATTTATTTCGTCTAGTCGCATAATTAATAAATCAACCTTCTCAACAGATGATATTGTGATCTGATTTTTTTTTAAATAAGAGCTGTTGTAGTCATATGCGAAAGCTTGCGAAAATCATGCGCTCATATTCTCCTAATCATGGACCAAGGCTGATCCGGAAGATACCTGTTGCACACGAAATAAAATCCCCTTGCAGATTTCTGTACATAAACTAAAGTTAGTTTTAAAATGCGAAATTTCACAAACATGTAAAAAACAAAACAAAATACCCATTTTCCGACAATATTCAAACTCAAAACCGGCGGATTATTGTGGATTTGAACGAAGAATTGCCTTCTCACAACATGACCGGGGAAACTAACCCAAATTCTGCAGAAATTAAATAATGCATACCAGACGTGCAAAATCGAATCCCCGCATTTAACGGCGACCCAGGGGTGTTAACCAAATCTAAAGCTTATGGAAACGTATTGTTTTCCTCCTCGAAGTCTGATGCAGAGCAGAAGCTCTTTTTAGAAATTGTAAAAACTCGACTGCAAGGACCATCCTTTGAGTTAGTCCAGTATAAGTCTTGCGCTAAGTGGATTGACCTAGCACAAGAATTGCAGTCTCAATTTCAAGAGTAGCAATCTTGGACCTCATTCCAAAATGAAATTCGGTCTACTAAGCAGAACCACAAAGAGAGATTAAAGAATTCGGCGAGAAACTATGCCAACTCCTAACATCGCTCAATTCAGCTACGTACCAAGGCTCAAAGGAGCGAAACGTACGCGAATTTTTGATCGTTGAAAATACACGGCTAACTATACAGGCATTCGAAGACGGTTTGAGAAACAGTAGCTTAAGGTTGCTAGTAAGGGCTCGCGGAGAAACAGATTTGAAGACGGCAATTTCATATGCTATAGAACCGCCCTCCCGACACGAAAGAGAGGAGCCAACTTTCTCAAACCATGCTAGGTACTGTCCTAAACGCATGCTCAACTGCCAGATGTGTCACAAGGAAGGATATTCAAAAGAATCTTGTTTCAGAAACGCAAACCTGCCGAATTTCGCTCCTAGGCAAGCTAAGAGAGAAGTCCAGTTCTTGACTTGTTCTTACTTGGCAAGGGATTGCCGACTACGATTATTACAAAATTCTACAAGAGACCCAACAGGAAACGGTAACTGGTCCAACAGAGGTCGAAACCTACAGAGCAATTTCCCTCAGTACGGCGCCACACACAGCACACATACAAACTTACATATAGAATCTGAAAAGAGGTAACGGCAGTTTAACCCAAACAATCAGAACGTTAATTATGTACCGATACGAAATTGCAAACATGCGCACCCGAATACGAGAAATAAATGGTAGCATTCAGAAGACTTACGTACAATAATGGAAGATTCGGGAAACGGCATTCCTCAAATGGAAGCAGTTGGCATTCCATCTCGAGTCAAGTGCATAGCCGACATCCAATAAATATAGACCGCATGGCAGAAAATGACGTAGACCATATACCCGTAAAATTCGGGATATCCCTAAATAACTCAAGAATTGAGCCAACTATCTATGTCCCTTTTGAATCAAATAAAAAAAACCCATTCAACATTTCTTATCGATACCGGCGCAGACGTAAGTCTTGTAAAATCTGGCATAAATTATAGGATAAAAAGAAAGTCTTCTGGTAGCTGTATGCTATCAACTATTTCAGGCAAGTTAGTACCAACATACGGAATACTTACTGGCATAATTAAATTCGAAATTTCAAGCGGAAGTTTTTTCTTTCAGGACCATTTTCATTTGCTACACTGGCAAACTAACCTTAAATACGACGGAATTATATAATTTCCTGTATAATAATGATTGTACAATAGATTATGAAAGAAATATTTTGGAAATTAGATATCCCCGACTTTCTACAAAAGTGCAAGATACCGGGAGTCTTGAGGGGAACAAAAGCTCAGTTACAAAACTCTACGGAAAACTCCAAATTTCAAGAAGTCGGAAATCTCAAGGGGATTGTCAGGGAAAACCTTTGGTTTTCAAATCCTCGGGCCCAAAACTCTGAACAAAATTCCAAATCAAATTCTAGAGACACCTCTTGTCGACCACCTGATCTCCAGAGTGGTAGTACAGTACCACACAGGTGCAAAGAGAAATAATCCCACGAAATTTTATAAATAAATCTAGTATTGGAAACACTCAAGTCAAGAAAATGAATTCGCCGAAAATAGCCAAAGATAGAACTAATATTATTACTCTACCGGCTATAAGTAGGAACTTATTGTAATAAGGGCATAGTTGTCAGGAAAATGGAAATAAAATCAGGGGGGTGATTCTGATCTTTTGTCGTACTTTAATGTCCAAATATACGCGTAAATTAAATGAACACTTCTATTGACTTTTTTGCGTTTTTGTTCAGCTCAGCAAGCTTTGCATTACATAGAATGAAGGAAATGTAAATAGTAGTTACGATATGGGAGTTCTGGACCACTGTTTTAGCTTCCTGGATTTTGCCACAGATGGCGCGACCGTCGCTAGGTGGTTTGAGTAAATTTGGGTTTGTGTTTTGGCTGTACTGTTTTATGTCTTGGGTGCACCATTGTGTCATGGATGCACCATTGAGTCTCGACTGCGCCCTAGCGGGGTTAACCGGTACTACCAGCATGCTCAGGGATGTGTCATTTGGTCTTGTCTGCGCTCTAGCGGCATTAGCCAGTACGACCAGGATGTTCCGGTCATTGACTAAATAACTAATAAGGAAGCGGGATATCGTGCGAATACAGTGTACGTGTTTAAGCATTTCAATGACAGTGTGATCTATGGTCGGGATTTGAATTCGCGATATTTTAATAAATAAAAAATTTAACAGGATATTTTCTTAATAGTAGTGTAAAATTAGTGTAAAATATTCTTTTTTAAACGATTATTTATGTAATAGAGACTCCGTGCTGCAGGAACGAACGGAGTTATTGTCGTGGGAAAGCATTCTTAAAGTAAGCTTAATAGCTTTACTTATTAATTATATTGTTTTAAACAAAATAAAAGTGATATATCTATAAAAATAAAGAGCCATGGCAAAAGATTTAACATTTTACCAATTCCGGTTTATTTGTTTACAAATTGCATTGTCAGTTGGTGCCTAAATTATTTCAGTCATACAAAGGCAACGCCAAGAAATATTATCTGAAAATAAGGGAGAGCTAAAAATTTGTTTATTTTACATAGGAATTTGGATTATGAAAAATGTTTCCTTTCACAATGTCAGAATTTAATTACTGCCATGACGAAAAAAATACAAACAGAGCACACTAATACATTTCGCCAAGTGGCTTACGTTTTCACCCGATATGCCGTTTCCTTATTAGTTATTTATTCAATGGTTCCGGTACTACGGTTTTCTTAGATAGATATGTGGTACATCTAAATGTAGGCTTTTTTATTATGATTTTTCTTGAGCGCCTCAATATATAGGCTTTTGGTTTTTTGAACTAATATTAGTTATAATTAAAGTGAACGCTAGGAAATTTTTGTTCATGCCAATGGATTCGATAGTGGTGGTATATGGTGGGAGGGGGGGGGGGGGAGATAATACAGATAGGGAAGGGGGGTAATGAAATTATCATCAGAAATCTTCTACGGGCTTTGGTTTTCGAGATATTAGCGTATTAATAATTCAATTTATTTTTGTTCATGGAAATGGATTCTTGGTAGTGTGGGGTGGGAGGGGGAACGAAATTTTCATCAGAAATTTTCTACGGGCGTTGGTTTTCGAGATATTAGCGACATTTGTTCAAACAATTAGCTAATTGTAAATTGCATAATTACTAATTGGCAATTAGCAGCTTGGTTGGTAATTGGCTAATTGGAAATTAGCTAATTGGCAATTAGTAATGTGGTGTGATGCGTTTTACTCGAATTTTTAAACAAATTTAAGTAATATCAACACTTGCAGATAAGAAAAATGAGGCATATTGAAGCAATGTCGGCAAATCTTTCCTCAAATCTTGTTAAAGGTAAAAAATACGATTGCTGGGGAGGTGTGTTGATACAATTTCTTTTGTTGAAAAAAAAAAAAAAAATGTTGTCAAACCAAATTAAATTTCAATATTTATTCACACGAAGTTAATTATTTATTTCTAAATCTTAAGTTATGAACTTTTCCCCTATGTTCTATATTCAAAATTAGTAGCAATATAAGTGAAGTTCTATGAATCCTATTTAGAAATGAAAGCGGTCCAGATCATATGTCTCCTAAGGTCCTTTTCTGGGCTCATATTCAATTATATAAACTTGTGTAGCACTAGTACTAAATGTAACTTTCATGATCACTAATAATTTAAAAATATTAATAATAAAAACTAGTTTCACATTATTAACTTTTTTTATTTAACGACCATAATAATTAATTGTAATCAAATTTTCATCATACTGAACAAATTCAATTTTGTATGAACGTCCGATTGCTCCTTTATTGATTACATAGAATTCTTGGTGTTTATTTCATTCAAAGAATCCTTTGAAATTCTGCTGTACCTCGAGGGAAGAAATAGATGGTAGTTTTCCAACTCGAGAACCACACGATCATCAAATGCAGTTTTGCATCGCTTTGCCAACAACCTGATATTCCTAGCGCAGCTCCATTCGGGATGTCTTCAGGGTTGGTGAGTACTGCTACAGCTTCTTTAGTTCATCCATTGCGCCATCCATTGTTTTCCTCTAAGTCGTTGTTGCTTCCTTGAATTCCAAAACAAGACTGATTGCAAATCTGATTCAGCTTCTAAATTTATAGTCATGATTCCAAAACAAGTTTAATCCTGCTTAAAGCTAATTTGCAATATCAGCACATTAAGCTAAATGATTCATGTAATTTGATACCACACTTCCTGTAAGCACCCCAATTCTGAGAATTTGACTGATAGAAACGTTTTATTGGAATTCGTAAACAAATTTTAACATCCTGTTGTAAACAAATTTAAGCAATATCAGCACATTCATTCTTTTCATGTAATTTGATACCACACTTCCTCTAATCAGCCCAATTCCAAGAGTTTTACTGATCGAAACGTTTCATTGTGTAATGTACGTCTTGCACTGTTTGCAGTCACTCCTAATTATAGCGCGTCACCAAAGTATACGCACAGATTAATGGCGTCAACACTGTACTAGCAGCGGATACGCCGATATTGCTAAAGGGTGAGTTTGATTTAATAAAAGACACGCCGTATGGCAGCGTTAGCTTGTAAAGTCCAAACTGTATTTACTTCTTTTGCCTCGCTTAATTTATACAAATTTAAACAAAGAAAATTGATCATAAGAATCGATTATTACTGTTTACATGAATGTGCAATTCTTTGTTTCTTACCCTACTTTCGTTTTATTTTCATTCATTGAAAATTAGAACATGTAATTGCTATAGAGAGTGACCATGAATGTACACACGGTGAATCATGTTACACAATTTCTTTTGCATACCTGACCCAGTGAATGGAGTTTTATAATAATAAAACGATGAGTCAAAGTGTGGACATTCGTAATGATAACAAAAACGAAATTATGTTGTCGTTTTTGTTATTGGGTCACTATGTGTGATTTATGTGGTGTGGTGTAATGATATCATGCTATCGTAAAATCATGAGATCATTATGAGATCACTACAATTGGAATTCGTAAACAAATTTTCACATCATTGTGGTAAACAAATTCAAGCAATATCAGCAAATGTTTCATGTTTATTCTTTTCATGTAATTTGATACCGCACTTCCTGTAGGCAGCCAAAAATTTTATTGTTCCAAGAATTTTACAGATCGAAACATTTCATTGGAATGTAAACAAATTTTCACATTTTCTTGTACACATTCATGTAAACAATCTCATTTGCAAATTCAACCAGCAGAATAAAGTAATCAAATTAATTTGAATGATGTTTTTTTTTATCGTGTAAATCGATATCATCTCAGCCTGAAAGCAAATTCGTTGAAATTTATCCTGTGCAATGATCATTGTAGCAGCAGCAGTATTCATGTTTACAAACCGTTGCTATAAAAGCACAAGCAAACTCTTGGGGAGAACCAGTCAATCTAAGTGAATCTCAGTGTTCGTGTATAATAAAAAAAATTAAAAATGTCGATCACAGTAGTAAATGAAAGTTTTTCATTAATAAAGAAATTGCGGGAAGATGTGTTGAAGTGTTTAAATTATGAAAATTTTGTGAATGAAAACAATACTATTAAAGAGTGCAACAGAAACATTCGTAAATATCAAGCAGCATTTCGGAAGTGTAATAGGAATGATAGAAAACGACATTAGGACAGCTGTATTGATCAAATTTAGTCGTTGAGAGTGTTAATCAAAGCTCCTCATCGAGGTGGAGGAATTAATCAACGAGTAATAAGTAGTGATTTTGTTAAGTGGGAAGAAATGGTGTGGTTGGGCACTGCATGCTGTAATACATTTAGCGGTACATATCAACAAGTTTGAACCGGTTCGAGGATCATTTTACATACCTCTGCCGAAGGAGATTGCATCAAAGAAAGCTTGCATTAATGTGAAAAACAATGATGAAGCATGCTTCGCGTGGGCCGTAATCTCAGCGCTATATCCTGCAAATGTTCACTCGGATAGGACATAATCATATCCACATTATTCTACTGTTCATAATTTAACTAGAATAACATTTCCCATGACGATTAAGCAAATTACACAATTTGAAGACCAGAACTATATATCAATAAACGCATTCATCCTAGAGAATGAGCGTTTCTTCAACACAGTTCCAAATAGACTTACGAAACAGAGGATGGAGCGACATGTAAGTCTCTTAATACTACAAGATGACTATGACCAGGCTGATAATGATAACTATGATGATGATGATGACGATGCTGACAGATATCATTTCTGTTGGATTAAAGATCTTTCACGCCTTGTATCGAAAAAAACTTCGAAGCATAATGGTAGACGGTATATATGCGACAGATGTTTGCTCTACTTTTACTCTGAAGAAAAATTAGTATCGCACACTCCTGAATGCGAAAAACAAAACGACTGTAGGATTAAGTCTCCATCAGAAGAAAAGAAATGGCTTGAATTCAAGAATTATAACCATAAGAATCCAGTCCCGTTTTGTGTGTATGCCGATCTTGAGTCAATATTGAAGCCGATTCAGGGAAACGATCCAAATAAACAGCGAATCCAGGTGCATGAAGTTCATAGCATAGGTATTTATTTCCACTGCAAACATGATGCTAAGCTCTCATATTACGGAGCATATCGAGGCAAGAATTGCCAACAATAGTTTGCATTAGAATTGCAAAAAATTGCGTCTAAAGCTGCACAGGAAAAGCTGAACATCACGCCAATTCAACCCCTGACTAAAGAGGAACGGCGTTGACATATGGAAAATAATTGCTGCCATATATGTGAAAACCTCTTTACAGCCGATGAGGAACGAGTCCGGGATCACTGTCACTTAACTGGTAAATACTGAGAATCATAATTCAGAATTTCTTTTAACAGGGAAATGCCGAGGGCCAGCGAATAATGCATGTAATCTGTTATATCAATATTGCACCATAGTTCCAGTCGTTTTTCACAATTTATCTGGATATGATGCCCACTTCGGTATTTAGGATACAGCTACATCTTTCCCAGGAAAAGTTGATCTCTTACCAATAAACAAGGAAAGATATATCTCGTTCACCAGCACATGGAAGGCAGCCATACAAAATTCAGATTCATCGATTCCTTCAATTTTATGGCAGAATCTTTAAATAAGCTATCCTCATTGCTGCCGATGGATAAATTAAACACTACAAGATCAGTATGGCAGGGACACTATCAAACTTCTTACACGCAAGCGTGTCTTCCCATATGATTTTATTGATGACTGGGATAAATTGGATTTCCGGAACTTGCCAACACAGGAAGCGTTCTACAATAAATTGACTGACAGTGCTATATCCCCTAATGACTACAATCATGCTGAAGAGGTCTGGCAAAAATTTGAAATACAAACACTTGGTGAATATTCAGATCGATACCTTAAGACTGATGTTGCCCTATTGACTGATGTGTTTGAGAACTTTCGAGAAGTGTGCATGAAGACTTACAATTTAGATCCAGCACATTATTACACCATATCAGGCCTAACATGGGATGCTATGTTAAAATATACCAATGTGAAATTATGGCTGATAACCGACGTAGATATACTGCTATTCATAGAGAGAGGCATTCGAGGTGGTATAAGTCAATTTTCGAAGAGATATACTAAAGCAAATAATAACTATATGGATGATTTTAAGCCTGAGGAGAAAGAGAAATACTTGATGTATTATGATGGAATAACCTTTATGGATGGAGGTTCAAATGGGTTGATATTCCCAACATTGACGTTTCCGAAGTTCCTGATGATTCTCCACCTTTAGCAAAATTGGAAAAGCTTTTAACAACATTACATCCAGAAACTAAATATATTATACACTACCGAAATTTGAAGCAATGCTTATCACGTGGACTCATCCTGAAAAAATTGCACCGGGTTCTTCAATTCGACCAATCAGCTTGGCTTGGTTTTAAACCCTCGCTGTTAATTGATGGGGTGTACGCGGTACTTAAACCACTACACCAGAAAATACTCTGAAAAGTAACGGTTTAATTATAAAAATTAGAAATGTCGATATCTGATTGAAAACAAACTGAATGATTTATTTAACTTGTTCATCTTTATATTTAAAATTTATTTAAAGTAATTCTTGCTAATGTGGCAGCTCGAAATCCCTAATTTTTACTTGTTCAAATATCTCTAATTTTTACTTAGTTTTTTATTACATCAAAATTATTATGATCACGTAGGGATTTGATTTTTTGATGGAAAAAACAAAATATATGAGAGAATACTTTTGCGATTTTGTGACTACGACATCTTCTTAATTTAATAATCAATATTGTAACATTATAATATAATAAATTGTAGTTCTTATTTATAAATGCTACAAATTGGTGACCTCGACGTGATGCCCGACGAAGAGGCGGAACAGCCCAACGAAAAGGCGGAACAGCCACAATCAATCGCACGAGTTGCTGTAAAAATTCCACCGTTTTGGAAGGAGAATCCAAAACTTTGGTTCATCCAACTGGAGAGCCAATTTTTTAATGCAAAAATAACAACTGATGAGACAAAATATCTTCATGTTGTGGGAGCAGTTGAGACTGGAATACTAAGTCAGGCATACGACATTATTTCTGATCCACCCGCCACCAAAAGATATGAGGCATTAAAAAAGAGATTAGTAGAACAATTTGCAGATTCGGAAGAACGGAAATTAAGGAAGATTCTTAGTGAAGTCGAACTAGGTGACAAAAAACCATCGCAATTTCTCCGCGAGATGAGAGAATTGGCAGAAGGACGAATTTCTGACAATATAATGAGGTCACTTTGGAAACAAAGACTTTCCACCCAATTTCAAGCAATTATGTCAACACTTTCTGAGGAAGACCTAACGAAACTGGGAAGGGTAGCAGACAAGATAATGGATGTGAATTATTTTGATAATCAGAGAATAAATTCTGTTATGACGACTAATGATACGAATGACCTTACTAGAACATTAGCTGAAATTTCAGATCGTTTGGCTAAACTAGAATATCGAGGAAGATCATCATCCAAAAGTTCATCATCTAACCGACATAGATCAGCATCTGGCCGGCGTCCAAGTCCACACTCTACAAGCAATTCCGAAATCTGTTGGTATCACAGAAAATTCAACACGAAGTTCTTTAAATTTCCAAGCCGATCATTAGATGCGACGAATGATCAAATACGTGCAACAAGTCGCCTTTTTGTTTTTGATTCAACGACCCGGCAAAATTTTCTTGTGAATACTGGAGCTGACATATCGATTTTTCCAAAAGGAATGAAAGATATGAAACCTGATAACACATCTTTTCTTTTTGCAGTAAATGGAACCAAAATAAAAACTTTTGGCGACAAGCTTTTAAATATCAGTCTAGGATTACGTCGAAATTTTCAATGGAAATTTATAATTGCTGATGTCGATAAAGCAATCATTGGCTCTGATTTCTTACATCATTTTGGACTTTTGGTAGATTTAAAAAATCGAAAAATATTGATTACATTACGAAATGTTGTTCTAATGGTACTGTGTTTAACTAAAAAAAATTTTTGAATATAAAAACGATTTCTAAAAATTCGTCATACGCAGAATTACTCGCCGAGTTCCCAGAAATTATTAAACCTAGGAATTTTGACAGCGAAGAGAAAGTGAATATTTCTCATCAGATCATTACCAATGGTCAACCTGTTTTTGCAAAAGCGAGAAGACTGGATAAGGAGAAATATGAAGCAGCGAAGAAGGAATTCGAGTTTATGATAGAACAAAACATTTGCAGACCGTCGAAGAGCTGTTGGGCTAGTCCGCTGCATATGGTCCGAAAACCGAACGGTAATTGGCGACCTTGTGGGAATTACCGGATGTTGAATTCAATTACTGTTCCAGATCGTTATCCTGTTCCGAACATTCAAGATTTCACTTTCAATCTGGAGGGAAAAACTATATTCTCTAGAATCGATTTAGTTCGAGCTTTTCACCAGATTCCTATGGAGTCTAAAGACGTTCAGAAAACAGCTATCATCACTCCGTTTGGATTGTTTGAATTTCCAAGAATGACTTTTGGTTTACGTAATGCAGCACAAACCTGTCAAGGATTTGTGCACGAAGTTGTTCGTGGATTAGAATTCTGCTTTCCATATATCGATGATTTCCTTATTGCATCTTCAACTGAAGAGGAACACAAGAACAATCTGCGAGCTATCTTCTCCCGTCTAAAAAAAATTGGCGTGGTAATTAATCCAAGTAAATGTGAATTTGGTAAGGCATCTATTGAGTTTCTCGGATTTTTAATCTCTAAAGCTGGTCTCAAGCCAATGAAGCAAAAAGTTGAAGCTATCCTTAATTTCAAACAGCGTGCGGAATGTTTAACTTTTACCGTCGTTTCGTTCCAAATGCAGCAAAAATTCAAAGTGCACTTAACGATTTCATGAGGGGAAATCCAAAGAAGAATTTAAAATTGGAATGGACAACCGATACAATTGAAGCTTTTGTTAACACTAAGAAGGCTTTAGCAAACGCTGCTAGGTTAGCGCATCCTTCATCATCAAAAGAACTTTGTATTATGGTTGATGCATCTGATTTTGCCGTTGGAGCTGTGTTACAATAGAAAACAGAAGGTAATTGGGAGCCATTCAATTTTTATTCACAGAAGCTGACTTCTGCGCAACAGAAATATAGCACATATGACCGAGAGCTATTAGCGATTTATCAATCAATAAAACATTTCAAATATATGTTGGAAGGTCGAATTTTCAAAATTTTTAGCGATCATAAACCACTTGTTTTTGCGTTTCAACAAAATCCTGAGAAGGCATCGCCTCGACAATTAAGAAAATTGGATTTTATAGCACAATTTTCCACCGATATCCATCATATTTCTGGTTTTGATAACGTAGTTGCTGATACCCTTTCAAGAATAGAAACAATAGATATTTCTGGAAACATCGACGTTGAAAGATTATCAGCTGAACAGAAATCCGATCAGGAGCTCCAAGGCTTGCTAACTAACAAAAATTCCTTGCAGTTAAAACTTTATAATGTACCTGGCTCGAATTCAAAAATTTATTGTGACATTTCGACTGAATTCATTCGGCCATATGTACCCAAAACTTTTCGTTTTGAAATTTTCAAGAGACTTCACAACTTAGCTCATCCTGGAGGAAACGCAACTCTTAAGATGATTCAACATCGGTATGTGTGGTCATTCATGAATAAAGACATTAAAAGATGGGTCAAAGTATGCATTTCTTGCCAGCAATCAAAGGTAAATAGACACTGTCACAGTGCCATAAGTCAGATTTCTGTCCCTGATGAAAGATTTAAGCATATACACATCGATTTAGTTGGCCCATTAACACCATCGAATGGATTTGTTTATTGCTTAACAATTATCGATCGTTTTACGCGCTGGACTGAGGTTGTACCTTTGAAGGGGATTTCTGCAGAGGAAGTTGCCGTTGCATTGTACTCTAACTGGTTTGCTCGTTTTGGTGTTCCAGAGAAACTATCTTCAGATCAAGGTAGACAGTTCGAAAGCTCATTATTTACTGAACTTTCAAAACTCATGGGAGTCCAACATATCAGAACAACGCCACACCATCCATGCGCGAATGGTATGATTGAGCGTTTCCATCGTGTAATGAAGGCAGCAATCAAATGTCATTCTACTGAGAGATGGACGGATGTTTTGCCTACATTTTTGTTGGGTATAAGAACGGCGTATAGAGAAGACATTAAAGGTTCCACAGCAGAACTTGTTTATGGAACAGCTTTACGTACACCAGCTGAATTTATGATTGAACCTATCTTTAAACTAAGCTCGAGCGCATCAGAATTTTTATTAAATCTTCGCAACAGTATGAGCAAGATTCGACCTGTTCCTTCGACAAACCATAGTTCAAATAAATTTTTTGTTTATAAGGATCTCTTTACTTGCAGTCATGTTTTTATTCGTGTCGATGCTGTAAAAAGACCACTTCAACACCCGTACCAGGGACCATTTGAGGTGATTTCAAGACCTGAAAAAGTTTTCAAAATTCGAATCAAAACGCAGAGAAAAATATTTCGGTAGATCGTTTGAAACCTGCATATATGTTAAATACCGATATAGACGCTGATACCAATGTTTTTAAGAAACCACACTTACTTTCAGTTCCTATTCCAAGTCCTTGTCCCGTCAAGACTTCAAGATATGGAAGAAGAGTTAAATTTGTTGATTATCGTTAACACGAGGGGGGGGGGGGGGAGTAATGTGGCAGCTCGAAATCCCTAATTTTTACTTGTTCAAATATCTCTAATTTTTACTTAGTTTTTTATTACATCAAAATTATTATGATCACGTAGGGATTTGATGGAAAAAACAAAATAAATGAGAGAATACTTTTGCGATTTTGTGACTACGACATCTTCTTAATTTAATAATAAATATTGTAACATTATAATATAATAAATTGTAGTTCTTATTTATAAATGCTACCCTAATCTAGAATTTCCTCACTGTCGCAAGTCGTGCTTGAAAATTATAGAATTTGCTGACGATGAGAAAATGCGAGGCTGAAATTATCGAAGAATTCACATATGGAGCAATGAACTTTGTGCATATCCAACAACTTGATTGAATGAAATGTAATAAGCTGTAATTATGTGCTGAGAATAAATTTGTTGGATATTCACGTACAATTACCTTAAATTATTTTAATTCTAAGATTGTTCACACATGTTGACTTAAATACTACCAAACGGATGCGGGCTACAAGCGATCATGAGAAGGACAGCTATAAGAAGATGAATAATGCTGCTTTTGGTAAGACCATGGAAAATGTACGCAAGTATAGCGATATCAAGCTTTGCGTAAAGTGGGAAGGTCGCTATGGTGCAAAAGCTCGGATTGCGGCACCCAACTTCTACAGTGCAACGATATTTGATGAGAATTTAGTTGGAATTAACGCGACTCAAAATCTTATTCAATAAGCCTCTCTATATTGGAATGGTAGTTATGGAAATTTCAAGGATATGCCTCTACGATTTCCAATACAGATTTATGCAGCGTGAATTTGGAGATAAATGTATAGTCATGCATACAGACACAGATTCTCTAATATATGAACTTGAACAGAAAAATGCATATGAGTTTATGGCTAAAAATATAAACAAACTTGATACAAGTGATTACCCAGAAGATAACCAATTCAACTAACCGCACATGAATAAAAAGATTCCTGGTCTAATGAAGGATGAGGTGAATGAGAGAATCATAAACGAATTTGATGGCTTGCGCTCGAAAATGTACAGTCTGCATATAGACGATGGTAAAACTGTAAACAAAGCAAAAGGAGTAGAGGCATATCAATTTCGAAGACTACGTCGAATGTTTGAATAGCAAGCGAATATTAACTGCCAAACCTGCCAAATCCTATAACCATAGCGTGTACACTGTCAGTCAAAAGAAGATCACATTTAGTCCTTATGATAATAAGCGATATGTTATGAGCGGAATGACGAATACTCTACCATTCCATCAGATCAACAAGTGGCAACCGCAGATATAATCTAAGCCTAGTGTAAATAATAAATCTATTATAGTTTTAGTTTCATTTTTTAAAGTAATTTGCATTATAGCTACATGTATAAAGTATTACAATTATAAATTTATTTTAATTGTTAAATGTTTTTTCAAGAAATTATAAAACTTCTTGTGTCTTGATGAAAATCCGAGCCATTTAACGTAAGCTTTTTGGGTGTTTAACTTTCGGCAGCTCCAATTCATAAAAGCCACCTGCGATGGGACTTTCTTGATAATCTTCCAGCCGATATGTGATGGGGTTTGTGTTTTGAACTTTAATAATTTTAAAAATCTCAGCTGTCCAGTTTGGTGTATAGCCTTTCTCAAATATATGCTTGTATTTTTTGATGCGTACAAAATCCCCGACTTTATACTTTGCAGCAACAAAAATTTTTATATGATTGTATACAGTTAAAAGCAGTTGTTTCTCATTGGAATAGTTGATATCACGTGGTCTCATTTTTATAGTTCGATGTATTCTTGAGTTGTATTCAGTGAGCAGTTTCTTTACCACACCAATCCACTGATAAGTTCCATTAAAGCTGAATTCCTTCCATATCATATCCTTTAGAGTTCGATAAAATCGTTCCACTATTGATGCTTTGAGGAATCTGTACGTAGAGTAACGATTAACTGCATGCTTCATCATTAGATTTTTAAAGAGGCTGTTGTAGAATTCCTTGTCATCTTCAGTCTGAAGGTTTTTAGGTATTCGTCCCTCGCTTAATATAGATTGCATGGCATCTCTTACTTCTACACCAGTTTTTCTTTTAATTGGAATTTGCTATGCATATTTGGAGAAGGTATCAATTACTGTCAGCAGATAGCGGTAACCCTTGTTCACATATTTATAGGGATCCATTTTATCCAAGTCTGCCTGCCACAAGTCATCTAGTCCTTTGCTAATCACACGACGTCGTTTAGAATTTTTTCGCGCTGGTTTATGCAGCTCATTTACCACTTGTCTCTTACTTATCGTAATTATAAATGAAACAGACTTCTCAAGAGTATCTACTCATATAAACCATCTTTTGGTGTCAAGTCTTTCTTATTTATTACTGAAGTAAACAGACAGTTTTCAATCATCGCGATTTCATCATTGATATATAGCGTTAAATTTGCCACCTCTATATTAATAGTTTTTTTTTATTTCTTCAACACTTATTTTAATTTTCTTGTCAACATAGTCTTTGGTAGTAGCATCATCATTTTCAAGGGTTCATCAAGTTGATTTATACACATTGAGTTTAGATCGTAGTCTCCGGTTATCGTTAAATTAAATCCAATACCGCGCTCTCCTTGCTCAACAGCTGGACCCTGAGCTCCTTGTTTTACCATCTGGTCCTTGAGTTCCTTGTTCACCGGTTGGTCTCTGAGCTCCTGTTGGCCCACGTTCACCTGCTGTCCCAACATATCCCCGCTTAGAGAAACATCCAAACTTGTCAACGCTCATCTGTAGATTGTGCAGAATTATGGTAATGGAGTAGTATTTAAACTATAATATCTACTTCTCGCAACTCCTCCAGGATCGTTTTTATCTTTTCGCTCCAATTTGACTGGTGGCTCGTTTTTGGCTCTGGTAGCAAACTTTTTTAAGGGTTTGGTGATTGGCTTAAAAGTTTCTTCAAGCTGAGCTTCTGCATCAATCCTTCCCGTCTTTAGAGCTTTAAATTTCCTTCGCACTGCATTCCTTGTCTTGATGATTTCTTTTAATAGATTTTCATTCATATTCGGTATTTACTGAATAACGGCTTTCCAAACAGCTCTGATAACAGGTAAACAGCTTTGCAAACAGCTCTGATAACAGCTTAACAGCATTTCAAACAGTTCTTATAACAGGCAAACAGCTTTCCAATAGCTCTGATAACAGCTCAACAGCTTTCCAAACAGCTCTGATTACAGCTTAACAGCTTTCCAAACAGCTCTGATAACAGCTTAACAGCTTTTCAAACAGCTCGCATAACAGCTTAGCAGCTATATAAACAGCTCTAATAACAGCTCAACAGCTCTGATAACAGCTTAACAGCTTTTAAAACAGCTCTGATAACAGCTTTTCAAAAAGGGTTTGATAATAGGTGAACAGCTTTAATCTACTCAGGAGGTTCACAGGATTCGGTGTGCTTTCGGTTGAGTTACAACTTCGACTTATGAATATTTCGCATGCTTCATCTTTTTATAGTACAATGAAGGTATTAATACCTTTACGGTAGCGCCCCCTGTTTAATGAACTATCCTTATCAATCATCAAGAAACCATACTCATCCTTCCAACACGTAGCACAGGCTCTTCGAAAGTTATCAAGCTTCTTGTCTGTATTCACATGATCATTATAGAAAGGTTCCAAATTCAAGTCATCTTGCTTGATTAAGATTATTAAATTAGCATTATCACGTATTAAGTGCTTTGGTATATGCGTATATGTTTGACAGAGATAGAAGGTCTCTATATCTTCGTAGCGACCCAAGCAAAAGTAGGATCACCATTATCTTGCTATTCACATGCTGCATCATCGAAAATAAACACTGAATGTGATTTGACTCCCTCTGGAGGTAGAACGTCGCAGTAATTTGAGAATGAATAATACCCCAATCCTGATATGGGAGTCTTCATTCGCTTCAAGTATTCAATCTTTGGTTGATGTAAAGATTTGGAATATATGTAAATATTTTCATATCTCAAACCATTGGGATGTTCCAGCGAACTTATCATAACATTAGTTTTTCCACAATTGTATGGTCGAACAATGATGCTCCTTATACTATTAGGCAATAGGGGGCAATGCTTCCATTTCACCTTCATAACAGCTACATCAGCATTTCGAACAGTAAAAGCTTGTTGCTGTTTAATGAACCGCATATTGAAGACTAACGGGATTCCTATAAATATACCTGCTTATATTACATTTCAACAGTATCATCGGAACTTTATAAGATGCCGGATCACAAATCGAAACGCTCCAGAAAATCTTTGAAAGGGGGCAGAGGACTATTAAATTCAATCAACAACATATTACCTGTAGAATTACATCTACCGGGATACCAGTACTGTGGACCAGGAACAAAGTTACAACAAAGATTGGCGAGAGGAGATCCCGGCATTAATCCACTGGTCGCAGCCTGCAAGGATCACGATATAGCATACTCGCGACATAAAGATACAAGTGATCGACATAGAGCTGATAAAATATTAGCTGAAAAAGCCTGGCAGCGTGCAAAATCTACGGATGAAAATTTGAGTGCACGTGCCACCGCTTGGCTTATAACAAACACAATGAAGGCTCAAATTAAGCTAGGTATGGGTTTTAAGGCTAAAAATAAACGCCAACCTAAGGAGCAGTACGAAATGTACGTAAAATTTTAAAAGTCAAAAAACCTAAAGAGTTGATGGAAGCTACAAAAATAACTCTTAGTGCAACTAAAAATATTGTGAAAAGAAAGAAGAAATCAATTAAAACTCCACGAGTGATACATGTACCAAAGGTTGGTGGGGTACTTCCATTCCTCATCCCGTTGTTTGCTGGGCTTTCAGCATTGGGAGCACTATCGGGAGGTGCAGCAGGCATAGCTCAAGCAGTAAATGACACCTGTGCGGCAAAGCCAAAATTAAAAGAAAGCAAACGTCATAACCAAGAAATGGAAAATACAGCGGTTGGTAAAGATTTAAACGGGCTGTTCCTGAAGCCGTACAGAAAAGGACTTGAACTCTATCTATCAACCTCAACCAAAAAACTATTAAAGACACTAACCAAAAGACTGCTAAACCAGATGGATCTTCACAAGTATACCACACACTTGCCGCACTTCAGAGGAGTATTCATGCGTGATAATCTACCTAAAAAGCCATGGGAGCGAGAAAGCGGTATTGTTCACTTGGACATCTCAACTGTAGCAGGTACACACTGGGTAGCGTACTACAAGGACGCTGATAACACCGAATACTTTGATAGCTTTGGAAATCTCCAACCACCAAGGGAGCTCATAAACTACTTGGGTAGTAATATTACGTACAACTGCAGTTCTTATCAGAATTATGATGCAGTAGTTTTCGGACTTTTATGTTTAGAGTCAACCGCCATGTCATTAACAATTTCAAACATACAACTCTATACAAAATTTTGATGTGAGCAATAATCTGGTCCATGTAGGGAATGAGGTTGTTGTGATACTTGTTGGATCCTATGAGATTGATGATATAGCAAAATATGTACAAGGATACTTGGATAAAGAAGGGAGAAGGATAAGGAAGTTAAGGCAACTGAAGAAATACATTTTGAAAAACAGTGATCCATAGCTCCTCTGCTAGGATTCAGTAAAAACTACTTATCTGCTAATATAGTGCATACATCAGAGTTGCCAATCAACATCATTAAAGTAAATACTATACGCATCGAATGTAATATTATATCAGGATCATTCTTCAACAACACACAAGCACACACTCTGCAAGAGTTTTTACCGAACGTGGGGTCTGGGTATCAAATAGTGGAGGTACCCAAAAATGTACTCTATTTGCCTGCCAACATCAAACGTATAAGTTCTCTAACATTGAAGCTCCTTGACCAAGACGGTGACTTAATCAACTTCAGAGGAGAGACTATAACCATCAACTTACATTTGAAGACACAGCATGTTGATATACAATAATGATAAATATGAGTTCGGAGCAGACAAGATCATTAGTCAGCGGACATCCTTGAAGCGGTCACGACCTACATTAACACCTGCAAATACAGCATATTTACAATCGATAGGCTTAACGCTGAAACAATGAATAAAGGAATACTAGATATTGCACCAGACACTCGCTTTGATAACAGTGTTACTAACTCCTATTCACCATTTCTAACATCATTTAAAAACAGCGATGAAATCCGTATCTCTGTACAACATCTTGAATCTTCTACCCAGCAGGAGTTTTCTTTACATTGAGGGATCTCTAACAAAGCTGGATGGAACCGTTTCAGCAACTGCAAAATTAGCTAACAATGCTCTACCATTTCTTTTTGAGGAAATACGCTATGAATTGAATGCAAAGGAAATCGATCGTACAAGAAATCGTGGGATTGCGACAACATTAAAAAACTACGTATCGCTAAATGCAAATGTAAGCAGGATACTACTCAGCGGCAGTTGGTCACAAGATTCATCCGTTATACCAGCCAATCGACTGTTTAACTATTGTGTACCTCTGAAAAATTTATTGAGATTCGCTGAAGATTACAAGAAAATTCTTTTAAATTCCAAACATGAACTCATATTGATCCGGAGCAGGACAGACGATAATGCCATTATATCACCCACAGATGTGGTGAAAATTGAAATTACCAAACTTCAATGGAGTATTCCGCATGTTACAGTATCCGCTGATGAAAAGCTGCAACTATTTAAAATTATCGGGAGAGGTCGCCCGATACAAATTCCGTTCCGCAGCTGGGACATATATGAGTATCCAGTACCACCGGAATCCCCGCATCAAACCTGATCAGTTAAGACTTCCACTCAACTGGAGAAAACTCGGTTTATCATCTTAGCATTACAAACGAATCGAAGGAACGATAAAACCAAGGATGCTAGCAAATTTGATCACTGCAAACTCACCGATGATTTGAATTTGAAATTTTATTTGAATAGATACGCATTGCTGTATAAGATATATACAAAGTTTACACAATCATACTATGGTCATCAGTATCAGCCGTTCCTCACATGGGAGAAATTCAAAACCGATGCTCCAATTGCTGTCAATGATTGCTCACATCAAAATTAAACAATTAAAGCTGAACCTGTTGACATAGAGCTAGAATTCCACACAACTGAAAATAGACCGGCTAATACAACAGCATATTACCTGTTTCTACACAATCGAATAGTGGAATACAGTCTGCTGACAAGTGAAGTCAGAAAGTTAAATTAAGAAGATAGCTGTCATCGTAGACGTCCAAGTATGCAAAACAAACCTCAATGAATTTGTCACTAAAGAACTAGCAAATTTAAACAATGAAAACCAGATGCAGCACTTTATATTTCAACCCCCGTTTAGATACAAAGATTTCACTTCAGCAAAAAAGAGGCAAGTAAAATGGCTTCAACACAGTTTTCATGGATTCCGCTGTGATGATGGCTACATACCGTATCACAAGCTGTACACTATAGTTGAACCACTGCTTCGAAACAAAACCATATATGTAAAGGGAGCTGAAAAAGTTCATTGGATGCAGAAGATAGTTGGAGAGGGTGAAATCATTATCAAGGTCGAATATGAATACAACTGTGGAAAACTAATAGAGATTAACACAAATGCACCATCTTGCCAAGTTCATATTGGACAATGTGCTATAAGAAATACTTTTGTAATAAGAAATTTTATTGGAAATAAAAACCAATGTTTATAAAACATAAGACTTTTCAATACACATTCCCCAGAACCCTCTCTGACATCGTCTAGAATCTGTTAATGGTGATGTCATGTTGCGAAATTCGAATAATGCTGATATCTACAACTTCCCTGCTAAGAAAACTTACTTAGGTGCAGGATTTGAAAACAGCAAAACCATGATCACGTCATGCCAATATCTGGACCTCTCCCGCTAATAAAAGAAAACAGCAAAACCAAGGCATACTGGTAGTTCCGGCTAAGGCCGCTAGGGAACCTTACTCAAGAAATGGCGTCTCGAAAACCAAAACCCGTAGAGGATATCTGAGGAAAATTTCGTTCCCCCTCCCACCGCACAACGCCATGAATCCATTTCCATGAGCAAAAATTACGTGAATTATTAATACGCCAATATCTCGAAAACCAGAGCCCGTAGAGGATTTCTGATGAAAATATCCCACATACCCCAATCTAGAATCCATTGGCATGAACAAAAATTTCCTAGCGTTTACTTTAATTATTACTAATATTAGTTCAAAAAACCAAAAGCCTACATTTAGGCGCTCAAGAAAAATCACAATAAAAAAACCTACTTTAGGTGCACCACATATCTATCTAAGAAAACCGTAGTACCAAAGCATACTGCTAGTACCGGCTAATGCCGCTAGAGCGCAGTCAAGTCCAAATGACACATCCCGGAGCATGCTGGTAGTACCGGTTAATTCCGCCAGGGCGCAAGTCGCAATGTTTCACCTAAGACGTAAACCAATACATCCAAGACACAAACCTACAGTTAGCATGGACTCAAACCACATAGCGTCGGCAAAAACAGTGAGCCAGAACTCCCGTAGCGTAACTACTAAAGAAATAAACTAAAATAGCACTAGTAGTCTATTAATATAGGTAAGGTACCGGAAACACAGCAAGAATAAAAACGTGCTAAGATATAAGGTAACCGTAGCAATAAAGAATTCGCTAAAATTAATTAACAGAAAAAAAGGTATAATACAAGATGAAAAAATGTAAGAAAGACAAGAAAAGTTTAACCAGGCTACTAAAAAATTTTGAATTATTGACACATGATAACACTAGAGTTACAATATTATAATATATTTTTATAGTAGTTAAATAACAACCTACAGAAAGAAAGGTAAGAATCTTTTATATAAAAGAGAAACAAAAAATGATTAAACAAACCCATTTGCTAGATAGTTTTTAATTAAGCTAAAAGAAACAAAAAATATTTTCAATCTTGAATAAGTAACGCACAAGATTTTAAGAAACAAAAAGCATCCAGAACAGGATGTTGGAAACCAAATTTTTTAAACTCAAGAATGCGTAAATCGAACCGACCAAGACCCGAGCCGCCAAAATAGCACCCACAACAAATTCCCCTGAGAATTATTCCTCTTCAAAGAATAATTCTCTTTTTCTCAGGGGGAAGGATTGTTATATTTCTACAATATGCCTGAAAAGGATATCTGAAACAGCCCTAAAAGTAAATCTGAAAATATTTAAAATATATAAAAAGATTTCGTCCATAAAATTTTCACATAAGCTAATCATGCCTAAAACGTGGTTAGCTTATCTATTTAATCAGTGAAGAAAATTGCGGCGCGATCGTGCTGAAAGAAGATAAGTAGAGAAGTTTTTTGAAGGAATCGTTGTGTGTTAAATAAAAAAGAGTAAGATACACCGCGAACAAAATAGTTGTTTCGGATAGAAAAAGGGTTAATGATTCAGTCGGTTGACAAAATAAAAAGCAAAAGAACAAAGGTAGTAAAATAATTCATGTGAAAATAGTTTAAGGAAAATTAAAGGAGACAAGTGTATGTGAAAGTGAAACATGTTTGGATAAAATTAAAGAAAAAAAATTAAACGAAGCAATAAGGCGTGTTATTCAAACCCTCCAAATACCCCTATTGGAATACGGAAGCAGAACGGACAGGGCATTTAGCAGTGAGTACCCCAAGTAAAATAAACATAATATCATATTAATTTTATCGAATGAATAAATACTTTAAATATGATTTTTTTAGGTGTTGGGAGCATAATGCAAATAATTTAATGTGGAACTCGAACAAAGCCAAATCTAGTTGGTAATCCGTTTAAAAAATTGTAAATTTAACTTTTCCACCTGGTTTATACTTTGCGTCGAAAGCAAAATAGCTGGCGATAAAGAAACAGTATATAGATGTTGGGTAAGGTAAGTTTTGCGGAATTTCAAATTAATATGAGGGCGATGATAAGAAAAAGGTTAAATTAAGAAATAGAAGACACGGTTGATGGATGGTAAATATACTTATTGTAGTTTCTGTTTGAATAATTCACAAAAATGGTAAATTTCACAAATGTACAAGAGCAAGTATACTACACGCAAAATCGTGTTTATAATCTCTATAAAAATGTTGGATTAGGAATCCGAAACTGAATATTCTTGAAGCGAATGGAAAATGTTGTGACTAAACATGCACATTCACATAGAGCAATTTTCACTCTTCACAGCTTTTTTTTGTTTGCTATAGTTTTATTGAGCTTATGTGTACGATAAAAGCAGTGTATGGGTTTTGCTAAAAAGTTATCAATCTACATACTTTCATACCAGTCAGCAAATATGGTTGCATAAAGAGCTTCACTTTCCACTACATGTACAGAAAGTCAAGAAAATGATTTTTTCTATACAATTGTATACACTTCAGAAGAGCTTGTTGCAAAAGATAAATCAAATCAAATATTTTTATTGTAGTCAATGAACTTTGTTCATAGCTTCTGTTTGAAGAATTCATAAAAGTAAAAAAATTCACAAAAAGTCCAAGAGCAAGCATAGTACACACAGAAAAATCATATTTATAATCTTTACGAAAATATGGGATTAAGTACCCCAAACTGAATTTTCCTGAAGCGAATGAAAAATGTAGTATGAATTGCTTCTTCGCATTCTCTATACTTAAATTTTAATGAAATGTCATATTTAAAATGAAAACAAAATGTTATCTGTTTATTCAAATATGGGTCGTGTACAGATGTTCTTTAAATCTGTCGCCACATTTATTTAGTAATTTGTAATTAAAATGACTTCAACGCAATTGTGGTAAATGTAATGCAGGGAATACAAACAAAATAAAAGTCAATTGTACATTTTGTAATTGTGTTTTTCATGTAATATGTGCAAAGTTAGATGATCAGTGCCTGAAAGTATTGGAAACCAATCAAAACATACTGTGGAAATGCTCCACCTGCTGTGTTCTACCCATAGATGCTCTGATCGATAAAGTCTCTAAACATGCAGATGAAATTTCTAGTATTAGGGATGAATTTGCAAACTATAAATCAAAAATTACTCAACGTGCAGATTGATCCATTATCTGCATTCCTGAGCACGATCAGTTTCCAGCATGTTATAGCGAATCATCAAATATGCGGAACAAAATTGCAGTAAAAAATTCTAACTACATAGTCAAGAAATTCATGTTAATCGGATTCATCGTATTTAGCTGCAATGGCTCCAACACATGCCGCTGGTGCTCTAATCTTATGACGAATACCCATATTACTTCTTTCTTTCTTTCCCTGGTAACAACATCAACTACAGGAAACTCCGTCAAGAGAGTAACTGATGTGGTATCTGACAAGGTCAATGCTGAGTGGACTGTATTTCGCAAAAGAAAAGAGGCCACAGAATTGTTGGCACTGCAGCACCTTCAAGTGAGTTATCAGTGGTTAATAAATTTAAATGGTTGCATGTCTCTCGCTTCATCCTTTATGAATATGCTTTAGATAATGATTTGAGTACTATGTGTTTTGACTTTACCAAGGCAGATTACATTAGTTTAGATGTTTTTTAATCAGGTGTAGATTGGTCGAAACGACTACAAGGTAACTTGCAGCAAATATTTAATGGTTTTATAAAAGTTGTGCATGATGGCCTGGACAGCTTTGTACCAAAATTTCGAAAACTGCTAAAATATCACCCAAAGTGGTTTAATAGAACACTTTTAAACTTGAAAGATGCTAAGATTTAAACTATCAGGTAGCTCATATGATTTAAATAATAAGTGAATTGTTATATTCCAGTACTTTAGGAAATCCGGTTGATACGTTTACCATTAATATAGTGTGAAAAAGCCTTGCTATTTGACTTGATGTTATATTCAATAGACCATGTACAAAAACCTATGAAGAAACTCAAATTCCTTTCTCCAATGCCTACAATTATTTAAATCATCGGAGCTACTTGATAGTTTAAATCTTTTATGTGCCTTAGTTTTAGCATTTTTCAAGCTTATTAAACCACTTTGGCTGATTTTTTTGAATTTTTCGAAATTTTGGTACAAAGCTGTCCAGCCAGTAGTGTAGCTATAAGAGTTCTGGGACACTTTTCCCATACAAAAAGTGTCCGGAAAATTCCAACTATTTTGGTGGCTATGGACTGGGGTTCTGGGCCACTGGGTGATTCCGTAAGTGGTATACGTCACAGGGCATGCCTGGAGAATTGCTTTCCTACCGCCTGGCTGACCAGGGGATCACGTCATCTGGTAGGCTGATCCCGTCAGTTGATCAAGCACTATCTTAGCTGATTTTCAATAAAATATTGCTGGGTTTTGCTGGAATCGAACCGAGAACGCTTGGTTTTGTAAAATCCGAGGTGCTCTACCATGAGATCATGGAGGTGTTGTGTGAATATTCCTTAAAATTGCTATATATGGGCTGAGTTCTGGACCACAGTTTTTTTTATCTAAAACTCTCAACTTCAGATGGCGCCACCATAGCTAGGTGGTTTGCGTACATACTAAATGTGGGTTTGTGTCTTGACTATACTGGTTTATGCCTTGGCTGCACCATTGTGTCTTGAATTACTGGTTATGTCTTCGATGTACTATTGAAGTTTGACTGGCTTATGCCTTGGATACACCATTGAGTCTTGACTTGCTTAGTCTTGGATGTGTAATTTGGTCTCTACTGCGCCCTAGCGGCATTAGCTGATACTACCAGCATGATCCGGTACTACGGCTTTCTTGGATGTGTGGTACGGTTCTCTTGGATTTTTGAAGTTTTCTGTCCACACGTGGCAGCATGTTACGGTTTTCTGTGCCCACCCGTAGCAGCATGCTACGGTTTTTTGGATGTGTGAAGTTTTTTGCTTCACTTGTGCGGTGCGCCAAAATGAAGGCTTTTGTGGTTTTCAAATGTTGCGCCTGGTTTTGAATAATATTAGTAATAATTAAAGCGAGCAGGTGGGTGGGGGGGGGATTAGAAGGATAGGGAGGGGGGGAGGGGTTAACGACATTTTCATAAGAAATCCTCTACGGGCTTTGGTTTTCGAGATATTAGCTTATTAATAATTCAAGTTATTTTTGTTCATGCCAATTGATTATAGGTGGTGTGTGGTGGCGGTTTTAGATATTAGTATGACTTCATCTTGAATTTGTTGTTTTGTTACTTGAATATTTCTTAGCGAGGAATTTATAGATATCAGAAGTTGTGGATCACTTTCTATGGGGGTTCTGGTGCAGTGGGGTTCTGGGTATCAAATATTAAATGTTTACCAAACATTAGGCATGCTTCCCCTTTTTATTATGTAATTGGTATCACCTCTGTAAACAAATTCACATCTAAGCTGAATGGTTCATACACACCTGTGTAAACTTCCTGTTTACAAATTCGCATTTTATCTGAATGAGTCATGCACACCTGTGTAGAAAAATTTAAGCAATATCAGCACATTTATTCTTTAAATGTAATCCTGATACCACACTTCCTATAGGCAGCCAAAGATTTTATTCTTACCAGAATTTTACCGATCGAAACGTTTCATTGGAATGTAAACAAATTTTCACATTTTCTTGTATACATTCATGTACCCAATCTCTTTTGCAAATTCGACCAGCAGGATAAAGGAATCAAATTAATTTGAATGATTTTTTTTGTTTATCGTGTAATTCGATATAATCTCAGCCTGTAAGCAAATTCGTTGGAATTCATCCTGTGCAATGATTATTATAGAAGCAGGAACATTCATGTTTACAAACCGTTCCTATAAAAGCCCAAGCAAGTTTTAGTGAGTCTCAGTGATAGTTTAAAAACATTAAAAAATAAAAATAACAACCGCGCTAGTAAATAAAAGTTTTTCAGTAATTAAAAACTTGCGGAACGGTGTGTCGAAGTGTTTAACAAATTCAGAGAATAAAGACTATATTGTTAAAAAGTGCAACAGAAATATAAAATAAATTTCAAGTTGCATTTCGGAAGTGCAATAAGGGTGCTAGAAAACGACATTTCTAGAGCTGTCTCGAGAAAATTAAAGCATTGCGAGCGCTATTGTGAACTCACCGTCAAGGTGGAGGAATTACTCGCGTAAGAAGAAGTGATTTTGTAAAGTGGGAGGAAATAAAGACAGCGGTCGCAGGTAGGATTCGACAACGTGTTATTGCAAATTTAAAACATATCGATCCGAAGCTATTTATTCAAAACGCTGCCAAATTATCTACGAGTCGTGTTAAAAATACCTTAAAACAGTATTTTAATATTAAAGTTTCTACAACGTTTTGCGGTGAATTTCTTAAAATAAATGGTGACAATGAAATTATGAAAGACATTATATATTTCAAAGCTAGAACAGCTCCAATTAGTGCAGATGATAATTTAGAGGAGTGAATTAAATCAAACATTTTGGATCCAATACACACTCAGCTGGAAGAATTCCAGCAAAAAGACAGTGGTTGGTCGCTGCACTCTATAATACAACTACCAGTACACATCAAGAAGTTTGAACAGCTCCGAGTATATTCGTATATACCGCTACTAAAGGAGATTGCATCAAAGAAAGCTTGCATAAATGTACAAAATAATGATGAAGCATGCTTGGCATGGACCGTAATATCAGCGATATATCCTGCAGCAGCAAATAGTAACTCCGCTAGGACCTCATCACATCCACATTGTTGAACTCTACCTAATTTAACTGGAATAATATTTCCCATGACATTTAAGCAAATTACGCAATTTGAAGACCACAACGACTTATCAGTAAACGTATTCATCCTAGAGAAAGATCATTTCTTCACCACAGTTCCAGTTAGACTTACGAAACGCAGAATGGAGCGCAATGTAAATCTCTTAATGCTACAAGATGACTATGACCAGGATGATGATCATATGGATAATGATGACGATGATTACGATGCTGGCAGATATCATTTTTCCTGGATTAAAGATCTTTCGCGCCTTGTCTCAAAACAAAGTTCTAAATACATATATATGTGAAAGATGTTGTTGTGAGAATCAAAACGACTGCAGACTAATGTTTCCATCAGAAGAAAAGGAATGTCTGGAATATAGGAATTATAACCATAAGAATCCAGTCCCGTTTTGTGTGTATGCCGATCTTGAGTCAATATTGAAGCCGATTCAGGAAACCGATCAAAATACACAGCAAATCCAGGAACATGACTTTCACAGCATAGTACTCTATTTCCACTGCAAACATGATGCTGGGCTCTCATATTACTGAGCCTATCGAGGCAGCAAATGAAAACAACTATGTGCATTAGAATTGCAAAAAATTGCATCCGTAGCTGTACAAGAAAAGCTGAACATCAGGCCAATGCAACCCCTGACTAAAGAGGAGCGGCGTTCATAAATCGATAATACTTGCTGCCATATATGTGAAAAAACGTTTACAGCCGATGAGGAACGAGTTCGGGACTATTGACGCTTAACGGGAAAATACCGAGGACCAGCGCACAATGCATGTAACATCATCTATCAGGATTGCTCCATAGTTCCAGTCATTTTTCATGATTTATCTGGATATGATGCCCACTTCATTATTAAGGTTATAGCTACATCTTTCCCAGGAAAAGTTGATCTCTTACCAATAAACAAGGATAGAAATATCTTGTTAACCAAGCACATGGAATGCTGCTACATAAAGTTCAGATTCATCCATCCCTTCCGTTTTATGGCTCAATCTTTAGAGAAGCTATCATCATTGCTGCCAATGGATAAATTAAACACTAAAAGATCAGTATGGCAGGGATTGGATGATGACACGTTCAAACTTCTTACACGTAAAGGTGTCTTCCCATATGATTTTATTGATGACTGGGATAAATTGGATTTCCGGAACTTGCCAACACAGGAAGCATTCTACAATAAACTGACTGACAGTGCTATATCCCCTGATGACTACAATCATGCTGAAAAGGTCTGGCAGTCATTCGAAATACATGCACTTGGTGAATATTCACATCTATACATTAAGACTGATGTTCTCATATTGGCGGATATGTTTGAGAACTTTCGAGAAGTGTGCATGAAGACTTATAATTTAGATCCGGCACATTATTACACCATGCCAGGCGTAATATGGGATGCTATGCTAACATACTCCAAAGTAAAACTAGAGCTGAAAACCGACGTAGATATACTGCTATTCATAGAGAGAGGCATTCGAGGTGGTATAAGTCAATGTTCGAACAGATATATTAAAGCAAATAATAAATATATTGATGATTTTAAGCTTAAGGAGAAAGAGAACTGCTTGATGAATTATGAAGTGAATAACTTTATTGGATGGGCCATGTCACAGCATTTGCCAGCCGGAGGATTCAAATGGGTTGATGTTCCCAATATTGACGTTTCCGGAATTCCTGATGATTCGCCAACTGGATACATATTCGACGTCGACTTGGATTGTCCTCAGCATATACATGATAGGCATAAAGACTTACTATTTTGCTCTGAGCATGCAGCACCACCCGGAGCAAAATTAGAAGAGCGTTTGACAACATTACATCCAAAAACTAAATATATTACACACTACCGAAATTTGAAGCAATGCTTATCACATGGACTCATCCTGAAAAAAGTGCACCGGGTTCTTCAATGCGACCAATCAGCTTGGCTTAAACCATATATTGACTTAAATACTACCGAACGGAAGCAGGCTACAAGCGGTCATGAGAAGGACGGCTACAAGATGATGAATAATGCAGCTTTCGGTAAGACCATGGAAAATGTTCGCAAATATAGCGATATAAAACTTTGCGTAGAATGGGAAGGTCGCTATGGTGCAAAAGCTCGGATTGCGGCACCCAGCTTCCACAGTGCAACGACATTTGATGAGAATTTAGTTGCTGTGGACTTAAGGCGACTCAAAGTTTTATTCAATATACCTCTCTATATTGGAATGGCAGTTATGGAAATTTCCAAGATATGTCTCTATGATTTCCGATACAGTTTTGTACAGCGTGAATTTGGAGATAAATGTACAGTGATGTATACAGATACAGATTCTCTAATATATGAACTTGAAGAGAAAAATCCGTATGAGTTTATGGTGAAAAATATAAACAAATTTGATACAAGTGATTACCAAGAAGATAATGAATAAAAAGATTCCTGGTCTAATGAAGGATGAACTGAATGGGAAAGTCATGAGCGAATTTGCAGGCTTGCACTCGAAAATGTACAGTATGCGTATAAACGATGGTAAAACTGTAAAGAAAGCAAAAGGAGTAAAAAGTAATGTACTCCAGGGGCATATCAATTTCGAAAACAACGTTGTATATTTGAAGAACAAGCGAGTATTAACTGCTAATCAGAGCTCCATACGCATAACCATAATGTCTACGCGATCAGCGAAAAGAAGATTGCATTGAGTCCATATGATAACAAGTGGTATATTATGAGTGGGACAACGGATACTATACCATGGGGGCATTACTCTATTCAATCAGAACAGCAAGGAACAGACGCAGAAAGCGTATAATATAAGGCTAGTATAAGATATGTATTGTAAATAAAAATTGTATTATAGCTAAAATAACATTTAATAAAATAGTTTGTTTTAATTGTAGGTATTATACCTAAAATACCATTTAATGAAATAGTTTGTTTTAATTGTAGGTATTATAGGCAAAGATATAGATTATTGTGAAATAAAGAAAGTATTATTACAGTTATAAGGAAACCGATTAAAGGAAACCCAACCTTTGAATGATACACTAAGAACTAAATGTTAATATTTTTCAATTTATAATAAATCAATAATGATATTTTATATATGGTATTCTTTTTATTCATTTTCTCTACTAAGTGCAGAGAAAAACCATTTACACGTGGGGTCGACCTTGACCCCTGGCATCACCTTTGAAACCGGAAGGGCGTCTGACCCTTGACCATTATCGGGAAGTGTATTATATATAAGTGTATAATCTAACTATAATACAATTTTTGTTTACAATGCATATCTTAGACAAGCCTTACATTATATTATTGATGCGTCTGGTCCTTGTTGTTCCGATTGAACAGGGTAATGTCCCCATGGTAGAGTATCCGTTGTCCCACTCATAATATATCGCTTGTTATCATATGGACTCAATGCAATCTTCTTTTGGCTGATCGTGTAGACATTATGGTTATGCGATCGTATGGAGCTCTGATTAGCAGTTAAAGCTCGCAAGTTATTCAGACATTCGACGTAGTCTTCGAAATTGATATGATCCTGGACTACATTATTTTTTACTCCTTTCACTTTTCTAATAGTTTTACCATCGTTTATACGCAGACTGTACATTTTCGAGCGCAAGCATACAAATTCGCTTATGATTTTCCCATTTAGCACATCCTTCATTAGACCAGGAATCTTGTTATTCATGAGCGGTAAGTTGAATTGATTATCTTATGGGTAATCACTTGCATCAAACTTGTTTATATTTTTGACCATAAACTCACAAGCATTTTTCTCTTCAAGTTCATATATTAGATAATCTGTATCTGTATACATCACTTTACATTTGTCTCCAAATTCACGCTGCATAAAACTGTAGTGGTAATAGGGGCATATCTTTGAAATTTCCTAAACTGCCGTTCCAATATAGAGAGGCTTGTTGAATAAGATTTTGAGTCTCCTTAATTCGAAAGCATCTAAATTCTCATAAAATATCGTTGCACTGTGGAAGTTGGGTGCCAAATTCCGAGCTTTTGCACCATATCGACCTTCCCACTTTACACAAAACTTTATATCGCTATACTTGCGAACATTTCCCATGGTCTTACCAGAAGCTGCATTATTCATCTTCTAATAGCCGTCCTTCTCATGATCGCTGGTAGCCTGCTTCCGTTCGGTAGTATTTAAGTCAATATATGTTTTACTACAAGCTGATTGGTCGAGTTGAAGAACCCGGTGCACTTTTTTCAGGATGAGTCCATGTGATAAGCATTGCTTCAAATTTCGGTAGTGTATAATATATTTAGTTTTTAGATGTAATGTTGTCAAAAGCTCTTCTAATTTTACTCTGGGTGGTGCTGCATGTTCAGAGCAAAATGGTAAGTCGTTATGCTTATCACGTATATGCTGAGAATAATCCAAGTCGACGTCGAATATGTATCCAGTTGGAGAATCATCAGGAATTCCGGAAACGTCAATATTGGGAACATCAACCCATTTGAATCCTCCGGTTGGCAAATGCTGTGACATGGCCCACCCATAAAAGTTATTCAAATCATAAGACATCAAGTATTTCTCTTTCTCCTCAGGCTCAAAATCATCCATATATTTATTATTTGCTTTACTATATCTGTTCGAACATTGACTTATACCACCTCGAATGCATCTCTCTATGAATAGCAGTATATCTACGTCGGTTATCAGATCTACTTTCACTTTGGAGTATTTTAGCATAGCATCCCATGTTAGGCCTGGCATGGTGTAATAATGCGCTGGATCTAAATTGTAAGTCTTCATGCACACTTCTCGAAAGTTCTCAAATATATCGGCCAATAGAAGAACATCAGTCTTAAGGTATATATCTGAATATTCACCAAGTGCTTGTATTTCGAATGACTGCCAGACCTTTTCAGCATGATTGTAGTCATCAGGGGATATAGCACTGTCAGTCAGTTTATTGTAGTATGCTTCCTGTGTTGGCAAGTTCTGGAAATCCAACTTATCCCAGTGATAAATAAAATCATATGGGAAGACACCTTTACGTGTAAGAAGTTTGACCGTGTCATCATCCAATCCCTGACATACTGATCTTGTAGTGATTAATTTATCCATTGGCAGCAATGATGATAGCTTCTCTAAAGATTGAGCCATAAAACGGAAGGAATCGATGAATCTGAACTTTATGTAGCAGCTTTCCATGTGCTTGGTTAACAAGATATATCTATCCTTGTTTATTTGTAAGAGATCATCTTTTCCTGGGAAAGATATGGCTATATGCTTAATTATGAAGTGGGCATATAATCCAGATAAATTGTGAAAAATGTCTGGAACTATGGAGAAATCCTGATACATGAGGTTACATGGATTGTGCGCTGGTCCTCGGTATTTTCCCGTTAAGTGGCAATAGTCCCGAACTCGTTCCTCATCGGCTGCAAACGTTTTTTCACTTATATGGCAGTAAGTATTTTCCATATGTGAACGCCATTCCTTTTTGGTCAGGGGTTGCATTGGCCTGATGTTTAGGTCTTACTGTACAGATATGGATGCAATATTTTGCAGTTCTAAAGCAAACTATTGTTGCCATTTATTGCCCCGATATACTCTGTAATATGAGAGCTTAGCATCATGTGTGTAGTGGAAATAGAGTACTATGCTGTGAAAGTCATGTTCCTGGATTTGCTGTGTATTCTGATCGGTTTCCTGAATCGGTTTCAATATTGACTCAAGATCGGCATACACACAAAGCTGTACTGGATTATTATATTTATAATTCTTATATTCCAGACATTCATTTTCTTCTGATGGAAACATATCCCTGCAGGAATTTTGATTCTCACATTCAGGAGTGTATGATTCTAGTTTTTCAGCAGAGCGAAAGTAGAGCAAACATCTTTCACATATATATTTTCCACCATTATATTTAAAAGTTTGTTTCGAGACAAGGCGCGAAAGATCTTTAATCCAGCATAAATGATATCTGCCAGTATCGTAATCATCGTCATCCTGGTCATAGTCATCTTGTAGCATTAAGAGATTTACATGTCACTCCATCGTGTGTTTCGTAAGTCTAACTAAAACTGTGGTGAAGACATGCTCTTTCTCTAGGTGGTACTAGCGGAGTTACTATTTGCTGCTGCAGGATATAGCGCTTATGACACAGCCCATGCGAAGCACGATTCATCATTATTTTGTACATTGATGCAAGCCTTTTTTGTTGCAATCTCCTTTGGTGGGGGTATGTACGAAGATCCTCGGAGCTGTTCAAACTTGTTGACGTGTACTGATAGATTTATTATAGAGTGCAGCGCCCAGCCACTGCCTTTTTGCTGGAATTCTTCCAGCTGAGTGTGTATTGGATCCAAACTGTTTGATTTAAACCACCCCTCTAAATTATCGTCTGTACTAATTGGAGCAGCTCTCGCTTGGAAATATTTAATGTCTTGTATAATTTCATTGTCACCAGTTTCTGTAACAAATTCACCGCAAAACTTTGTAGAAACTTTATTATTAAAATAATGTTTTAAGCTAATTTGGCAGCGTCTTGCATAAATATCTTCGGATCGATATGTTTTAAATTTGCAATAACACCTTGTCGAATTCTTCATGCGAACGCTGTCTTTATTTCCTCCCACTTTACAAAATCACTTCTTCTTACGCGAGTAATTCCTCCACCTCGACGGAGAGTTCTCAATAGCGCTCGCAATGCTTTAATTTGCTCGATACAGCTCTCGAAATGTCGTTTCATAGCACCGTTATTGCACTTCCGAAATGCAACTTGAAATTTATTTTATGTTTCTGTTGCACCTTTTAACAATACAGTCTTTATTCTCTGAATTTGTTAAACACTTCGACACATCCTTCCGCAAGTTTTTAATTACTGAAAACCTTTTATTTACTAGCGCGGTTGTCATTTTATTTATTTTTTTTATGTTTTTAAACTATCGCTGAGACTCACTAAAATTAACTGATGCTCCCCAAGAGTTTGCTTGGGCTTTTATAGGAACGGTTTGTAAACATGAATGATCCTGCTGCTACAATAATCATTGCACAGGATGAATTCCAACGAATTTGCTTACATGCTGAGATGATATCGAATTCAACGATAAACAAAAAAAATCGTTCAAATTAATTTGATTGCTTTATTCTGCTGGTCGAATTTTCAAATGAGATTGTTTACATGAATGCATACAAAAAAATGTGAAAATTTGTTTACATTCCAATGAAACGTTTCGATCGGTAAATTTCTGGGAAGATTAAAATTTTTGGCTGCCTACAGGATGTGTGGTATCAAAATTACATGAACAGTATAAATCTGCTGATATTGCTTAAATTTGTTCACACAAGTGTGCATGACTCATTCAGATAAAATGCGTATTTGTAAACAGGAAGTTTACACAGGTGTGTATGATCCATTCAGCTTAAATGCGAATTTGTTTACAGAGGTGATACCAAATCACATCATAAACAGGGGAAGCATGCCTAATGTTTGGTAAACATTTACCCAGAACCCCACTGCACCAGAAGCCCCATAGAAAGTGATCCACAACTTCTGATATCTACAAATTCCTCGCTAAGAAATATACAAGTAATAAAACAGCAAATCAAAGATGACGTCATGCTAATATCTAAAACCGCCACCCCACATTTCCTAGAATCAATTGCCATGAACAAACATAACTTGAATTATTAATACGCTAATATCTCGAAAACCAAAGCCCGTAGAGGATTTCTATTGAAAATTTCGTTACCCCCCTCCCTATAATTATGACCCCCCCCCACCAACACACCATCTAGAATCCCTTGGCATGAACACAAATTTCCTACTATTAACTTTAATTATTTCTAATATTAATTCAAAACCAAGCGCAAAATTTGAAAACAACAAAAGCCTAGATTTAAGCGACCCATACAACCAAGAAAACCGTAGAATTTTGCTGCCACGTGTAGGCACAAGTGAAGCAAAAAACTTCACATAACCAAAAAACTGTAACGTGCTTCTACGTTTGTGCACACAAAACCGTAGTACGCTGCCACGTGTGGACAAAAGTCAAGCAAAAAACTTCCCAAACCTTAGCATGTGTGGGACAAAAGTGAAGTAAAAAACTTCACACATCCTAGAGAACCGTACAACACATCCAAGAAAGCCGTAGTACCGAAGCATGTTGGTAGTATCAGCTAATGCCGCTAGGGCGCAGTCAAGACGAAATTACACATCGAAAACTAAGCAATTCAAGACTCAATGGTGTATGCAAGACATCAGTCAGTCCTATCTCAATGGTGCATCCAAGACATTAACCAGTAAGCCAAGACCAAATAGTGCAGCCAAGACATAAACCAGTACAGTTAGGGCATAAACCCACGTTTAATATGTACTCAAACCACATGGAGATGGTGACACGATCTGCAGGTGAGAGCTGTAGATAAAATACTATGGTCCAGAACTCTACCCGTACATAGCAACTTTAAAGAATATTCACACAACAGCTCCATGGTCTCCTGGTAGAGCACCTTGGATTTTACAAAACCAAGCGTTCTAATTTCGATTCGAGCAAAAGCCAACATAATTTTATTAAAAATCATCTAAGACAGAGTTTTATCAGCTGATGGGGATCAGCCAACCAGATGACATCATCCCCCGGTCAGCCAGAAGGTAGGAAAGGAATTCCCCACGCGTACCCTCTGACGTAGACCACTAGACGGATTCCCGCAGTGGCCCAGAACCCAGGTCCAGAGCCACCAAAATAGTTGGAATTTTCCGGACACTTTTTGTGTGGTAAAAGTGTCCCAGAACTCTTATAGCTGCACTACTCCAGCCCATCATGCACATCTTTTAAAAAACCATTAAACATTTGCAAGTTACCTTGTAGTCGTTTCGACCAATCTACACCTGAATAAAAAACATCTAAACTAATGTAATATGCCTTGGTAAAGTCAAAACACATAGTAATCAAATCATTATCGAAAGCATATTCATAAAGAGTCAAGTTTGGCTTAATTATGCATATCCGTATTCGCTAAAGGTAATTTAACTTCATCAGCTCTATATAAAACGTCACTATTAACAAAAGCAAAATCAAGAAATCTGCCGAACATGTTACACAATTTATTTCTTTGCATTATGTCTATACTGATTAAAGTATCAACTACAAATTGTTCAATTTCAGTTGAAAAGTTAGAAGGAATTAAAACATCATTTTCATTTCTTACAATCCAATTTACACCACTTAAACTAAAGTCGACTAGGTAGCACATGAATTCATTATCATTTTGATTTAAAACTAATGAATAGGCATTAAAAATATGATCCTTATAATACAAATACTAAGAATTTCCTGAAAGTTACCTAATTTAAGTTTTACACATAATTGTTCAATTTTATCATCACTGTTGAGAATATTAATTCGTTCCGTAAAAAATGCGATTTAACAGCAATCAATACTCCTCCACCATGCTCCATGCCCGTCGAAAGGTGACATCTATCCGTTCTGTAAACATTATAAAGATTACCATCAAACAATTCAGAAGACAGAATTTCCTTATTTAGCCATGTTACAGTGATAACAGTTACATCATAATTAATGTTCAGTACAGCCAATGAAAAGTTATTTACCTTTGTTCTCAATCCATGGGTATTCTTGTAGAATATGCTTAAAGAACATGACAAGTTTTGAAGTCTCCGAGAATTATTATAATTTAAAGAATTAATAAGTGAAAATTCTTCATATGCAGGTTGTAGATACCCAATTATTTTGGTATTTTCGTTGCATTTTCCGATATCAAGTTTTTTTGCAAAGCGGAAAAATTACGAATAACAATACCTGCAGTCCAAGAATCCGCTACCTGTACTTTGGAAATGAAATTCTCAGGCACACCTAGTTTTGAAGTGATGAGCCTTAACCCCGATCTAGCAGCGTCTTTATTTAGCAAATGCCTGCATAAGAGTAAGTCATGTGATATGTTCGCTTTGGAAGCTACGAATTTGACAAGGGCTTCTTCGGAGCTTTCAGGATGAAGGCGAGAGACATGCAACCATTTCAATTTATTAACCACTGATAACTCACTTGAAAGTGCTGCAGTGCCAACAATTCCTACTGCGAAATACAGTCCACTCAGCATTGACCTTGTCAGATACTACATCAGTTACACTCTGGACGGATTTTCCTGTAGTTGATGTTGATACCAGGGGAAGACCTAAAGAAGTAATATGGGCATCCGTCATAAGATTAGAGAATCCAACGGCATGTGTTGGAGCCATTGCAGCTAAACGCGATGAATGCGCTGAACATGAATTTCTTGAATAGTTAGAATTTTTTACTGCAATTTTGTTCCGCATATTTGATGATTCACTATAACATGCTGGAAACTGATCGTGCACAGGAATGCAGATAATGGATGAATCTGCTCGTTGAGTAATTTTTGATTTATAGTTTGCAAATTCATCCCTAAGACTAGAAATTTCATCTGCATGTTTAGAGACTTTATCGATCAGAGCATCTATGGGTAGAACACAGCAGGTGGAGCGTTTCCACAGTATGTTTTGATTGTTTACCGACACTTTCAGGCACTGATCATCTAACATTGCACATATTTTATAAAAACACAATTACAAAATGTACAATTGACTTTTATTTTGTCTGTATTCCCTGCATTACATTTACCACAATTGCGCTGAAGTCATTTTAATTACAAATTACTAAATAAATGTGGCGACAGATTTAAAAATAAAGAGCATGTTAAAGAACATCTGCACACGACCTATATTTGAGTAAACAGATAACATTTTGTTTTCATTTTAAATATGACATTTCATTAAAACTTAAGTATAGAGAATACGAAGAAGCAATTCATACTACATTTTTCATTCGCTTCAAGAAAATTCAGTTTGGGGTACTTAATCCCATATTTTCGTAAATATTATAAACATGATTTTTCTCAGTGTACTATACTTGCTCTTGCACCTTTTGGGAAATTTTTTATTTTTACGAATTCTTCAAACAGAAACTATGAACAATGTTCATTGATTACAATAAAAATATTTGATTTAATTTATCTTTTGCAACAAGCTCTTCTGCAGTGTATACAATTGTACAGTCAAAATCATTTTCTCGACTTTCTATACATGTAGTGGAAAGTGAATCTCTTTATGCAACCATATTTGCTGATTAGTCTACACTTATGTAGATTGATAAATTTTTGGCAAACCCATTCTATGCTGTAGACCTAACTGCTTTTATCGTACACAAAAGCTCAATAAAACTAGAGCAAGCAAATAAAGGCTACGAAGAGTGAAAATTGCTCTATGTGAATGTGCATGTTTAGTCTCAACATTTTGCATTCGCTTCAAGAATATTCAGTTTCGGATTCTTAATCCAACATTTTTATAGAGATTATAAACACGATTTTGCGTAGACTATACTTGCTCTTGTACTTTTTGTGAAATATACCATTTTTATGAATTCTTCAAACAGAAACTATGAAAAATATATATTGCCTACAATAATTATATTTACCAGCTATCAACCGTGTCTTCCATTTCTTAATTTAACCTTTTTCTGATCATCGCCCTCATATTATTTTGAAATGCCGCAAAACTTACCTTACCCAACATCTATATACTGTTTCTTTATCGCCAGCTCTTTTGCTTTCGACGCAAAGTATAAACCAGGTGGGTAAGTTAAATTTACAATTTTTTAAACGGATTACCAACTAGATTTGGCTTTGTTCGATATGTTCCACATTAAATTATTTGCATTAAGTTCCCAACACCTAAAATAATCATATTTAAAGCATTCGATAAATTTAGTACGATCCCACCTTTCACTTTCAGCTCAGAGTTAAAGTTTACTAAATTGTCAATCTGTATACATACCGACAAAAATTTTGTTTTTTTTTTCTTACAAACTTGTTTTGTTTATATTTTCGCCTTCTTAGCTTTCTACACATATAATTAAAGAACATTGATCTAACATTCCTATACACGCTAGCAATACCATCGTAATTTGTGCTATTATGCGAATTTACTTGGGTGACTGAAGTGGTTCTAAATATGGTGTAGTAGGAGCAGATCATTTAAACGTTATCATAAAGATGTGGCGTGCTGTCAACCTTCGGAATGCATTTTTTATTTTTGTTTTGTATATTAATAAAAACGACAACAACTTGCTCCACCAACGAAGAAGCAAAGTGAATAATGTTTAATAATTAAAACTGTAAAGCAGGTTTTGCATCATGCAGATTATGTAAGTTGAGTAAAGCTTGCGATTGCCTATGATAGTGTCTGATTACCTGGTAATCGGTTTGTGTTTAGCTTATTCGTAGTAGTTTATATTTCTAATCAAATAAAATTTTTCTATTTTCACACACGTAAGATGCAAGTGTGTGTGTGTGTGTGTGTGTGTGTGTGTGTGTGTGTGTGTGTGTGTGAGTGTGTGTATGTGTGTTTGTGTGATGCACTTCGGGTGAGGGGTCCACCAATGACGGCATACTCCGCAGCATGTGTGGGAGGGATGGACGATGTGTGCGAGTGACATAGCTGCAAAGTAAATTAGGACCTCCATAAGAAATAACATGGGATTTTGCGCCCGAACTCTCACTACTACCCTACTTCTGGCTCCTTCGTCTGTTCTTCCAACTTAGACCATAACTCTTCAAACTCACTGGGTTCGAATCCAAAATCAATGGGGTTATCAGGCAGCATGAAGTTAAAATTGATATCGTCATAGATATCCTGGATGTCCTCATCGATATCGTAATTTTTTGACCTCTGTGAAAGAAAGTTAAAAGTACTTTGTCTAATAAACAGGACATTCACAAACAGATAACAATTGCGACGGCACATAATCCATTTTTGTTATCCTATTTGTTACCGACACACCTTATTGATTTGTCTTGTAAATATACTTGTCTGTGTTTTAACTTGCTCCACTCGGACAAAACCCTCGGATCCTGTGTGAACTTCCTCGATGATTCCTAATGGCCAAAGTGTTGGTGGTGTATTTTCGCAGCATAAGAGCACGGTATCTCCCTTTTGCAAGTGTGGCTGTTGATTGCACCATTTAGGTCTATTCTGTAACTGTTTGAAATAGTCCTTTGACCAATGGTTCCAGAATCATTGCACCATCTGCTGAATGTGCTTCGATCAGGTTTACAAGTTCATCTGCGTGTATTCGGGCTCTGCAAGGGCGTTGAACGATTGCCCTATTAGAAAGTGACCAGGAGTTAATACAAATTCATCGTTGGGATCGTATCGAAGATGGTATAGTGGCTCTGAATTCGGGCAGGCCTCAAATTTATTTAACAATGGAGCATACTCCTCGAATGTGAGGCTGGTGTTTCCAATTGATCTACGCAAATGGTGTTTGATTGATTTAACACCAGACTCCCAAAGTCCGCCAAAATGCGGGCCTTCAGGAGGATGCATATGCCACGTAACGGATTTTGTGGATAAATATTCGGCTGCGATTGGGTTTGCTTCTTTTATGGCCTTACGTAGATCCTTCCTAAGTACTGCTTTTCCTCCAATAAAATTTGTGCCACAGTCGGAATAGAGGTCAGTGCATAAACCTCTTCTGCTTATGAACCTTTTTAAAGCTTCTATGATCAGTTCTGAAGGTGGATTAGATACTAGTTCAATGTGTACAGCTTTAGTTGCCATGCAGACAAAGATACATAAATAGGCCTTTTGTGACTTTGCATTTCTATAACTCGCCGTCTTTACTGTTATTGGACACGTATAGTCTAATCCAACTTTAGCAAAGGGTTTTGTGGTGTTGACTTTAGCTGATGCTAGATTACCCATCAATTGCGTTGTTGTTGCCTGGGTTTGCCCACCCAAAACATTTAATGCATTTGTGTATCCTAGTTGAGATACAACGCCTTCCATCTAAGATCCAGAATAAATTTCTATTGGTATTATATTGACATTATATGATGATGACGAGGTCGAATTACTGAGTGTCTTCTAGTGTAACGTATTAACGCATCCTCCAATCGTCTTCCTACTTGTATCAACCCATTGTCATCAAGCGTTGGATTTAACCGTAACAGCTTGCTATTTTTAGCTACCATACTTTTATGTAGCTTGATACTCTTCTGGGAATGCGATTATATTTACAAATCGGAATACTGTTTTTGTTCATGTATATGCTCAGTACTGGTTAATGTCGTATTCCTTTTGCTGTAAGGACTTCTGCAATTATATATTTATCGCTGTATCATGGCTATAACGTGCACTAAACGTGTGAAAGGTGAGTATCTTCCGAGAATGTTGCTCGTACAATTTGCTAAGAAATTGGTGACCATTGGTGTGTTTTGATCGAGTGTGGTTGATTCCTTAATAACAGTGTAGAGTGGCCAGATTATTATGCCACGTGACGCAACGTCAGCTGGATTGTGACCTGATAGAATATGTCGCCAATGCTCGAATTTCAAATTGTCCTGGATTTCTACGATCCGACTGGCCACATAGATTTTCCCCTTATCCATTGCAATACGTTTACTGTTCGTTAGTAGAACGTACACACATATTTGATTATGCAATGGTAAATATGCATCAAGATCAGTGGTCTATTTCCTAACAACAAATCAACACTGTTCACTTTCTTTTACTTTCAAGAAACCACCACACTTATTTTTTAGAATTTCCTACTATTACGAGCAGATTATGTAGAAAAGTTATCAGGCCAACAATTCAAACGTATGGGGAAACATACTTAGAGGAATGTTAGTAATAGATATATAAATAGATATTCAATATATAGGGTTAATTTAGAGCGAACGTTAGAATAATTTAACTTCAAAACACTGGCACACTTCTTTAGCTTAAATATCTGTAGTAATCGTATTAAGACAGAATTATGTAAACTGTTGGGTCAGAGATCGACACACACTAGAAAACACACTTATTTACACCGATTTATTACGTAAGATATGTTGAGACAAACTCAGTACATAAGTTTGGGTCAGAGATGTTTGTATAATACTGAAAACCCTTTTTGACAACAGGTTGCAATATAAGACCGTCAAAAATGTAATATGAATAAAATAGATATGCACGCGTAATGTATAATATATGTATATGTCATAAAATAGTCAAACATATATGTACATAAAAAATATTAAAATGTTACAAGTGGCTGGTACTCACCGATCTTAAACTTGGCACTTGAGGAATTGGCTGTAAGCTAATGTTAAGCCCTTTGTTAAAACAATTCTTTATTTCCGTCGGGACCACAAATAAAGTGTTAATGTTAGTAATATTATCTCAGTCGAGACCCGAGATAATGTTCATTAAGTCAGCCGAGACCCGGCTGAAATAGTTATCTTAACTTCAGTCGAGACCCGAAGTACGATTCTTTATTTCTGTCGAGACCAGAAATAAAGTGTTTACTAGTAAAATATTATCTCAGTCGAGACACGAGATAATGTTCATTAAGTCAGTCGAGACCCGACTTAAAGAGTTATCTTAACTTCAGTCGAGACCCGAAGTAAGATTCTTTATTTCTGTCGAGACCAGAAATAAAATGTTTATTAGTAAAATATTATCTCAGTCGAGATCCGAGATAATGTTCATTAAGTCAGTCGAGACCCGACTTAAAGAGTTATCTTAACTTCAGTCGAGACCCGAAGTAAGATTCTTAATTTCCGTCGAGACCAGAAATAAAGTGTTTGTTAGTAAAATATTATCTCAGTCGAGACCCGAGATAATGTTCAATAAGTCAGTCGAGACCCGACTTAAAGAGTTATCTTAACTTCAGTCGAGACCCGAAGTAAGATTCTTAATTTCCGTCGAGACCAGAAATAAAGTGTTTGTTAGTAAAATATTATCTCAGTCGAGACCCGAGATAATGTTCAATAAGTCAGTCGAGACCCGACTTAAAGAGTTATCTTAACTTCAGTCGAGATCCGAAGTAAGATAATTTAATTTCCGTCGAGACCAGAAATTAATGATTATTAGTAATTAATATACCAGCCGATACCCAGTATAAATGTTAGTCGCTAACAAGTCAAAAGCCAACTTACCCCAATCGATGCCAAGTGAAAAAGATCGAGATCAGTCAGCTTGTCGTTTATATAGCCCTTGCTTGCACACGACACCACTGATAGAGTAACAGAGGCGCACGATTACAAGAATTGGCAGTGCAGCTGTGATCTTACGGTACTAGGGATAAAAGTTGGCTCGCAACGAACAAAAATGCATAGCAATAAGAACATTAGAGCTTCACATGCTGCTGTGTTAAATTAAATTATATTTGCAAAGATGTTCTCTCTATACATAGAGAAGAAATTCCGGTTCGATGGTACTTATAATAATGGTAATGATAGAGTTGCAAATTGATTTGCTTGATTTGATTGTGTTTGTACCATGCGTTGTATGCTAAATGACAACACATGCTTTTGTTAGATGTTGTACATATTTTTGTGAAAATTATAATTAGATTAAATTCATTTTCTTTCAGAGCTCAATTATAGCATGGTATTTTTGTAATATGTTCCCTTTTCAGGAATTGATTTTAGCATAAATCTAACTGGTTTAAACAAATGATAATAATTTTGATTTGTTCTGCTGGTTGAGGCTATACTTGGGTAATGTATTTGTACAATATATTATGAAGATGACAAATGCATGGCTTTGTTGGGTTGTGTACCTGTTTTTGATTAAGAGTAATCAAGTTAGATTTGAGTTTCCTAAAAGTTTGATGCTTTGTTTTCAGAATGTTTTCTTTTAAGAAGGTATCTGTTAAAAAAATGATTATTCGAAGCGATTTTGTTCGAACATACTGCCCCCCGTTGAAAGGCGGAAGTGTCTTTCAAGTGATTAATTTTAAAAACTGACCTATAAAGCAATGAAAAAAATTTTTGAGCCGAATTATTGAGGGAGAAACTTGTCGCCATCTTACACAGAGTCACAATTTTAACTTTCTTGTATCGATAGGATACATGTTTTGGATATTGGTCGTTTTACAAGACCATTTTTCTTTTTTATGCTGACTACACGAATGTAGTTGTCAGCACCTGGACGAACTTCTATTATTCGTCGTAATAACCAACGACAACCTACCAAATTCCGCTTTATGATTATAACTAAATCTCCTATTTTAGGATTTGATATTAGAGTCTGGCAATTTGGTTTATTTTGTAGGGAGTTCAAATAGTCGCTAGACCATTTGTGCCAGAACTGTTGTTGTAACAGCTGGAGAAGTTTACATCTGGTGAGTGATCAAACCTTATTATCCAGTACAGGTTCTGGTGGAAATAATAAAGAGTACCGATTAAAAAATGTCCCGGAGTTAGAACATTGAGATCGTCTGGATCTTCTGTGATAGGACATAGAGACCTGGATTTTAGACAGGCTTCAATTTGTGTCGAAACAGTTGCGAATTCCTCAAATGTCAATGAAGAATTCCCTAAAATTAGCTTTACATGGAATTTTATGGATTTAACTCCGGCCTCCCACAATCCTCCAAAATGAGTTGCGGAAGGCGGGCTAAAGAGCCAGCATATCTCGCCTGGGGCTAGTGTTTCTGCCACCTGCTTGTTAGCTTGCAGTATGGCTGTTCTGAATTCCTCTTGTAGGACTTTATCAGCTCCAATGGAATTAGAGCCACAGTCTGAAAAGATATCTGTGCTGAGTCCCCTTCGGCTGGAGAAACGGCGAAAATGTGCTATAAAGGCTGCTGTGCATAAGTCTGGCACAGCTTCAGTATGACTGGCTTTGGTGACCATGCAAATGAAAATGCATATATATCCTTTATATGCACGATTATTTCGAAACTTAGATACTTTTAAATTGAAGTGACTAGCATAGTCTTGCCCAATTTGTTGAAACCGCCTAGGTAGAAGGTAGATTTCCTATAATCTGATTTTTGATAGTTGGGGATTGCTTAAAGCAAGTTATACATTTATGTAACACTTGTTTTACGGTTTTTCGTCCTTGTGGAGTCCAAAATTCGTTTCGCATGATAGATAATACCAGTTGCGGGCCTCCATGCAGCGTTTTTGTATGGAAGTGGTCAATGATTAAAATGGTTAATTTGCTGTCCTTTGGCAGGAGTGTTGGGTGTTTTCGATTATAAGGAATGTTAGCATTTCTTAATCGACCAAATAATTCATTGTTATCTAAGAAGGGGTTAAGTGATAAGATCTTGCTTCTAACTGGAAGTGGATTCTGTTTTTGTAAACATTTAATTTCAGTACCGAAATGGGCATTCCGTGTTGCTGTAATGAGCCGAATTTTTGCTTGAGCAATTTCTGTCGGATTAAGTACCTTTGGGTCCATTAGTTGTTCTTGAGTGGTCTTCACCGAATCCCCTTTGCATTTATTTATGAACCTAATGCAACAGGCAACTATGCGTTGTAATTTGGTAAAGCTGGAGAATTTTTCAAACAAATCGTCGATGTGTGAATGAGCTCCTGCGAAATGTGTGACTCGTTTTTGTTCAATTTTAGGCTCATTAGCTGGAATTGGTTTAGATTTCGGCCAATTATTTTCACTCTACTGCAACCAATGAGGTCCATGCCACCATAGTTTACGATCAATTAATAATGAAGACTTAATTCCTCTGGAATGGCAGTTGGCTGGATTGTCAGCAGACCATACATGATGACATGGCTTAATGTCGATCAATCCCTGAATTTCCGCAACCCGATTAGCCACATATGTTTTATACTTATTGGGGTGACTACAAATCCGTGATAATACAATAGAAGAATCCGTGCAAGCAAATATTGGAACTTGGTCAAATGGCAAATCTATTTTAACGCGATTTATGAGCAGAGTTAACAATACCGCACCGCATAATTCAAGACGTGGGAGAGATACGGATTTAAAAGGCGCTACCTTTGATTTTGCTATGAGAAGATTGACTTGAATACTTCCTTCTTCATCAATCACTCGGATGTATACAGCAGCAGAATATGCTAATCAAAGGTCATTGACATAAACTAAGAGCATTGCTGTGTGTACAAATGTACAGAAATAATGCCATGGAAAATTGGAGACATGGAAAACACGAATAAATTCTTGTTCCCCACGAAGTACACCATACAAAATATTAACATATATTATAAACTACGTAATTAGTCTAATTATGCTAAATAACACAAGTCAAAAATGGCCACGAAAGCACTTACCTGACATTTGCCACAAATTTACAGGATTAGGAACTTACAAGCTAAATTAACAAAATAAATAAGCAAAATTGCTTACCTGCTGATGAAGAATATACCCAGTGAAAGAAAACACCTGAAAAAACTACTGAAAACACTAAAAAACACTTTAGAAATAACACTTGACTCTCTCGCGCTATATTGTCAAAACGCGTCAAACTTTATAGCTTCGCGATTAGGTGAATTCGATGGTCGCGTTCGTTTCGCGATATTTTCGATGGAAAACGCGATATTCGCGATTTTTTTTAAATTCATTTCCCACAATGAGTGTGAAAGAGACTAACAGTGGGAAAAAGACAGCAAATAGTACGAAATACAATATCGAAATGGCAATCAATTTTCAAGAGAAAATTATTAAAATGTAGATTATATAATTTGCTATCTTTTGACAGTAAGAAAATTTAATTATTTTGTCATTTTCAGTGGAATTTTGAATATTTCACTTTATAAATGTCGAAAATGGAACAAATTTCTCTATAAAAAGGGGGTCATTTCGTCAATCGTTCTTCTTTTTCATCGACTTATCAAAAGAGACACAGCTGCCGAAAGGTCACAGTATTTCAAATTTGCAAGAAGTTCAAAGGTCTCAAAAATACTTCATTTTCTTTAAAAGTAAGGTTCATTTTTTCAATATATAATTTTTTGTGCATAATAAGTTTCTGCTTAGTATTTTTCAATTCGTTTAAATTTGTATTCTTTTCTTCTTTTGCATCGATTAGTTAAATTTTTTTTTAGTTTGTATTTCACAAATTTTTGGGGTATAACTTCAACGCGAGTATTTTGCATTTGTCGCGCAACAAATTAAGGTATTTATTCTAATCCAAATAAATCATTGGGAAAGGTGTTTGTCCGTAAAGTGTAAAAGCTTGCTATTTGGGATGTTGGTTACACTAAATAGGAATCACAGATCAATATAGATTTATTTAAGAATAGCACATTTCATACAGGATAATAGTCAATTAATTAATCTATACACAGTGTCAAAATCTGTTTTTTCTAAGGTCAGCTTCACACTATTTGTTAGTTTAATACATAATTGACACATATTAAATAAGATTTTCTTTCAGCAATAGTTTGTAGGACTAAATAGTAAGGATTCCAAAGAATTGCAGTGTGATTTGAATTATTTACTAGCATTAAGAAATTTGAGCACAACTTAAAATCATTAACTTAGATATAGATTTGAATGAATAAATTAAAGAATTGCAGTTTAGATTAGATTGAAATAATTTACTTGATAATTAATTAAGTTTTATAGAACAAAATAGTTTGAAAATAAAGTCAGTAATAAATGAGCTACCAAACGATATTTTTCATTACCGATACACTACCGCCACCTACAAGTGATAGAGATTAGACGTCGTTTTCGCATTTTTTAGTTTCTACGTTGAGTGACAGCGGACAACAGGCATCAGTGACAGCTTATTGGAAACTCACTTTTTTGTGCCCACATGTTACAGTTCCAGGTGGATTTATTTCAACTCATTTTGTTTGTGCCCACACGTTGCAGTTTTCAGTTTCTTTAAGTTGATATTCTAGTAGTAGCTTATAGGAAGTTGCACTAGTGCATAAAGATAAGAAGATCAACTCATCGTTTCTATTTACAGGTGACAAATCAAGATTTCGCAGCACGGAGTTAGTTTATGAATGCGCACCTTTTTTGTTCTACAAGAGGAACGAAGAAATTGGTCAGTTCAGACATTTTGTTTTGTCAAATCAACCATCAGTCAAATTGGCAGTAGGAACAATTTCTCTACGATTCAACATTTTGGTGGTTCCATCCAAGATTCGTTTGATTCATTTATTTAGGCTATATTCATTGCTGTAGGAAGTAAAATTAAACTGCAGTTCATTCAATTCAGACAATTGTTGATTTAAAAATCAACTAGTTTTTCGACATTTAAATTTATACTACTCGCTGCTCAAGTTTCTTAACTAATTTAAAATGACAGAATTAAAAAGTTTACATAAGGAACAAGCTTTAAGGAATCGCCTGAGGAAAAAAATTGCTAATGGATAGAAGACATTAACAGAAAAGCATTCAAATGATTTGTACGAAGCCAAACTCTCTGAAATCAGGCGACCAATGAGAAGATTGAACAGCTAATAAATGAACTGATCATTGAAACACCGCCCAAACATGAACCAGAATATATCACTGATGACACATATAGTAATATGGAGAATATATATATATTTTTTGGTAATTGACAAAATCACTAATGCATTACCAACAAAATTGATATTTAAAGTCAATTACAAGCATTTAGATGAACTCAACTTAGCAGGTCCCACATACTGGAAAACTGGCAAGATAAGTGCACTTCTAGGAGCCACGATTTATCCTAAAATAATACAATAAGGGATTGTGAAATGTCCACCCAACACTCCAACAGCAATAAAAACGATGTTCAGTTGGTTGCTACTAGGAGCAGATGAAAATGCAGCAAATGAGAGTACAGTAAAAGGCTTTCATGACCTACACAGATGCTTTATATAATCAACTTAGACAGTTTTGGGAAACCGAAGAAGTTTCTACAAAACCCGTTCCCTCACAAGATGAAACAATGTGTGAAGGGATATTTCAAGGTTCCTGCAGTCGGTGTAGACTCAGGAAAATGTCGAGTGCAGTTACCATTTGTGAATAACATCACACCAGCGTTGGGTAATTCCAGACAACAAGCGATCAGACGTTTAGAATGCTTGCAAAAACAATTTACAAAAAAAGCTGGTTTCAAAATGTAGGATGAGAAATGTTTAGAAGAATATCTCAATTTAGGACACATGGAAGAGGTAAACCCGCCGCCTCAAGATGGCGAGAATTACTACTACATTCATCATCGTGCTGTATTCAAGGACAGTTAAACAACTAAACTACGTGTTGTATTTGACGCATCAGCGAAGACGACAAATGGAGAGTTTCTCAATCAACATTTGTTAAAGGGACCAAGACTGCAGCCGACATTATTCACGACATTGTTGCATTGGCGGAAATATAGAACTGTCATAAATGCAGACATGGAGAAGATGTACCGCATGACTGAAATTCAGCCAGATCGTGGGACATTTCAGAGGATTGTGTAGCGGCATCAAAAAAGGGCATACTGCGAGATTATCAACTGAAGACAATAACCTTTGGTACAACGTCAGCTCCATATATGGTCATAAAGACGCTTCAACAATTGGCAAAGGATGATAAATCTAACTGGCCGCTTGCTGCAGATGCGGTATTTAATATCTTTTATGTAGACGATCTTTTGTCTGGAGCTGACAATTTAAAGGACGTAAAGGAATTACCACTTCAACGTATACAAATGATGAATTCAGCTGGGTTCAATTTGATAAAATGGACTACAAATGATAATAGACTGTTAAAAAATCTTCCTAAAGATCATGTCGAAATGAAGAACTCTCTAATGTTTTCAGAAAATGACTCAGTTCAGACATTGGGAATTAAGTGGTTTCCAAAAAAAGAATACCTCACGTTTACAATCAAACCACTGTCGCATTACGCAGTGTTTAAAAAGCGCATCATCCACTAAAAACGTGGAAATTCAAATCACTGGCCTGGGAAAAACTGAAACTACAAATGTTCAAAAATAAACTACATTGAACATTTATCCTTATTCAACCACAACTAAGGCAGCCACGGTAACTGCCCTTATAGTGGGTACAATTACGGACATTTTACCCCCTTCAACGATTCCAAACAAAGAATGGAGTCATATACATCAGCTACCACTGGCTGATCCGTGTTTCTTTAAACCAGAAAAAATTTACCTGCTTTTAGGAGCAGATGTGTGCAGTGAAATTCTTTTGGAAGGTTTACGGAGAGGTCCTTCAGGAACACCAAGTGGCCACAAGAGTATCCTCGGATGGATACTTTTCGGAAAGCTACAAAAATACATGCACATTCTTAGGAGCATCTGCGTTAGCAGCAAAGGTTCATTACGACGGCGACACTTTACTGGATAAACTTTTATGTCAGTTTTGGGAAACTCAAGAAGTTAATCCAGGAAGAAAACTGTCTAAATGTCTAAATGTCCGTTACGAAGTTTGTCTGCCTTTCATCGCAGAATGTCCTAGCGGCGACTCTCGTGGTATGGCATTACGTAGGTTCTACAGCCTAGAACGGTAATTAGAACGAAATCCTGAACGTTATCAGGAATACAAAGCTTGTATTAATGAATACATGACATTAGGTCACATGACAGTGGCTAAAATGATAGTAAGGAACGAACAAAGTTACTATCTTTTTCATCATGCTGTCATCAAAGATAGCACCACTTCAAAGGTTCGCGTCGTCTTTGATACTTCAGCAAAACCGACTAATGGAAAAAGTCTAAACGAGCAGCTGCATACGGGTCCAGTACTGCTATCTACACTTTCCACAATCATCCTCAGATGGCGAAAGTACAAATTCGCTATGTCGGCTGACATAGAGAAGATGTACAGGATGATGAAAATACAACCTCCAGATCAAACCTACCAAAGAATAGTTTGGAGGAATAATCAAAATTAACGTATTCAAAATTACCAATTGGCCACTGTAAATTTTGGTACAACGCCAGCCCCCTATCTTGCAATAAAAACATTTAATCAGCTAGCTGTTGATGAAGCTGACAAATTTCACGAAGCTGCAAAGACAGTGTCTCGTGACTTCTATGTTGATGACCTTCTTACAGGCTCAGATACAAAGGAAGAAGCCTTCCACATACAAGATCAACTTATCAATCTGTTATCTTCCGGTGGGGTTAACTTGAGGAAATGGGTAAGAAATTCTTCAGATTTACTATCTAGGATCTCCGAACCACATAGAGAAGTTGAACTTTGATTCGCAAGCGATGAATCTGTGAAAACTTTAGGCATTCATTGGTATCCAGGAGCAGATTGCTTCACTTTACAATATAAGAAGAGAGCAGATTGCCTCTATACAAAGCGGTCTATTCTTTCAAAAATTGCGACGCTTTTCGATCCACTTGACTGGATATCGCCCATTACAATTACTGCTAAAATCTTGATGCAAGCTTTATGGCTTGCAGGACGTTCATGATAAGCAGTGGCGCGAATTCAAAACAGAATTGCAATATATCAGTAATATCAAGATACCACGTTGGTTACACACTACAAATAACCTATCCACCTGTCAAATACATAGATTTTCAGATGGTTCCAATCGAGCATATTCTGCTGCTGTATACATTCGAGTGATTGATGAAGAAGGAAGTATTCAAGTCAATTTACTCATGGCAAAATCAAAGGTAGTGCGTGTTAAATCCGTATCTCTCCCACGTCTTGAATTATGCGGTGCGGTATTGTTAGCTCTGCTCATAAATCGCGTTAAAATAGGTTTTCCATTTGACCAAGTTCCAATATTTGCTTGGACGGATTCTTCTGTTGCATTATCATGGATTTTTAGTCACCCCAATAAGTATAAAACATATGTGGCTAATCGGGGTTGCGGAAATTCAGAGATTGATCGACATTAAGGCATGGCATTATGTATGGTCTTTTGACAATCAAGCCAACTGCCACTCCAGAGGAATTAAGTTTTCATTATTAATTGATCGTAAACTATAGTGGCATAGACCTCATTGGTTGCAGGAGAGTGAAAATAATTGGCCGAAATCTAAACCAATTCCAGCTAATGAGCCTAAAACTGAACAAAAACGAGTCACACATTTCGCAAACATCGATGATTTGTTTCAAAAATTCTCCAGATTTACCAAATTACAACGCATAGTTGCCTGTTCCATTAGGTTCATAAATAAATGCAAAGGGGCATCGGTGATGTCCAATCAAGAACAACTAATGTACCCAAAGGTACTTAATCCGACAGAAATTGCTCAAGCAAAAATTCGGCTCATTAAAGCAGCACAGAATGCCCCTTTCGGTACTGAAATTAAATGTTTATAAAAACAGAATCCACTTCCAGTTAGAAACAAAATCTTATGACTTAACCCATTCTTAGCTAACAATGCATTAATTCGTGTAGGTGGTCGATTAAGAAATGCTAACATTCCTTATAACCGAAAACACCCAACACTCCTGCAAAAGGACAGCAAATTAACAATTCTAATCATTGACCACTTCCATAAAAAAACGCTAAATGGAGGCCCGTAACTGGTATTATCCACCACTCGAAACGAATTTTGGATTCCACAAGGACGTAAAACTGTAAAACAAATGTTACATAAACGTATAACTTGCTTTAAGCAATCCGCAACCCGCTAAAATCATATTATGGGAAATCTACCTACACCACGGGTCAATATGACAAGACTGTTTCAACAAACTGGGCTAGATTATGCTGGACCGTTCAATTTAAAAGTATCTAAATTTCATAATCGTGTGGATAAAGGGTATATATATACATTTTCATTTGCATGGCCACCAAAGCCATTCATATAGAAGCTGTGTCAGATTTTTCCACAGCAGCCTTCATAGCAGCTTTTCGCCGTTTGTCCAGCCAAAGGGGACTCAGCACAGATGCCTTTTCAGATTGTGGAACTAATTTCATTGGAGCCGATAAAGTCCTACAAAAGAAATTCAGAACAGCCATACAGCAAGCTAACAAGCAGATAGCAGAAACACTAGCCTAAGACGGGATATGTTGGCATTTTAACCCGCCTTCCGCACCTCATTTTGGAAGATTGCGGGAGGCCGGAGATAAATCCATAAACTTCCATTTAAAGCGAATTTTAGGGAAATATTCATTGAAATTTGAAGAATTTGCAACTGTTTTGACACAAATTGAAGCCTGTCTAAATTCGAGGCCTCTATGTCCTATTACAGAAGATCCACACGATCTCAATGTTCTTACTCCACGACATTTTTTAATCAGTTCTTCTTTATAACTTTCACCAGGACCCGTACTGGAAAATAAGGTTTCATCAGTTACCAGATGGAAACATCTCCAATTGTTGCAACTACAGTTTTGGCATAAATGGTTAAACGATTATCTAAATTCCCTACAAAATAGACCTAAATGGCAGTCTCCAATATCAAGTCCTAAAATAGGAGATCTAGTTATAATTAGAGAACCTAATCTGGTAGCGAGCCGTTCGTTATTAGGACGTATAACTGAAGTTCATCCAGGATCCGACCACTACGTTCGTGTAGTCAGCATAAAAAGGAACAATGGCCTTGTAAAACGACCAATATCCAAAATATGTGTCTTACCGATAAAAGAAAATTAAATTGAGTATTTAACATTATACAACCTAATGCATGATAAAAAAAACCCACACAAAACTATATATTCATATACCGTTACGTGTAAATACACAAGTTTGCCTCGATAACAACGGTTCTGCCATCAAAGTAATCAAATTCTAAATTTTCAACTAATTGCAAACACATACACTTATCTCCAATCGTGATTGTGAACTCACCGGCCACCTCCCCGAATGCGGAAAGATAACTTCTTGAACCACAAGTAGTACAGGAGACAGCAACCAGTACTCAGCCAGCGATTTGTTCCGGTACTCAGCCATCAACCAGTACTCAGTCAGCAACCAGTATCCAGCCAGCCATCTGCTTGAATGATCAACCAGCAACAACAAAGGTACATATCTTAAGTGATCCACTTATCGTTCCAGCAGCACCTTCAGAAGATAAATTTCGCGTAACCTTCGTGGATAACACGACAGGGTTGACAGAGAGTGTTACTATATCGTGGACAGCATTAAAGCGCTCCAAGAAAAAAAACCAGCAATTTACCACCAAAGATGGGTCTAAAGTAAAAATAAGACTGTTGGCTAATAGCAACATTAAAATTATTCAATAACAAATGTGTTTTCTTTTCTTACACCATTTGTCATTATTTAATCATCCTCCTTCCCCCCGAACATTGTCATTTCTCCTCTCAATCGTTAGGTGGTTACTGGAAAATTGTGTGCTTTTTAAAGGATAATCATTCCGTATAGATAATTCTAGTTCTCCTAAGCCAAGCATTCTCTTTTATCCTGAGCAAAGGAAGCAACTTTATAGAACAACACAACTCAAAACCTTTTTCTTAATTAATTGCTTAGTCAGAGAGTTCAAACTGACTTCTTTCTTAAAGAAGTAGCTTAAGGATTTTTACTTAAAAGACACTTACAGCCTTTCAACGGGGGCAGTATGTTCGAACCAAATCGCTTCGAATATATTTTTCTTAACACATACCTTCTGAAAAAAAAAAAAAAATAAAAAATCCTGAAACCAAAGCGTGAAAAATTTTATAAAATTAGATCTAATCTAATCGCTCAATCCGAACACAGATACACAACCAAACAACGCCAGGTATTTATCATCTATATACCATATTGCACAAATGCAATATAGAGGTATAGCCTCATTGAACAGATTAAATTCAAATCACGATCATATGTTTAAATAAGTACTAAAAAGCAATTCTTGAAAAGGGAACATATTACAACAATACCATGCTGACATTGATTTCTGAAAATCAAATAAATTCAATCTAATTGCACTTTTCCCAAAAATAGGTACAACATCTAACAAAAGCATTGTCATGTAGCATACAATGCCTGGCACAAATATAATCAGATCAGGCAGATCAATTTGTAACTTTATCATTATCATCATAATAAGTACCATCGAACGGGAATTTCTTCTCTAGGTGATAGAGAGAAAATATTTTTTCAAATATAATTTAATTTCACACAGGTGTATGTGAAGCTCTAAATTTCTTGTTGCTATGCTTTATTGTGCGTTGCTAGGCAAATTTTATCGCCAGTACCGTAAGATCACAGCTGCGCTGCCAATTCTTTTAATCATGCGCCGCTGGTACTCTATCAGTGGTTTCGTGTGCAAGCAAGAGCTATATAAACGACAAGCTGACTGATCTCGATCTCTTTTTGCACTTGGCATCGCTTGGGGACTAATATTTATACTGGGTAGGGACTAATATTTATACCGGGTATCGCCTGGTATATTAATTACTAATAATCATTAATTTCTGGTCTCGACGGAAATTAAATTATCTTATTCGGGTCTCGACTGACTTAATACTAAACTTGAGATCGCTAGGGAAACGCATTACCTTTACGAATATGACATTTGCTGGAATTTGTCCGTACATGTTGTGAACAGCTGATCGACAGATCATTAGGCACATGGACTACGTCGATCTCAATCGCGGTGATAATAGTCGACTACTTTCTTTAAATGCACGACCAATGTTCTGTTGAACCTCTCTAACATGCAATCGGATTGTGGATGCAGAGAAGTTATTCTGGTTTTTGTTGTGAGTGGGGGACACCAAATCAGTTGTTACGTACCTTCGTGTGACTCTGGCAGGGGCTTTATCCAAAGACACTTTTTTTTTTGTTTTACAAAAACTCCTTTTTTTCATAAACTTCTTGCAAAAACTCCTTTTTACATAAGCTGTTATAAAAAACGCCTTTTTACACAAACTTTTACAAAAACTCTTTTTTTTTCATAACCTTCTCACAAAAACTCTTTTTTACATACACTTCTTACAAGAACTCTTTTTTACATAAACTTTTATAAAAACTCTTTCTTGCATAGGCTTCTTACAAAAACTCTTTTTTACATAGACCGACCCAATCCGCCGAAACCGAACCAACTTTTTTATTTCAAACCTCAACTCTGTTTTCCTTTTTTCAATTCCACTGCGAACCGCCGCGTATAATCTTTAAAAATTCAACTCGCTTTAAAAACCGACTGCCGCGTTCTCCAAGAGATTTCAAAACCAACTCAACCCTTGATCACTTTAATCGCGATCAAGAGTCGTCGTTCAGGGTAGAAAATGCATAGTTGCATTTCTACCCTGAGAAAAATTTTCATTTATTCTGGACTTGATTAAACAAGTCCAGAATATTTTTCGTTGGACGGTGGCTTGAAACAATGAAATTTGATGTTTTTATAAACATCAGCTACCGTCCCGTCGATTTAAATTGCGGCGGGCGTATACATATAATGTAATTTTGCGGCGCGCATTTCTTATCGCGAAAGCTTTTTTTGGTGATATGTATGTACGTTCGTACATACATATTATAATTTTCACGACAAATCGTACTGAAGGTACGATTTGTCTTTTGCTTTATTTTTTTAAAGTAATTATTTCTACTGGCAAATTTTGCTGAAGGCAAAATTTACCATGGGAATAATTTTGTTTTAATTTATGGAATGTGAAGAAAATTGCTGATGTAATTTTCTTCACTGATCCAATAGATAAGCTAACCATGTTTTAGGCATGGTTAGCTTATGTTAAAGTTTTATGGATGAAACTTTTTTATATATTATATATATTTTTATACCCTCTTTTAGGAATGTTTTTAGGTATAATTTACGTACATAACACAGTTTTATTGGTTCCGCCACTGTGGGTGCTTCTTGATTGTGAATTGCATAAGTTTTAGGCCAGTTTTGAAATAGTCAATAGCAACTAACATGTAAATGTTACCATTATTGGTTTCTCCTACATTATACTTCTACATTTCACCTCTGCTTCTGTGTAGCTGGGCTTTGGAAGAAGCTTATATACTGTATAAGCTGAGCCATTCCTCAATATCTTCTCACATGTGTAACTAATAAAACCTTTCTGCTACTTTGGAAATTGTTTTATTTACACCCAAATGTCCTCCAGATGATCCACTGTGCATTTTTTCTAGAACATAGTTGACCTTTAATGCTGGGGTGACTATCTGCATCCAGAATGGCGCGCCTTTAGTTGCCTCTTACTTACGTTTCAATATACCGCATTCAACGTGGAGCGAATTTCATTGAGCCCAGTAGCTCCTGAGCTCTCACTCCTCTTCGAAACATCCTTCCATTGTGGTCCTTCCATGTCTTTTTCCCAGGAAGAATGGGTGATATATCTGGGTCTTCTAGCTGTGCTGTTCGCAAGCGTTCGTTGTCCATGGCCGTCGATGGCTCCACCGTTATCAGCTGAATAGTTTCCTTTGTTTCTTTTTCTTCCACCCGAACGTAAATCTGCATTCTAGTTTGCATGGACGCCATAAAATGGCGTCTGCATTTCTATGGATACGTCCTCTTCGGTGTGGAATTTCAAAGTCATAAGTTTGGAGTCACTTTGTCCATCTCACCACTTGCCCTTCAGGTTTCTTAAACTGCAAAAGCCATTTGAGCGTTGCATGGTCAGTGCGGAGGATAAATTGCTGCCCGTGGATATAATTATGGAAATGTTTTATTGAATAATTTCTATATAATTTTAAAAGTGCTTTGCTATAATACGCTATTGGCACCTCTTGACCATCGTCTTGTGAAAGCACTGCCCCGATACCTAAATTGCTAACATTCGTGTCCAATATAAAAGTTTTTTTCCAGCTTTTGGATGGTGAAGAACTGGAGTTTCACAAAGCTGTTGCTTCTAATTCTCGAAACTTCCGTTACATTTCTCCGACCATATGAACGGCTTTCCTTTTTCTGTAAGTTGATGTAGGCTCCTTGCTATATCGGCAAAACTTTTAACGAATCGCCTGTAGCAGATAGCTAGACCAAGTAAACTCTTTAATTGATGTTTGTCCTTTGGAACTGGTCAATATTTGGTAGTTACTATCTTCTCTGAATCAGTTCTTATTCCATGTGATGAAACTATGTGCCCCAAATATGTATCTGCATTTTTAAATAGAGCACATTTGTTCGTGCTGAGCTTCAATTTTGCATATCTCAGTCTTTGAATTACGTACCGTAAGTTGTTTTTATGTTCCTCGAATATCTTTCCGATTATTATGTATATCTTTCCCATTATTATATCATCTAAGTAGACGAGACATGTTTTCCAGGTTTTACAAAAGCCTTTTTTTGCCCTGGTATTGTCAAGGTGTTGCACCTTGAATTTATGTTGAGGGTATACTCGATGCTGGTATCGATATACCAATATATGGAGATCTGCTCACAAAAATGGTACCTGAAAGTTTAAGTGGTGAGGGAATAAAAAAGAACACGCGAACACTACTACGTTTGGAATAATATCTGATAACTGTATTTTACATCTCAGTTATTTAAATCAAAAATTACTTGCTAGATCAATAACAATTCATATTACATTTGTCTGACGTGAAAATAATAACTTGAGGAAATTCACTTCACTCTGCATTCCCACATTCTTGTTCTTCAGTCAGCGATTCTTATCAAGTGTTGATATCATATTTCGTCTGGCTGAAATTATCGTGGGAATACTAAGTGAAATGAATTTCGCGATGATACAAAGTAAGGTAACTCAATATATTTAACTACTCCGGAAAATTATATGAAATTATGAATTAGGACACATGAAAAATACGAGAAAAAGATATTTAAATTACTGATGACTTAATTATCAACTTACAGACCACGTAAAACACATTCCTTGAGTCGGTCGAATGTGACTGGAGCATTACATAATCCTAATGACATAACTTTGAATTGTGGTAAGCCACTTCCAACTGAGAAAGCAGTTTTCTCTAGGTCCTCGGGATGTATTTGCACTTGCCAGTAACCACTCCTCAAGTCCTGCGTTTAAAACCATTGCGCTCCAGAAAGGGTGTCAAGTGTGTCATCAATTCTTAGTAACGTATATCTATCCTTTTTCGTTACGTTATTTAGTTGCCGGTGGTATACACAGAATCGAGTGCTGCCATTCTTTTTCCTGACCAGAACAACTGGCGATGTAGAAGGGCTAGTATATTCCTGTATTATGCCTTGTTCTTTCTGATTGTTTCGCTAATGGTAGTCTACGTGGTATCTGCCGAATGGGCCTAGAATCTCCAGTATCAATCCGATGCTGGACAAGACTTGTTTTACCGAAATCATCATCATTCATTGCAAATAATTTCGAAAATTCATCGAACTTTTCTTTGGCATCGTTGTATTGTTGTTCACCTAAGGCTCGGGACAACAGAAGTTTCTGAACCTGTTGGGTAGTAGCTGGTTTAGGTTTTGTCTCCTTGCCTTTAGTACTATTATCCAAATTAAAAATCTGGTAAACGGGTTTACAATTTCCAATTATAGCTCCTTCTTTTAGTTGTACCTCATTTCCGGATGTGTTGAGCAGTCTGACTGGAATTAATGTTGTATCTTCTGCCTTAACTAAAGTCTTACCTACAATGATGTTCGACGTAACTTTAGTAGGGTTAGGTTCCACCAAATAGAATCGGATGGTCCCGATGCCATCAGTAATCTTTGTCCATACCAGCGTCTCGGAGCATGCTGAGAGACCAATATTCTCACAGACCATCATCCTCATTTTTGCAGGATAATCCATTCCTCCTCCTAGTATCATAGGAATTTCCATGTAGCCGTAATTGAGTATCCGTTCTTCGACATCTAGTTTCATTTTATATGTGGTAATAAAGTCTGCTCCCAGAATGCATTCATCCATGATGTCTGAAACCAGGAAAATGTGAGTGAAATCATACGCTAATGCATAGGCTAGCGCTTCTGCTGTTGACTTCTCTCCTGCTAGCCTCAGCGTTTGTTGTAAATTTTGGTCTGCAATAGCGTTAACAAATGCTTCTGTTACCACTTCATTAAGGAAATCAGCAGTTATGCTAGAATGAAACATAAGCTGATCTTTCCACATCAGCCTGCAGTTGTTGTAGTGATTCGACATGCTTTTCAATCCTGTTGCGAAGTTATAGGCGATATACTTGCTATATATGCCCGTCTCCATATCGTATCACTATCGCCTGTACTAATCATGTTGCCTTTCTACCGGTATAGTTTGTAATAGCTCTGATGCAGGACTTCCAAGTGCTAATACCAGAGCTGTAGATTTATTTACATCATTCCATTCATTTACTTCGGTCAATAAAATATTTTTGTATTGTATTGTATTGTAAAAAGCCACGCTCAAGCACAGGAATTTTACATGTATGAAGAATTCCGGTTGTCTTTAAATTCTAAGCTTGTTTTGAATTGAAAGACATCATTCCTTGGTTGCCAAATCCTGCATAGGGTTTTCACGACTTTGTCTCCTTGGAGTAGCATGGGTGTTTTCCTTAAATATTCAGGAAAGGTACGCAATATATCTGGGTGCTTTGAACAGAACTTCCTTAACTCGTAATTTGCACTTTTTAGAAGGGCCACTAACTCCTCTCTTAGTGTGGTGGTATCATCAATGTAGTCTGTTTCAGTTAAGATGTCGACAACTTAAGTAGCAGTTGGTAGCTGCTATAAGAAAGGTGTCGACTTCCAAGAGAGCTAATTAATTAAGACAACTTGTGACGAGGAAGAATGCTAAAACTGTACCATAAGTTACGGCTCTGAGCTGGTATGTCTGAAAAGGCTTGTCCTTATGCTCGCACCAGAAAATAATTAGATATTTTCTTTTCCCGGGACCCACTTGCCGATACATCTTGCATATATCTGCCGTCATCACATATTTGTGCATTGTAAATCTTATTAAAATGGAGAACAATTGGTCCAATCTTCAGAATGTCGTTGAGGATTTGCCAGTTGTGGTTTTGGCTGACGCGTCGTACTCTACACGGAGTTTCCTGCTGGACCTCTCAGGTTTAACAACGTAATGATGTAGCAAGCAATAATTCTCGGATAGCATGAGGTCCTTGTGCATTACTTGCATGTGCCTGGGGTGTTCGTATTTTCGCATGAAGGTCTGATATTGACTTTTTAAGTCTGGAGTTTGCGTTATTTGCGTTCTAGAAATTGAGCTAATTAAATTAAATTTGTGTTGCATTTTTTGCCTTTAATAAAAAGTTATTTACTTCTGAATTTGCTGATTGTTTTTAATGTTTAATAATGTGGTATATACTAATTAAAAGTTTCGCAAATTGAATATTCTACTAGATTTCATTTGATCCTTTTCTTGTTCGCAATAAAAGAAAGCGACTCATAAAGTAATTCTCGGCAGTCCGAGTATTTAAGCTGGTCTTCAAAGTGATATTCACGATTAGTTAATTTTAGGAATTTTTTCGGGATCCATGAAAGAGTTTATGTGTATATGTAAATTGACCATACAATTTAGTTAACATAAAATACGATAATATCCCGAAATTGAAGCAGAAACATTGATCAATATGGTGAGCAGTTTGAACTTGGTTAGGCACTTAATGACATTATTCTTGAATAACTTGGAAGATGTGCTTTAATTTTCAAAGAATATCAAGGCATTCAAAACTTCTCAGAAAAATAAATTGTGGTTAGAATTGTGTCGCTCAGAAGCCTAATCGATTAACTCCATTACTGAATTTGTTGTTATTTATAAGTACAGACGGATTTTTCTAGTACCACCATTTTCGAAAAGAAATAAATTATTTTGAGCACATTAGCTTGCATCAAAACACCCGATGAACTCTTAATAAAAAAAATTCAGAAATAGGGTTAATCGATTTGGCATATGAGCGGCCCAATTATGGTCCAACAGACAAATTCATGTATATCAGTATTTATATAGGAAAACATATTTGCTAACTGGCGCGATTCAGACCTACATAATAACAGAAGAAACTTTGCGCCCTATACAGTTTTTAATTTCACTTTTCATGGAAAAGTCCTATCCTACAATACGGCCGGCCTAGAATGACATCTACCTTCAGATGACGCCCTTTTTATCTTTTGCATCTTTTTAATAATTTCCGCCATGAGATTTACATCGTTTAAACCCTCGACACGCGCGGCACCACCCTGTCACACGCAGCAAAATAGGGTGTTTATACCGAGATTGGCGAATTTTGTCGAAATGCATTCTAGTTCCGATAAAAAGTTCGCTTATTATTAGCCCTGGGTTGAGAAAACAGAGAAAAGTGATGTGGTTCGATTACGAATGCTTTAGAATGCCAAAAGCCACACGTAATCAATTGCGCAGATTTATTGCGAATGAATAAGAAATATTACCGCCAGAAGCAGCCGCAAAATTGCATTTTTGAGTAATCTCCAAAATCGCCGTGACTTAGAGATTTACTTTAACAAGAGCAATCGCACAGCGGCAACCGCAAAACGGCACACTGTTCGATATAGAAATCCAGGTTACTGTGAAGATATGTACATCTATGTATATATATGTATATAAAAAACCTTAGTACCTTCGCACCTTCAGTTCCGCGAACAATACAATATGTAAGTACATGTGTATTAGGTCAAAAACTTTCACGATTAGAAATGCACGCCGCAGTGTAAGATAACATTTTTTGAAGACACTATCCGAAGCGCATAATTCTGGACAAAACTGAACAAGTCCACAATTAATGGTAAAATTTTCTCGGGGTAAGAAAATGCAATTAAGTATTTTCTACCCTGAATAACGGCTCTTGATCACGAAAAAGGTTATCAAGAAGAGAGTCGAAGCGAGTTGAAGCACAGAAGACTTCAATTTACTGTTCGGCTGTGAAAAAGAAATTTAGTTAAAGTTTTTTTGTTCGGTTGTTAAAAGGAAAATTGGATTAAAGCATATCAATTAAATGGTTCGAAGAATTCAATTGCTGTTCGGTTGTTAAAAAGAAAATTAGATTAAAATACATTAGTTCGGTTTTCCGACCTTAACATTAAGAGTACGGATTTTTCACTTTGATTTTAATTTACGAAATAACTACGGTTACTTAAGAGTGGTACAAGCATAAGACAATAACACAAGAGAAAATTAAGAAGTGGTTAACAAAAAAGTAAGCAAGTGTTGGTATTATACTCCGATTATCGGTGCACAGCCATTGAGCATTGAATTCAAGATGAGCATTAGAGAATATAATTTAAAAAATTGGCGCAGCCGGTAGGATCAAGGAAGCTTGGTCAAGTTAAAGATTGTAAATGCATGAAAAGCCCTGGTCCTATACGAATCAACGGGTAACCTGTGACACAGCCTTACTATATGGCCACGTCACCACCAACGCTCGGAGTAGATCAGATCTATAGGCGCTTCTGCTCCAGGCGAGCTAGCGCTCACCCAATTATAAAAGACATAGACAAGGGACTTGGACACTAAACTTATGTTGTTTGTCAGCCTCATAAGCTGTATAGCAGCACCTTGAAAAATAACAACGGACAATGGTCGACCACGATACCAGCTCCAGAAGGAAGGTACCATCGTTGCTGCGTTGAAGGGGATATCGAAGACGGCCTTAAGGCCGCCTTTCGACCATACCCATAGAAAATAAGACGGCCGAAAGCCCCCGGTAGGACAACGCGGGACGCATGTGCAAGAGTAGAACTCTACTCTGGCACATTAGACAGGCAATATCACAGACTCCCTACCTTAAAACGAAGCTGAAATATCCGCAGGAGAAAACTTGCAACACCTCCGGTATGGTATGAGGAACGCCACAGAGCTCACTCAAGCGGTATCAGGTAGCCAGGTCACCTCAGATCAAGACGAACAGCAAGAAGCCGCCGGAGTTCGCTTTAGAGTCAGCAGCATTCTAAGTGTACCAATAGTTAAAAGTAAAGTAAGTTTACAAATTATCTTAGATAAATTACTAGAGATAGTGCGGGAATCCGATAAGTTCACTGTCACGCACTGCGACGCTCTTGGCCATAGATTAAGTCAAAGCAGAGAGCAGAGGCTGACGCAAATAGAAAAGTTTAAAAGAGAGGCAGAAAAGCTCAAGCAGGAGCTTATCGAATTTGCCGGATTTTCGTACTCGCTTAATTTAGATAAGAGCTCAGCCAGTGATAATAGTGTTAGTGACATTAGTTAGTGGTGCCTCTGACGAGACTTCTGCCAAAAATTTCCTTTGCGACGGGCTAGAAGTATCCTTCAGGGAATGAAGCCCAGAACCAAGCCCTGACACCCAAAAACGCACAAGAAGGCAGAAGTTGACAGTTGATCATGTGTAGCGAGTAGACGTATTTTTGCTGGTCTCCTTCTAGTTTGCTTTATACCGTGAGTTTTCCAGTCGGTCAGTGCTAAACAAAAATAATTATAAAAATACGAACTTAACAGTGTTGTGACAGCATTAATACCATATAAGTTTTATACTGTCGGTGTTGCTTTGCATTTTTTCTGCAATTTAAGACATGGGTAAGAATGATAACATTAAGTCGACCTCTAGAACAACAGCTCAAAATGGTACGCCCGTACTAACTAGAGGTGCGATGAAACAACAACCGAGTGGAAAAGTTTGTACTAGCTCTCCCTCAACCGCTAGATCTCATTCTATATGTTCTGGGGATTGCTTTGAATTACTGGAAAAACGACTGTTTAAATCCTTGGAGGAATTAATATCCGATCAGTTTTATCAATTTGAAGAACGCATAGCTGTGAAAATCGAATCATTAGCTGCCTCAACTCAATCTGAGGTAACTAAATTAAGTAACGAAGTGGAGCAGCTGAAAGCTGAATTGGCTAACACTCGTCATGAACTGGATGATGTCTCCCGCCTGAACAGACTTACAGATGCTGTTATCACTGGTGTTCCTTTCTGCCGTGACGAGAATCCTAAACAAATTCTTTCAACCATTTCATCAAAAATTAACCACATTCTATCACCGTATGCAAATCATCTTCGCATGCTGTAAATATATCTAGAAAAAGTGCACCTTTGATAGTAAAATTTTCTTCTGTCGCTGAACAACGAGAATTCTTGTTTAAATATAAGAGTTCAGGCCCCATAACTCTTAAAAACATCTCCCCAATTTTTGTATCGGATAGCAGAGTGAAAATATTTGAGAGTCTTACCCCGTACAATAACAGAATACTGCGGCAAGCATTAAAGTTAAATAGAGAAGGTCACTTAAATTCTGCATTCACTCGAAATGGTGCAGTTTTCGTGCGTGTCAAAAGAGGAGAATCACCGATTAAAGTTGCCGTACTGGATGCACTGGACGACATCATCGCTGTAGCGGGCAATGCTGAGACCTAATTATTCGTCATGTTGTGTTTAGTTTGTAATCTAATTATGGTGTTGTTTCTACTTTTAAATTTTACTATTTTCCTGTGCTCATTTCAATGCAGTTGTGAATATTTCTCTTTAAAGTCTCTCTTATCAATTACTTTGAACTTTCTTTTTTTCTTTTATTATTCATTTCAATGTTGTACAACTATCTCTTTAAAATTCTCCTTATCATTGAACAAGATTCAATTTGCAATTAATAGATGGGAGGCACTCAAAATTGCTGCTGAAAAATTAAAAAGTATTTTGCATCTGCTGGGGTTCTGTCGGGTCTTGCGTTTTAGTGATTGTGGCCGTTAACATTTCTCCGCTGGAGAAAGTGAGAATGCTTCTAAATATTTTTACTGCGCGCTCTCATGGCTTCAATATATTATATCTGAATGCTAGAAGCCTTAGAAATAAAATTGGTCTATTGCAGGAAGTTCTAATGAACAGCAAAATTCATGCCCTGTTGATCTGCGAGACTTGGCTTAATAAAAATGTAGCATCCCAAGCAATATCCCTACAACACTATAATATTTTTCGAAATGATCGGGACGATCGCATGGGGGGAGGGGTTGCTATTTACGTACACAATTCTCTTAAAGCGACCGTGATAAATTCCTCTGCACCAGGTGACAATCTGGAATTTGTCATTGTTGAAATTGACTCTGGAATTGAGAAATGTATTTTGATAAGCACTTATTGTCCACCGAGTAATTTCAATAACGATACAGCCTTAAATTTTAAGGAATCTGTGCTGCCGCAAGTATCTAAATATCATAACGTTGTCATGTGCGGTGATATGAATGTCAACAATCTCAGTTCCGGTTTCAATGTGGAAACATTGCGTTATTTATACAAAACCTTGAGCTTTGATATGGTTAATAACTTACCGACATATTTCAATAGCAATAATCCATCTCAGATTGATCACGTTCTTACGACAAACATTGGCAAGGTGTTATTTCATAATCAGATTAGCCCACCAAGTGACTTTGATCACGACTTCTTGTTTCTCTCTTATGATCTTAAGCTGGAATCGTTTCCCAATGAAGTTACTTACACTTACCGTGATTTTAAAAATTTTAGTTACGACCGGCTTTTGACTGAGTGTCGACAAATTTCCTGGAGTGATGTCTACGCATCTAACTCTTTGGATGATAAGGTTGATGTTTTCACAGGTGCGCTGGCTGATTTGTATGACAGTAATGTTCCACTACTGACGCGACGCTCAAAGACGAAGGGGTGTCCTTGGATAACAAAAGAAATACATACCATACTGGCTGAACGCGATTACTTGTATAGGCGATATAGAGCCACACATTCAGTTGAGATATACAGGCGATATAAACTCGTTCGTAATAGGGCCAATTGCAGGATCAGGTCTTCTAAGTATGCCTATTTTGGCGGTAAACTCGATGTCAATTTGCCCCCGAGGAAGTTGTGGCGAAACATACGTAATATGGGCATATATGGAAATGATCCTCCCAGGGTAAATGAAGATCCTAATATTCTCAATGATTTTTTTGCCACGAATTCCATGTCAGCGTCTCTGGCATTTGATTGCAGCGCTGCTACGGAAAATTTTCCAGTTGATGGCTTTGCCCTGCGGAATGTTGACGAAAGGGAGGTATTGTTGGCCATGTCTGCAATTAAATCTGATGCAACAGGGCCGGATGAACTGCCCCCTCGTTTCATTAGAGCAATTGCACCGGAAATAATCAAAGTTTTAACACATATATATAACTACTGTTTAACAACATCTAAGTTTCCCACCAGGTGGAAGCAAGCGCTTGTAATACCTATCCCGAAAAAGTCCTCTGCTTCTGCTATAAGCGATTACCGCCCAATTAGTCTTCTTTGCTTCTTAGGCAAAGTATTGGAAAAGATTATGTATATGCAGACTATTGACTACATTAATAAAAACGGTTATCTGACTACCTGGCAGTCTGGATTTCGTCCAAATCATAGCTGTGAAACTGCTATGCTTAAAATTTCGTCGGATATTCACGAAGCTTTGGATATGGACCATCTTACAATTCTCGCATTGCTAGATTTCAGCAAAGCATTTGATTCTATTGATCATCGCAAGCTGCTGAAAAAGCTATCTCAGGGGTTTTATTTCTCATCATGTGCTGTTCAGCTTTTCAAGAGCTTCATAAGCGGACGTAGCCAATTTGTAAAAGTACAGAATACACTCTCTGACTTGGCGAATCTAAATTGTGGTGTTCCTCAGGGATCAATACTTGGTCCCCTTTTGTTCAGCCTTTATATAAACGACCTGACCGACGTAATCCATGATGCTGTGATACATCTGTAAGCCGACGACGTGCAGATGTATCTCAGCAGGCCAATTGGCTTAATGGAGGATTGCGTATGCAGACTGAATCACGATCTCCAGCGTGTTTATGATTGGTCTGTGCAAAATAGTTTAGAACTGAATCCTGTCAAATCAAGTTGCCTAGCGATCTATAGAAAAGACATTGATGTCAATAATTTACCGCCGGTACTTATAAATAACACCAGACTTCCCTATGTGGATTCCGCAAAGAGCTTGGGTTTTGAGCTTAATTCGAAGTTCTCCTGCTGCAACCATATTAGTTCTACAATTGGAAAAATATATGGGTGTCTACGGCGGTTGAGGCTAAGTTCTGGGCTGCTTTCGCTTCATATGCGAAAAAAACTGGTTAAAGCCCTGGTGATACCTCATTTTACTTATGGTTGCATAATTTTTTCATCTCTGGACTCAATTTGTCGTAGAAGACTCTTGGTTGCATTCAATGATGCGTTACGCTATGTATTCAAGCTGCCTCGGACCAGTCACATATCACCCTATATATCGACCTTGCTTGGTTGCCCTCTAGAAAACTACTTAACCCAACGCAGATTAAAAGTTCTTCATAAACTGATTTACAATCGGAAGCCATTGTACCTTTTCGAGAAACTGAACTTCTTGCAATCGACTAGATATAAGAAACTTTTGATCCCTCGTTGCAGGTCGCAGTATGGACAGCGTTCTTACTTTTTCCAAAGCATCCGCTAGTGGAATCTTCTGTCGTATGATCTTCAACGCACGGCTGTCGGCAGAACTTTTGCAAAGCTTATAAAATCTTCAAATATTTGTTGAAAGTTATGCAGTTTGAGTGTTTCCCAGATTTTAGTCCATATCTGTTTTCAATCTCTCTATCTTTTTTCTCTCTCTTGTGCAACATTGGTTTTCTTATGTATAAGTTTAGTGTAATTTATTTTGCTTTTGTTCTTGTTTATCATTTATTTTTTATTAACAAATTATTATTTTTTTCTTTCTTGCACTAGTTTTGTTTCGCAGTTTGTATATATACATATTGGGTTTTTTTTCCAGTATTCATTTTTGTCCTATTTTATTGATTGTTGATAAGTTATTATTTATATTTATTCTTACTTATTTTGTATTGCTTTTATTTATTTTTTTTATTTATTTATTTGATTTTATTGCTTTTTTTCTCTTTAGTTCATCTGTTTCATTACTTTCATTAGGTTGTTCTCCTCTTTTTGTACTTAGCTTCTATTTTTCTTATTGTAAGTTTGGTTAATTTAGTCTATTTGTATTTTAAAAGACTTCTCGTCATTACACCATTGCACTTTGTACTTTTAAGATCATGTAATCTTTGTACATTATCCAAATAAATTATGTTATGTTAAGGCTATCCTACAAAACAATAAACAAAAAGATAATTACAACGGTAGACTACGCAAAGGTGGCCAAGCTCACGGCACAACTTGTTCTTCTGTTTTGCGGTGAAAATGCGCCACAGTTAGGTCTTGGCGCTTGGAAAGAGGTCCTGCACTGTTTGTCTGAAGAAGTAAAAGCAGCCTTCCTCCGAATCCTGCTCACAAGGCTTCTTGGCGATACCTATCATCTTTTTGCTTCGGACGTTCCAACTACTTTTGCTGAAGTGGAGGAACGTCCGAGCAGAACGAATCTATTAAGACAATCATATATAGGACTGGTCAAAAAACTCATCACCATGAGACATAACCCGATGGAAATTCTCACTGCCTTCACAACTAGAGTGAAGCAGCTGTTAATGCTTTGCAACGGGGCAGCGGTACTGAAGTACGCAGGACAGCAGCCCAGCTGTGAAGCCACATATGAGATCTAGTCTCGGACGTGTGCGCAGGGTGCCGGTAAAAAGGACAACTCAGTCTTTTACAAATTCCAAATAAAAATAATAAGAAGAAAAATAAGTTAAAATACAAATTAAAATCCAGTTGAATCCTGCTTCAGGTTGTTATTAATTTATTCGTTCTGAAAAAAGAGAGGAAAACCAGAAATAAGCCTCTGTCAACAAAATAAATGTCGATTGGTACTAATGACAAATTCCCTTTGCTAGGAGAGCACAAAGGTAGCAAAAAGCCTCTGCTCGTGTGTGAGGGCACCACAAGGGTAGCAAAATGCTTCTATAGAAAAACTAATTCAGAGTATTCTCTAAATATTGATTTATTGTACGCAAAGTGGTATCAATATATGCCTATAGAGAAATATCCCTTTCATGGTGTTTGAGGGAACAAAGGCAGTAAAATACCTCTGTTCGTGCGTGAGGGCACAAGGGCAGAAAAGTGCTGTAGATGATAAAAATGATTTATATTAGTCTCTGAATGCAGAACTATTCTGTGCGTGCGCAGAAGGGTGGCAATGTGCTACTATAAAGGAGTACCGCAGATTATTCTCTGCATCAGAATTATTTTTCTGTAAATGTGGGCAAGAGAGTTGCAGTTAAAGTCTGCAGCACAATTATTCTTCTGCTTAGGTGTGGGCAGGAGAAGAGAGATGTCGGCACGTTTATTGCAGATTAATCTCTGCGCAGAAGTATTCTTCTGGTTACGTGTGGGCAGGAGTATGGCAGATTAATCTCTGCGCAGAATTATCCTTCTGCTTAGGTGTGGGCAGGAGTATTATCACATAAGTCTCTGATATATAGAATTTATCTTGTATAATGAGGATGGGAATATTATGCTAATTACTCGGATTAGTCTCCGAATTAGTTGAACTCTGAGCCAAGGATTTTCTGCTGCGGCTCGTCGGCTTTATATAGCTACTGTGTCCAGTTATGAGTTCTCGCCTTTTGGTCTTGCCCTAGCAACGTTTATTTCGATTTCTGAATGTACCACAGACTTGCAATGTCACTTCCTGTCATCGAGAAGATGTAAATATATGGACATAGGTGGATTTCAAGTGAGTTTACTATATTTTCATTTAATTTAATAAGTATTAATGAGTTTTTGTTAATTATTCAGGTGGAAATATGTAGGGGATCGCTGCAGCTAGAACCAGAAGTGGAGAGCTTATTGATTCTTTGTGATTTTTTTTTTGTTTTTTTATAGAACGAAATGAATATATGCAGCAACAAGGAAAATCATCGGGGGAATAAACAACGTCCTTGGACTGAATAACACAGTTGGCGAATTTCGCCAAAAGCTCCCAAAATACTGGAATGAATAACCCCACCTATACCAGTACCTACCCACCCTGGCAGAAAATGATCTAGGTATGCTGATTCAAAAAGCATTGGATATGGAAAAGCTGCAAGCACGCACCGTTTTTGTCCAAACACCACTAACCCAACAGACATATCCAATGTCTCCAATAGATCCAGGTCTCTTAGCCGAACTCCTTACAATCAAGCACCACACCCACCCATTTATGCATCACCACGAGCTCAAGAGACCCGACAGGACATTAATCCCCCTTATGTACATGTAAAACCGACACGTCGGCCATTTCCAAGCAGGGTTTCTAGATAACCGGATACACAAAATCTAGTACAACTGCAACATCTGCCAGAAGCAGGGAAACAGCTACACGAAGTATCTAAAACGTGAGAACAGAAGTATGAAAAGCAGTAGTGGGCATAGCATTCGCGACTGTCGAAATAACCAAGCACAGTATGCAATTCGTTTTACACGAAGACCGCCTAACTGTACGCAAAGGACACATGAACTATATAAAAGGCGCGATATCTTCAAAATAAGGCAAAAATGTGATTTTTGTGGGCACCGCGTACAAAAAATCGACGAATGCCGACAAAAACAAAAATGGGAGGATACAAAACCGGGAAACGACAAAAATTCAAGCCGAAACTTCCCGGCTCGACTATTAACTTTACCAGTAACAAACAAAGGGCTTCTCAGCCACCCGACTTCAGTGTGCCCCTCCTTACATAGTTCTAAATGGTCACGCCCAAACAATAGTGGACACCGGCGCTGAGGTCAGTATAATTAAGAAAAAGCCTATTAAATCGCACGAGCTATTAAATACCGACATGAAATTAACGCCTCAGGGCCCCTTTAGCACCAGAACAACCTTAGGTTTTTTCCAAGAATATCTCGTGCAAAACAGCAACTTCCCTTGCAATTTCCAAGTGGTAACAAACATCCCAGGTATTTCCGACGATGTTTGTTAGGAAATGATCTCCTAGCCAAAAACTGCAAGGTAGAGGGACCCAACAAGATTCTGTGATTCCCTCGCACGGAAATCAAGACAGAGGAGTTTGCAGTTTCATTGTAAAATGCATCGGACAACCCGTGTTCCAAAGACAGAGTCTAAAGAGACACTGGTAGAAGATATTAAACCAGACGGGGATAAACCTCCTACCCCAGGTGTTCTCAGAGCCTCTCAATCACAAAAAGTCAGCTGGGATATACATGAATCCGATAAGGGTGACACGGTTACGAAAGATCTGGCTTTTAAGACCGGACAGCATATGGTGTATTTTTATGAATCTGTGCGTGTACCAGCAAAGTCGCAGACCGTAGTTAAAGTTTTATTGCAGTTGCAGGGAGAAATGCCCAGACTGTCAAAGAAATAGACGACGGAATCGTCCTAGGAAACAGCTTACTTTCAGCTGAGTTAAAAGCAGTCCCCACAGGAATCATCAACACACGCAGTTCACCGGTAATACTTAACAGTGTGAATCTAAAACAGGTTCCCATAAAAGACTAGAATGTCGTCCCCATTAAAAGAGGGCCGGACAAAGATAGCGCCGTGACCTATTCGTTGAATCCCATAAGTCGAAATGACGGCGATAGTGAGCATCCACTTAAATATAAGCCTAAAATAATTAATTTAAGGACAAGGAAGGTAGAGCGTAAAAGCCCCTTTTAACCAAGCAGTAATAAGAAACTGCTTCAAGGCCCTTGCGAGTCCCTCATGAAAACCCCAACTTCAGGCACTAGCCAGCATACAAAAGGTCTGCCGTTAGTAACTCCCGCAGATCCACCAAATATATAATATAAATAGTAATAAAAACTCATTAAATGAGTCTAGTTATAAGAATAATAAAAACATTGTAATAACCGCTGATCAGACGGCCACCCAACAACACATAAAGTACATAAGACGCCACTAAATTTAATCCCCCCCCCCCCTCGTCGACAGATTGGAGCAAGTACTCAGTCAGGATGAAACTCTAAATATTGAGGAGAAGACTTTCATAACCCACATATGTTAAGAATGTGACGATATATTGTAGAGCGCAAGTTAAGCGACCCTCAGCATACATATATGCACACAGCAAAGCGTGCACAAAAAAAAGGCAATATTCAATAGCAAAGCATTAAATTAAAAAAAAAAAAAACAGTGTTGCAGGTTTACTATGAATGAAACACTCACTGCATGAATGAAACTGCAGTAGAAAAATTGTACAAAAAAAAAAAAAAAAAAAAATAGAGAAAGAGAAAGAAGAAATTACAATTCAATCATACTAGCCATGCGAGTGAACTCATAGGTAAACATGCAAATAAACACAATGCATAATGCCGTGTGAACTTAGAGAGTATCGAAAAAGCTTACTCGACGCTTTGTGTGTTTGTGCATTGACCGATTTCAGGTGATCGATCGGTGTGAAATTAATTTTAAATTCTAAATACTTTTTGCGATATTGATTAGGTAAGCGATTTTCATAATGTATAAAAAGACTGTAATTTATTGAATAAAACATAGTTTAATTTTGACTCCACTTGGTATACATTGATTAAGCGAGCACCCTTAGCTCCGAAATGGAAGTATTAAAAGGTAATTGAGCCTATTTGCTCTCAGCCCTCAGCTTCACTGCACTTTGAGCTTCTTAGCTCTAAATTCAATCAAGTCAGCTAAACTCTACTTTGAGTTTCATACCTCTGACCCAGCGAGGCATCATTTGCAACAAGATTCAATTTATATTAAAACCAAACTTTGAGCTTCACTGCTCTCACTTGGTCGAGATATAAGAGTATAGAGCCGTTGTCAAGCTCTACCGCTTATATCTCCTCGTTAATATAAATTTATTCTTTCTTTCTTTCCGGTCTCTTTCGATAAGAAGTAGAATCAGCAGAAGTGGTAAAAAGATCATTAAAATATTCTCTTAGAAAGATGACAAGCTTATACATACCAATGCCATCACCCACGATATTACCCTAGTGAAAGACCAAGAACCGATTAACTAAAAGATGTACCGGTTACCAGAGATACGGCAAAATGTATTAAATGAGTAGCTCAGGGAAATGCTGGAGAACGACATTTTCCAACACAGCAAAAGCCCATGGATCTCACCACTACTAGTCGTCCCCAAAACAGCGGGAGCAGATAGTGAGAAAAGGTGGCGCCTAGTCGTTGATTTCTGTCACACGGATTGAGGATTTCCTCAATTAGGTGGGCTATTCACGATACTGCACCACCCTAGACCTAGATAATGGCTACCATCTGGTACTCGATCCGAAAAATCCAGCAAAAACGATCTTTAGTACCAAGTACGGGCATTATAAATTCAAATGAATGCCGTTCGGGCTCAAAGGAGCCCCGGTTTTATATCAGCGTTTAATGAATTTCATATGAACTGACCTAAAATGCCCACAATGTTGATGATATCACCATCTATGGAAAATGTCTAGCAGACCATAATCAAAAGCTTGGCAAAGTATTTGGCAGGTTTAGAAAAAACAACCGGAAACCTCAACCTGAGAAGTGTGAGTTGCTCAGACGCGAGGTAGTATACTTCCAGCATATATGATCTAACCAAGGGCCACTATCCGATCCTATCAAAATGGCGTGCGTCAAAACTTTCCCCATTCCTAAGACAGTAAGGCAAGTGCAATCGTTTTTGGGACTACCCAATTACTACAGAAAATTTATACCCGACTTTTCAAAAACAGTACGTCCTCTAAAAAATTTACTCCGAAAGGATGTAAAGTTTAAATAGACTGAGAAATGCCAAGAGGCATTTCAGAGCATTAAAAATACTTTAACTTCCCTTTCCACTCCTAATAAACCCTGACTTTTAAAACCTTTTAACCTTAATACGGACGCCAGTAGATTGGATTTTGGAGCAGTTCTCTTTCAAGGGGAGGTAGAAAATGATCAACCCATAGCCTACGATTGCCGTACCCTGAACAAAGCCGAACGTCACTATTCCAAGATTACGAAAGAGTTACTGGCTATAGTTGGGGCGAACAATAATTTCAGCTCTTATCTGCAGGGTACACAAATCACAAACCTCCTCAAGGGCGTTTGCAATATTAAGGATCCCACTTCCCGTCGAAGAGATTTCACCACAAACTTTGCTAGTTCAATTATGAAATTGAGTATAATTCCGGAAAGTATAATACGAATTTTGACGCTTTAAGCTGCATTCCACGATCTAAAGTCAAAGACGATGACAATACAACCTTCACGGTAGAAGCTATAGTCCACCACCAAATAAACTCGAACAAAGAAGAGGAAAAGCAATAGTTGGAATTTCAAGAGTGTCTGCAACGTAATGCGGTAACCAGAGCCCAGACACGAATCATTCGGGAAAGTGAAACAAACCCAAAGGTCCAAGGCGAAGAACTAGAACAGAAGAAACAGTCTCACAATCCAGAGGAGTCCGAAGATCTCGAAACCCTACCAAGTGCCAATGCACAAGTTATAGTCGAATTTTGTCCCCTTAAGTAATCACAAACCCAGAGGAGATTCAATTAATATTAAAACAATATCATGATTCACCCTATGGCGGCCATCAGGGAGTGATAAAATCGTATAAACGGATTCGAGGGAAGTACTGGTGGACGCACATGCAAGTGACATCAAGATGCACATTAAACGTTGTGCAAAATGTCGAACAGTGAAACCCTCACCACAGTATAAAATGCCAATGGTGATAACGGACGTAGTGGAGCAAGCTTTTGGTTAAGGTCTATTTAGATATAGTCGGCCCACTAAAGGAAACTTAGTCCGGAAACAAACATATTAACGTTTCAGGATAAACTTACGATGTTCGTAGATTGTTATGACATACCGAATGGGAAAGCTATAACGTTAGCGCAAATTTTTCTTCGATGAAACCGTCACGCGCTACCGCATTACCAAAAGTAATTTCCTGAGTGACCTATTCATAAATGTATGCAAACTCCTTAGGATAAATAAGTCGCAAACCTCTGCATATAATCCTTAATTAAATGGAGCACTCGAGCGAGCACATAGGTCATTGATTGAATATTTACTAATTATAGTGGACGAAAATCTAAAATCCTGGGATCAATATCTGCGAACCGCTGTTGTAAACATAAGCTCTCCCGGATTTGGGTAGGACCCTACAGGGTGACCGGCATTCCTAGCTATGTAAACACACACAAAAATCCTACAAGAGGGGTTACGATACATAACAATCGCCCAAATTCTTTCTACAAATAAAATGGTGTCAATAGAATCTAAGTAGTCCTAAGGTACTTATATAATAGAATGTAAGCTACAAAGAAAAGGAAAACCCGTTTTAATATACTATACTATCCTCTCCAAGATAACAATGCGGACAATAATTTTCTACGGATTAGTCCTGATTACAGTACGAGCCCTCGCTGAGGAACCTTAGTTTATAACTCCTCAAAATAATACGGGAGTATTATTCAAGGATTGTGGAAGCCCACCAGTTTACTCTGACACCTTGGGCGTCAACGCTGAGTTGGACCTGGCCGAATTGGAAAATCAGACGAGACTAGCTTAGGGAGCGGAACGCTACGTTTATCAGTTGTGTGGCAACAAATCCTCACAGCAGGATCTATGTACCCTACAAACTAAACATGTCCACGCCCTAATGGAAAACATCAAGAGGCGTACCAATGTTATTAAAGAGGCAGTGCCTATATCACGCAAGTACGCGATGCGCTATCTCTTTGGCACTATGGATAGTGGAAACGAGCAGGAGGTGTACAGTCGGCTGAACGAATTAGAGGTAAATACTCAAACCCTAGCTGATCTTGAAAAACAACAGAACAGCGTAATAAAATCCATTCTCGAGCAAATTCATAAAACTTTATCCTCACTGCCTGAGCGACAACATCAAATAAGTAGTCAGATTAGCAATCTGCGAAGCACAACATATGCTTTGTCAGCCCATCAAATGAGGCAGGAAGTCCTCTCAAGTCTTACACCGCTGCTGATAGAGTTGGAATTTAGATAAAAAACTCTACTGGACATTACAATGTCCAGTAGAAATAATCAAATTAATCCCCTTTTAATTTCCGCAAGTCATTTACTACCTGTCCCAACCTACAGCACTTTTTGTCAATTCTGTACCAAACAGCAGATATTAAGAAACATCTGCTACGGGAAAAATTAACAATTCGAATGAAGCTCCCTATTTTTAACATTCCCAAGAAGAAAATACAGCAAACAAGACGTTTTCCAATTCACGTGGAGGTGAACCACTCATTAAAACCGGATATAGAATATTCCCGTGTGGCAAGTCAAATCAAGTCCCAGGAATTTCTGTTGCTGAAGCCAGAAAACTTGAAATCTTAAAAAAAAACTTCAAAAGGGATCGATGAGGATACTTGGGTTGCTAAGCTGAACACATCCATCACTAAAGCTACCAAATCAGATGAATGTATCATCGAAATTTGTTTAGTTCATTAGACGAAAATCCACAGTGAAGCCTTATGGCCCAAAAGCCCCACAATAGTCAAACTCAGTAGACCAAATTCGTGGCTGTACTCCTTAACCGAAAGCACTTTAGTACACATAATTTGTACCCAGCAGTTACTCGCTCATCGTATAGCAGGGCAAGGAATAATAACAATCAATGATCTTTGCTGCTTACAAATAGGGCCTCACACTTTATATTATGTTATGAAGCATAAAATCTGCACCCACTGAATATTTTCCAACCGACTTCTTTTCCAGGCACGAACGAAGCTCAAAATAAATTGGCAGATTATATAGCCATAGTAACGCACCAAAAAACCTATGACAAACAAGCATAACTACCCCTCGGAGGTGATAAAAACCAACGAATTCACCTAGACACAAAATCTCTAGGAGAAATTCGAAACAAATTGAACAACATTCACTTTGGACCAACAACCAAGAATCCCCATGTACTATCTATTACATCCCTATCAGTTACAGGTGGCAATAGCAAAATATGTCGTACCGGCATTCATGGCATGGGGATCCAAACGCAGATAACCACCCGAAGCTGAAAACACAAAACAAAACCCCAAGAACAATTAAAGCGTGCTCAAAGTTTGCCTAGAGCGAAATCTGTAAAATTAGTATAATTTAAAATATCTGTACTCCTTTTGTTGTCCTGGTCTCTTTCTTTTGTTACTGGCGCAGCCTACTTTCCTTTAATTACACTGGCATTTTAGAAGCCTAAGGTAAATATGGAGTAGTAAGTAAGGCGCTTTTAGAAAATAGGCTAAAGCGCTTATTAACGCTAGACAATCGGTTAACTTATTAGTTAGTTCAGTTACTTAACAGTTGAAAAAGACAATGACGGCAAGTAAACTTTTTTCATAATAATCTAAAGCCATAGAAAATTGTATACTTCAAAACTGTAAACAACCACCGAACACAACAACTATAAAAAACCCGTTATCTAACTTATCTAAAAATTAGACATAGTAAAATTTTATAATATTATAAGATATACGACTGTTTTAGTATATAACTTAGAAAATAAGGTAAATTAACTAGAATAAATAATAATTTAACAGGTAAAAGTAAAATTACAATTGTAACAAGAGAGACCCAACAATGAGCAATACCGAAACCATTAGCACACAAACGATTCAACGCTAAAAAGAGAATCCCAAGAATCATTTTCGAGAATCGCAGACCTAAATCAATAACTGAAAAAGCACAAGAAATTGGGTGAAGATAAGTACGGAACAACACTTAGATAATTATCAAAATTTTCTTTTTCTTTAAGAATACGTAAATGCGAAAAACCGGATAGCTGTCAGAGCATATGACGCGGGCCGTTTATAAGGTTTAAAAAGTAAAAGAAAGAAAAAAAAGCCAAAATTAGGTATAAAGCTTGTCGTGCACCCTGAGCAATCAAATAATAAAATCCAAATATGAACCGCGATAACCTTTCTTCGCAATGAAACAACACTCGAATTTCTACTCACACATTATTTCTTTATTACAACAAACTGACCTATCTTACTTTACCCTAAGCGATCTGGCGCTTAGGTAATCTGAACCGAACCGAAACTTGCGAGCACAATGACTGATAATAAAACGGCACTCGCCAGACCAGTCATTAGTCTTTTTATGTCAGGTGAATTATTATTGTAAATGTCGATTGCTCCACTAAGCGCTCATCGCAGCCAGCTGTTGGGCTAATCAGCAAAACAACCGACAGTTGTAGAACAATACCATGCGAGGTTATTGTTTAGCAATTGCTGATTATTTCGCTGTAATGCCTTTGGCTGCTGGAAGAATCTTCCGTATATCGGGCCATAACATCCTTCCCCCTTGGAAAAACTAGTTTCCGCAGGGAACTAGATCTGGAGAGTGCAACAGTCTTAATTAAAAACATTTTTTAATCTTCGTTCAGTTCAGATTACGCTTACAATTTTTTCTTACCTATTTACTATTTAAATCTTATTTTCTTTTTTCTGTTCTTACTTTTGTACAATATTTCAAGTTTGGTTTCTCTTTTAATTTTCTTCTTACATTTAAATTCTTTAACTTCAATATTTACTTTACATAAGTATTTAATTTCTTTCTTACTTTCATCTCATTTCTTTGGTATTGTGCTTTTTAACATATCTATTTTCTCTTTTAGTTTTTTTTTTTACTAATTAATAACAAAATGAATAACTACATACTAGTGTTTTGTTTACATTCTTCTCTTATATTTCTTTATTCTTTTTTTTTTACTTCACATGTCTTTTACTTTGAAACTTCTCCCACTTACCATAATAAGTTATTTATTTCTATTACATTAAAATTTTATGATTAACCTATTGTACTCCTTAATTACCTCACACATATGACATTGTTAGAAATCATTACTTACTGTATAATACTATGTAATCACAACAATTCAAAAACACACAAATAAATTCGTTTTACTATAACTTATATCAACAAATCTCTAAACTGATTACAATTTTATGACTTTGCTTCGCTTTACCTTGCTTTCTATCTACACGGGTTGCCTTTATATTTTACAAAACTATCCTATCACTTCAATTTATAAATTTTCTACTACCCTAATGTGGTCACTCCAACTGTACCAGTTGTTTTTTTACGACGTTTGGCAGGGATGTTGTAGGTATATTGGCTGTTGTGGGGATGACCTCGATGCTAATGTTCGGTTCTGGTTCTTCCAGTGATGACTCCTTTTGCATACTTCGGACTGGTTTAGACATCTGGATGGTTGGCAATCTCGACAGTCGACTGGTGCTCTTCATTGTCTGTCTCTTCATTCAACTTCTCAGGTGGATCAAAATTCCTGCTAATATTGCAAGAGTGACGATGCATAAACACCCCGTAAATTATGTAGCTGCTAGGTGTATATGATGAGCAATGACTTGCCTGATGGTTTCCTCCTGCTTAATGGCTTCCTGGACTCTATTTATATCAGCTTCCTGATCCCTCCCTCCATGCCTGATTAAAGTTGTCGGTTGCTAACAGCTTCACTTCATTTTTTTTATCTTCTAAAATTTCCGATTTCCGTGATTTGGTTTGCATTGTGATGACATCCCAGGCTGGGAGCTCTGATCTAGTTGGCTGCCAAAGTGTTATGTTGCGCCTCGCGCTGTCCTCTGAGTCTATCAACCAATCTCCTATCTGCAGATGACACTGTTCCTGTTAACACAGCTGTGGATGACAGCTTTCCTATCGCAGTTGGCATGTTCCTGCAATTTACCTCCAGTTTAGTCCCATCAGACATCACGAAGAGCCAGTGATATTTAGTCACCATTCTAACGAGGCTATTCCATTTTGGAACTATTCTTTCTTTACATGCCCTAGTGTTTACATTAAAACTCCGGAAAAGGTTCAGTACAAAGTTGTCTCCTATGGCAGTGATTGTTGGACCCAGCTGTGGACACAGTAGTTGTGGATTGTCCGCGCTGGTCAAGATCTTCTGGCATTTGTTATGTTGCGGAAAACTCAGCAGCACATACTGTCGCTCGTGGTTGTTTGCTGCCACGAATTCAGCTTCAAGTTCATAAATGGGAAAGCCTTCCTCACCTGCTGCTGCCGGTATTGTATATACTTTATGTAGATCAAATGATGTTCGTTTAGGTTGAAAAATCTCAATTTTAACCAAGATTTGTTTATTTATTTGCAGAGCTTCTACCTTCGCAATCTGGTTTAGAATTTGAAAATTTTGAAATCTCTCATCCAGGTCCAACTGTCGTGTGGCATTACGCATGATTTCTGTTATCTCCTTCGCATGGATTATTAGTGGGTGTAGCTTACCCATGCTTAGTTAGACCAGCATATCTGATAAAGTCTCTAAAAAGTCACTGATTTCTCGTAGTTGGAGAATCATCATTGTAATGATTTCGTTCAGCTCTAGTCTCAGCTGTAATGCAGTTTGCTCTTCGCTTTCATTTCTCTGCATTTTTATGATAGCTGAAATCTTATTTTTCAACTCCGCTCGTTCTATTGCCGCTCGAACCCGCGATACTTTAAATAAGTGCAGGGTTGATTTTACTACAGTAGTCTGTTCTTTGAGGAGGTTAAACGTCCGGTTATCTTTTCCGTTTATCTCGTCTAATAATGCACGTATCTCTTCTGAATCTGCGTGATCCATCGTTCCGAATAGGGTCTTGAACATTGAACCTATTCCATCAAAGAAAGAACGCTTTTTGCGGCGAACTGTCTCTTCTTCGTGCGTATGATGGGCTAGTTCCTCATGTTGTCGTTTGATTTTAGCTACCCAGCTTCTTATCTCCTTTGCCGCTACCTCGCATTTGACTATTCCGGAATGACTGATCTCGGCACATAGTCGCGTGATAAGATTGCTGCAGTTGTTGGCGAATACAAGCTCCTTCGATAAATCAGGAACCTCTAGTTTCGACAAGATGGTCCAATGCTTGGTATAAAAGTTGACCTTCCCTATTTGTTCAAATAGTACTCCGGAATCTTCTATCGGCTCTATGGTATAGCCCACATTCTCTGCATTTATGACCGCTATATATGCCAAGATTTCCATAATTACCATCTTCATGGTGTTGGAGTTCCCGATTACTACTGAAACTTATCTCTACTGTAAACTACTGGCAACCTCCTTATCTTATTTTCTTATTCGCAAGGTGTGTTATTATTATTTTTTTATTATTGTATTTGAATGCTACTAATTCTTAGGTATACATATATTTTCCCAGGACCTCTTTTTTTTTTTTTAACTTATTCCACATCTTTCGCCTTTTCTTCTCCTAACAACACAAAAAGCTTCTCGCGCTGGTATTGGCTTAACCTAGATGGATAGAAACAAAAACTGCTGCGACCCTCAGTTCCTATTGCGTCTCTGGGTTTGTGGGATGTTATTTCTGGAAAATTTAAATTAATTAGTCAGCAATAAAAGAAAATTGGGTGTCAAATTAAAAGAAAATTAAAATTAATCTTGACATTTTTTCAAGCGATTCGCGTGTACCGGCTTGAGTTTTCTGCCCTGGAGTATTGTTATATTCTCCGGGTTGTGTATGTATATTACCTCGTAGGGTCCCTTAAAAATTGATGTTAGTTTTCCAGTCCGCGCTAAATCTTTGACCAAAACCTTGTCTCCTACATGGAGAGGTTCTATCCTAGTTGATCTGTCGTAGTACCTTTTTACCGTGAGTTTACTTTTCTGTAAATTCTTCCGAGCTATTTCGAAAGCTCTCTGTAGTTTAAACCGAAGGACAGCATGATACCTGTCGGCATTGTACACTGGCTCTGCTTTACGTTGCAAAGTACTAGGAACTTCGGACACAAACCCGAACAAGGTTTCCATTGGCGTTAGTTTAGTACCCATAAGCATTGTGTTATTATAAGCATGCGCTGCCGTCCTCAAAAATTCGTCCCAGTTTCTAGGTTCCTCATCCACAAAACTCCTCAGATAATTGGCAAGTGTCGAATGCTGTCTTTCTACTGCATTTGACTGAGGATGGTAAGCGATAGTTCGCAGTTTCTTAATCTTTAGTAATTTGCACAATGCTTTCATGACTTCGCCCGTAAAGTTTGTACCCTGATCTGTTACAAGCTCTTTGGGTAATGTGTATCTACTAAGTATTTGTTCGAATAAGGCCTGGGCCACGGTATTCGCCTCTTGATCTGGTATTGCTACAAAATCGATGAACCTAGTGAGATCATCCATCATGGATAAAATATACTTATTTTCGTTGTGACTTGTCGGCAGCGGGCCAACTAGATCAACGTATACTTTATCGAAAGGCTTCTCCGAAATATCTTTTATTACTAACGGCATTTTATTGGCCTTAGAATGTCATTTCGTACAGCGCCGAACATGTTTAGAGACATCATTCTTCATTCCCCTCCAATGAAAGAAACGCTTTACCCTTTCCAGAGTTTTGCTCCTTCCGAAGTGTCCCCCGAACCGTGAGTCATGAAAATCTCTCAATATAATCCCCTGGGTCCGTTATATACTTCGGTCTTGTGTTTTTCTGGAGCCTTATTTATTTTATTTCAGACTCTGGTTTTCTTGGTCGTTCTTCCTTCCAGCTTACGCTCGGGTAATTGCGAAGCACGGGTACTCCCTACCACACTTGTCTTCATCTTGGTCTATATCTTGTGGAATTCTGCTAAGTGCATCTGCATTACCATTTTCTTTTTCCTTCTTGTAGACAATCTCAAAATCATACTCCGACAGTTTTTGGTGGAACCTCACCATGCGAGATGTGGTGTCCTTAATCTTAAAAATTCCTCAGAGAGGTTGATGGTCGGTTATAACTTTAAAATATCTTCCAAGCAGGTAGCATTTATAATTACGTACTGCCCATACAATGGCTAGCAATTCCCGTTCCATGGTGGAGTAATTTTTTTCGGTTTGGTTCAACGTGCGGCTGGCATAACTCACCAGCCGACCTTCTTGTTCCAAGACCGCTCCGAGTGACTGTCCACTTGCATCTGTGATGACTGTGAATTCCTTATCAAAATTCGGGTAGGTTAATACTGGTGGTGATGTTAGAGCATCTTTAATCACCTTAAAGAAATTCTCACATTTTGGTCCCCAATTGAACTTCACATTTTTCCTCAAAAGGTTATTAATTGGGGCCAAAATCTTTGAAAAATTAATATAGGAACGAATTGACGGTAGTAATTTTGCCAGCCCCAAAAAAGACTGGACCTGTCTCACTGTTTTTGGTCGTGGGAAGTTTTTACCACTTCTACTAACCGTCTGTCAGGTTGTACACCCTTCTCTGAGCAAACATGCCCAAGGTATACTACCTCTTTTTTCAGGAATTGACATTTTGTAGGTTGCAGTTTCAAGTTACATATGTTCTCTAAAACGTTGAAATAATTCCCGTAGCTTTTCATTATGCTCATCTAAATTTTCCGCAAATATTACTACGTCGTCAAGGTACACATAGCATTTAATCCCCTGAAGGACTGTTAATATCCCGTTTAATAAAGAATGAAAGAATGGAGGCGCTGTTTTTAACCCGAATGATTATCTCTTGTAATGGAAGTGGCTGAAATTTGTGCTAAAAGCAGTCTTTTCGCGATCTGCTGGGTCCACCAACACCTGATGATAACCATTGGCAAGATCTAAGGTAGTAAAGTACCTAGAAAGACCCAGCCTGTCCAGGATATCCTCAATCCGTGGTAGTGGGGAAGAAAAGGGGATACAGACTTTGTTAAGCTCTCGAAAATCCACGCACAGTCGATACTTTCGCTTACCTGCTTCGTCGGTTCCTTTTTTCGGTATTAATAGCACTGGAAAATTAAAGGGCCTATTTCTGTGCTCAATTATGTCTTCCTCTAACAGCTTTTTAAGTTAATCCTGGCATTCCTCTCTGTGGGCTTCAGGCATTATGTATTGTTTTTTATTTATGGGCCCGGTATTAGCCATCAAGAGGAGTTTGAAAATTATTTTTGTTGGAGTGTATGTCAACTTATCTCCAGGCAAGTGTAAGATATCGCTGTATTCGTTACAGATTTGCATTACTGCCTCTTTCTCTTCGGAATTCAGCCTTTCCCCCAGCCCCACAGACTGTTTAATCAACTTAAGCCGTTGCTGATTTATTTTTAATGTACCTGGCTCCGTCCTGACGTTAACGATTCCTACATATGCCTGGTCTAACAATAGTATTGCCGCAGTATATCCCCGGACTGATTTCTTCTGCCATACAAACCAGTTCATAGTTACTTTCTACCTGAATTTTAACCAGTTGTTCTGTTCTTGGATGTAAGCGCATCCCGCTTGTTGTGTACCTGTGATCCTAAATGCGTGCTGCCTTGCCTTTGTGCCATCACTACAGCAAGGTCTTTTACTACCTGAAGCTCCTACACAGTTAGTGGTCGGAGGAGATTGAATTTCAACCGCCGTCAGTGGATAGTCCGCTTCCTTAACGCATTCCTTTATTTCGTTTGCTTGTGGTTGGCCCCACATCTCTTCTGGCCATCTTGCGCCTACTTCTTTCTTTGTTTTTATCTCTATGCTATGTGCTGAAGCCAGGGCACATTCTGGCCATTGCTGGAGCCCTGGACTTTCCGCTACCGGTATATTCCTAATCTCCTTTTCTTGGATATTCGTCTTATCTCGCATTTTTCTCGCTTTCTGAGACTGTCCCCGAGAACCTAGATATTTGCTTATATTATTGGACGCTGTTTCCACACTGGTAATAATATTCTTCAAGGCGGCGATTTGATACACCTTTTCCTGAAGGCATTTCTCCCTTGCTAATGTATTGACCGTTTCTTTACCTGTAATATTTCCAAAAAGAGCTTGTTTCGTCTTGTCCTCATCTGCTCCTTTTATTACCAGTTTCTTATTGACACAGTCAATTGTAGCCTTGTCTCTTAAAAATGCCATTCCCAATATGCCGTCCGCAAGTATCGAGTCCGTTTCCTGGATTGTATTGAACTCGCAAGTCTGCACCTTATTTCCCACGCGCATCTTGGCTTCGCAAGTTCCTATTGAGCTTCTTTGAGCTCCAAACAAGCCGCCAATTATTATTTTCTTCTGCGTTTGCACTGGCGTATCTTTTCTTACCCGACTTATCTTAACTAAATTGCATGTAGATCCCGTGTCTACTAACAATGATAACTTACCTTCTAAACCTATGTCGGCTTCGACCGTGATGATGCAGTTATTCATTAGACTTAATTCCATTTCATTGCTTCCTACTCTAGATATGCCTACCCTCTCCAAGACCGTTAGTGGAAGGCAGCTGGGGGCAACATCCCCAGCTGCCGCTCCCCGTTTCCCAACTGTTGCCCTCCATGCTCCGCTAAGTATTTTTTAAGACAGTTTGCGGTGCAGTGATCGCAGGTTTTGCAGAATTGACAGAACAGAACCTCTGTCCCCGGTTGGAAATTAGGAATATTGACAAATGCATCTGCGAACCTAACATGTTGCTTCTTGCAACTGAGTGTACCATGTACATAGTTGTTGCACTTAGTGCAGTAAGGAGGCTGCTTTCCCCACTGGCATTCTTTAGCCATGTGCCCAGGCTGACCGCATTTGAAACAATGAATGATCCTGGGCGGGGCTGCCTTTGCTGGTGGTCCTTGATAGGTTGTGGGCGATGCCAGCCTAGCTGTAGGATAAAATTCACGTCTAGGTTGTTGGGGTCTATCGCAACTAGCCTCATCTGTTCTCCATATGTTCTCCTCCAGCCGTCCTGTACCCCTTCCGGACCCCTTATTTGAAGCCTTTGAGCATCCTTTTCGTAATATGTAGCTTCCTCTTGTACCCCTTCTAGCGATTCAAATTTCCGACCTGTAAGGTATACTTGAGTCGGTTTAAACCTAACGCCTGCTTTGTATGTCGCTACGGCATCTGCCTCCAACTCTGCATTCAGACCTCTATCTCCTCCCGAACTCTGCGAACTCCCTGATATTTTCGCCGGGTCTTTGCCTGCATGCCAGCATTTCTGTTCGCAATTCACTAAAAGATTTCTTAGGCATGTAAGCTGTATTTGATTACTTGCTGCAAAGAATCGAAATCTTTTGGCTCTTGCGAATTTACCAAGTAGTGCGCATCGTCCGATAAGAGATACTTTATACACCTGATGAAGATCTTCTGCTCTTCTTCTGTCAGTCGATCGTGTAGTTCTTTACTACAACTCAGGAAGCGATATACCTCCTTCGAAAGCCTGGATGACCTTTCACCGGATAGCATGGGCACATGCTTGGATACTAGATCCATTACCTTTTCGTGCACGTCTGTCATATTGCCTTGCTGATTTTTCTCCCCGGATATGTTTCTTTCCTCTGGAATTATCTGGTTTCGTCCGCTTCCCTCTTTTCCACTCGACGCTAGCCCCTGTTTCTTTCTTCTACTTTGCTCTGTTTCTGAATGTTGCTTCTGCTCCTTAGATTGTTCCCAGAATAATAATTTCCTTGGCCTGAACCGCTTACTCGTGTTCGCTTTATTAATGTCTTGATTCGGACTTCTCTGTGAAGATCTATCGAGCCCCGATTCTTTCTCTAGTTCTGCTGTAGCTTCCTCGGCCTCCCTTAGCTGAACCTTTAGCGAGTCTATATTCTTTAAGAGCCTTTTTTTTCCTTCTGGGTTTCTTCCTATGCTTGTTCTGCTTCTATTTCACGGCTCTGGATAACTTCGAATGCTGCTGTCACAAGTAGATCTAAAGCTTCGCCTTTTGTACTTTTTTAGCACTCTCATTCAGTTCCTCCAGTAATTTCTTGGCCTCTTTTTCTGTCCACCTTTTCCGTAACTCTCCCGTTATATGCTTCTCGATATATTGCCAGTCTTGTTCATAATTCTGCAATATTGTCTGGAATTCCTTAAGTTCCTGTGCTTTCAGCTCTAATTCCCTTTCGTGAGCCTGATAGTGTGCTAATTTCTCCCTAGTTAATATATTACTCCTACCTGTGGACATTTAAGATATATGACAAAGCTAGTACCATGCAGACATTGATACGCTGCCACGGATTATTCCCCACAACTTCTATCCTTATTGTAAACCCAACTAGACTCAACCTCTTGACCAAAATTATTTTCGATAACTCCGATACCTATATAAAACAACTGAAATTACCGTCACTATACTCGAGACCATTAAACGAAAGAACGATTCTTACTATCTACTATCCTTAGTCTCTTATTGCCCTACAACAAAATTATCAAAAAACAAATCCAATATTTTTCAAATTTTTATTTGAAACTACACAAAAAAAAAAACAACACAAAACAAATCTTAAATCAGTTTTCACTGTACCCTAAACAAAAATTGCACAAAAATTATGTAAATGCCCTGTAATACGAAAAGTTGTTTAGCACGTTTGCTGTATCATAGATGGCACAAGAACTAGATGTCGCATGGCATACTAGAGCAAAGTATACAGATTGTGAAATGGGTAGTGTATTCTGGAATGGGCTACAACACGGTTTAGAGTATGCCGAGAGCAAATGTTTTTTTAACAGTAGTTTTGTATGCGTTTGATCGACCTCTTTAACACTTCAGATACGAAAAAATATGAATCACTCGATGTATACATCATTTCAAACCTTGTGGTCCATTCCGGAATAGACCAACCAGCCATATAAATTGTGTATACTTTTTTGCTACTGAATGCGACATCTAGTTCTTGTGCCATCTATGGTTGTATGTACCTACATGTATGACCGCTTGGAGCAGCTAAATTAGCTTTGCTCCCAGTGTGTGTATTTGGAGTAGCTAAATTAGCATTCCTCCCAGTGTGTGTGTTTGGAGTAGCTAAATTAGTATTGCGCCCAGTGTGTGCGTTTGTGTAACTGAATCACTACCTTACCAAGTATACCCGCGGCTACGATTAACACCCCTACGAACGAGACTTAATTACACTCCACTGAAATTATTATCAAATTATTATCTATGAATTCACCAAGTAATAATAATAAAAAAGAATTTAACCACAGCCACCAATAAAAAAAATTAATTTTTCTGTACCTAGAAACCAAACAAAACAAAAGATAAAATATGAAATTAAATGCTTTCACATTACCTGTATCCAATTTAAACAAAAACTCACTTTAACTTTTTCCGGCTGCGACAACTGTCGCGCACCCTGAGCAATCAAATAAGAAAATCCAAATATGAACCGCGATAACCTTTCTTCGCAATGAAACAACACTCGAATTTCTATTCACACAATTTTTTCTTTATTACAGCAAACTGACCAGTCATTAGTCTTTTTATGTCCGATACTCGGAAGTAAACTTTCTTTGCTCACAACGCGGATGTAAACAAACGACAACAACCTTGTCGTTTGTTCTACCGGTTGCAGCACCTGAGTCGCTTAGTTGTAAACAATCGCTTTATATAATAATTACCATGAGAGGTGAATTATTATTGTAAATGTCGATTGCTCCACTAAGCGCTCATCGCAGCCAGCTGTTGGGCTAATCAGCAAAACAACCGACAGTTGCAGAACAATACCATGCGAGGTTATTGTTTAGCAATTGCTGATTATTTCGCTGTAATGCCTTTGGCTGCTGGAAGAATCTTCCGTATATCGGGCCATAACAGGCTCAAACATATAGGTAAACGTTATTCTTACCTAGAAATACCCGTCATAAGGTGGAGGAGCACCTTCAACGGGCTCCTTGACTGGACCTTTTTGTTTACGGCACTGGGAACCGCATCGGAGAGAGAGAGTGATGACCATCTTTGTAGCATTAGCAATGCTGCAACCAACAATGAGACAACTACAATTAGAGAAAATAGAATCTAATTCCGTATATACCATAGTTCAAGAAAACCAAATCTTAATGCCGAAAACGTACAATTACTCCTTACATATAATTGATTTACACTAAATTGATAAAATAATAGTAGAACTAATTAACAGTGCGTCTTTACTTCCTGAAAATATTAGTTATCTACTGACAAAAGACATACACAAGTTACAGGAGAAATTGTTAACACTAGGAAACGGACACCACACTATTCGAAAACGAGGACTACTTAAGTTTCTAGGAACTATTAATAAATGGTTAACAGGAACCCTGTATGACGAAGCCAGGCAAACTATAAATCAACATTTAGAATACATTGACACTAATAACCATAACCTAATAACTAACAACAACAAACAGGTTCAGATAAACGAAAACTTTAATGTATCTATAAATAAACTAATCAATATTATACAAGATGACAGAAAATAATATAAAATTTCATAAAAGCTAAAATAGACAAAAACTCTTTGCAAATTGCAAGATTTGACACCAAATTAAATATCCAAGAAGTAGATAGATGGTAAGCGAGTTACATTTTAAAATTATATTTTCTAACCTTAACATCATACATCTATCTCTCTTAACTCATGAAGAAATTCTTGAATATCAGATAAACTCAGACCAAATAAGAAACCTAAAGGTAGGGTTTGCAAAAACGACCACAGATAAATTAGTATTTTCAGTCAAAATTCCGTATAAAATGACATGTATTAACAAAAACTTAATCATACCTTTAGCGAACATAAATACTTGTAATATGATTAATTCAGCAATCATCCAAACTTTTGAATATCGAGGAGAATATTATGAATACGACCAAAAGTAAGCAATCCATGAGCTAAATAATTTAAAACATTGTGTTGGTAATAAAAGTTGCGAAAATATAAAAAGCTGTAAAACAGAAATTTATAGCATAGACGGTGATAGTCTACTTATTCAGTTAGCAAACAATATACATAACTGTAACGTCGAATAGTGAGGAGAGAAAATTTGTTTTAAATGGACAGTAAAACGTATAGTAACAAAATAAAAAGGGTAAGAAATAAATACTTTGTCCCAATCTTGGATTATAGAGCCGAAAATAATACTTTGTCTTTCGATGAAATTGTTCTAGAAACGAGAAAAAACATTCAAGAGTTAAAATTCCATAATATTATGTTTTATTCAAGCATTAGTACTACTGTAATTATCATATCAATAATAGCAATAATTATTTGGTACATAGTAAACAAGAATGCTTACTTGTTAATCGGATTCAGGAGAATCCTTATCATAACGAAGGAAGAGTTACGTTGTCATCAACATTGCATAATAAAAATTCTTTTTTAAATAAAAAACGTAAAATGATATTCTCTAAGAGAACGGAAAATGAAAACATTCCCATGGAGTCAGCAAATTCCCAGTCGGCAACGGATCCTCACCATATCATGCTCTTTTAATAAAAATTAACTTTTTTCATGAGAAAAAACAGCTTTTGCTTTTAGGTAAAAAGTTTAGTTCTTACTCGGATCTTAGATCGTTCAGTTAAAAATAATCTCGATCGGGCTTTTTCTCTTAAGAGTAAAGTGAAAGTGTGAATTATAAAAGTAGTGATAATAACCAGAATAATTGTTCTTAAGAATATTTGTGTGGTGAAAGATATTTTATTAGGAGAATAAACATTTTGGTGATTTATATTAATTACTTTGTTTTCTTTACATATCTTTTATTTTTTCACTAACGATAATAACAAAAAAAAGTTAAGTCGCGCAGACGTACAATCTTGCAGAATTCCATGTTCAAACACACTGTGAGCAAACCAGATAAAGGGCCCCATATAAAGGGCAAAATCCTGTTAGCAACATTAATTAAGTTGCACTTAGTAGGTGTCAGGCACCTATATCAGTGAAGTACCACACCCACGCAACTCAGTAGCAAAAATATTCATGTACATTTTTATCTCCTTTCAATCCACCTAATATTTATTGCACATATGACACGAGTCGTGTGCATTATGTAGGTATGTAGTTAAAAAATACAAATTATACACTTTTTTGCTGTTTTTAAGCCAATGCAAGATGCATTTAAAAGTATCATACCGATACTTCATATAAATCCATTGCTTATCTTATTAAAAAACAGGAAATCAGTTGAATTCAGACGTCCCTTACAAAATACACCCACATAGTTTCTTTGAGAATTATTCCTCTTCAAAGAATAACTCTATTTATTGCGGGGGGGGGGGGGGGGGGAGGAATTTTATATATAAAATCCTAGGTTACTGTATATATATGTATATGTATATACAAAAACTTTGTATATACACATATATAGGCTAACTGAATTAAAAGTCTTTCTTAAACAAGTAAAAACGCTAGAATTGGTCTAAGACCAATTCTTATGATACCCTAGATGAATGCCCGTATTAAATTTCGTATGGTCACCGATCTATGCAAGTATTGATTTTGAAGTTGTTTTCGCATATATTTCTAGAACAGTTTGTCGCACAGAAAAAATGGTAATAACCAATTTTATAGGATTTCGTATTCTGCAGAAGTTTTTCGTACAATAAAAATGTGTTGGACTGATCGTTTTCAAAGTATACGTAAAAACCCGAAATTTTTATATGGCAACACCAAGAAGGAGTTGCCCGATTTAGTCCATTTTTGACATTTTATTTGCTAATGTAGTAAAAACATCATGTACGAAATTTCAGCTCTCTACGCCGCTGCGTTCTCAGGCAGTGTCCAAATATATAGCGGAAAACGAAATTTTTATATGGCAACCCCACGAAGGAGTTGCCCGATTTCGCTCATTTTCGACCTTAATTTTACTTTTTTTTTTAAAGTCCGTGTACAAAATTTCAGCTCTTTAAGTATACGCGTTCTCGAGTTATCGTGCGTACAGACGGACGGACGGACGGACGGACGGACGCAGGGGCGGATTTCCCTATAGGCCGAGTAGGCCCGGGCGTAGGGCGGCAGATTTAGGGGGCGGCGATTTTGTCTTGTAGTTGTGGGTATTTCATTACATTTTTATACTTTTTCGTTTTTTTAAATAAAATAATTCGTTGGAAAGTGTTATTTTTAATTCTACTCCATTTTTTTCAAATCTACTCCGATTTATGAGGCAGCCTACTCCGCTAATTCTAGCCTGGGGTCCCTTCACTGGATATAGATCATTCAATTTTTCGTGTTTTACAGGGAGTAGGGGGGCGGCAATCTTCCATAGGCCTAGGGCGGCCAAGTGATCAAATCCGCCCCTGGACGGACGGACGGACGGACGGACATGCAAAAACCGAAATAACTTTTAATATTATGAATGGGTGTCCAATCCATTTTGCTCTACCATCATTATTTCGAGGTGTTACAAACGGAATGACAAACTTAGTATACCCTATGATTTCATCTAGGGTATAAAAACTTTACAATCCTGAAATAGAAAAAAGTGTACAATCTCTCATTTTCGCCAAATTTCGATAAGCGCGAGCTCAGTAAGCTCTACATATCTTGAAACCTAAAATGCTTAAATTAGGTATTTAAAAAGAAAATAAAACATAATCATAAAATATCAATAAACTAATCATGCTTAAAACATGATTAGTTTATCTCTGAAAAGGGTGAAGAAAATTGCAGCAGCAATTTTCTTCACATTCCACACAGTTTCTGAAAATGTTTCCCATAAAACGACTTGGGAAAAACAAAGGTATCAACTTTCAACCCAGTCATTTTAATAGAAACAATCACCATGACAAATTTTGACAGGAAAATTTGTCAGTGGAAATAATTAAATTAAAAAATAAATCAAAAGGCAAATCGTACCTTCAGTACGATTTGCCGCGAAAAATACAATATGTATGTACATGCGTACATACATATAACGTTAAGGCTTTCGCGATAAGAAATACGCAGCACATAAATGCATTGTATGTAAATGCGCGCCGTGATTTCAAACGACGGCACGGTGGCTGTTGTTTTTTACAGTGTAAGATCACATTTTTGAAGCCACCGTCCAACGCGAATAATTCTGGCCAGGATTGAACAAATCCTGAATTAATGGTAAAATCTTCTGGGGGTAAGAAAATGCAATTAAGCATTTTTTACCCTGAACAATGGCTCTTGATTACAAACAAGTTGATCAAGAAGAGAGTTTGTTGTTTTATATGAAGCGGAGAAGATTTCAATTAGCTGTTCGGTTGTTCGGTTGTGAAAAAGGAATTAGATAAAAATGTATTAGGTAATTAAGTATTTCAATTTTTGTTACTCTGTTGTTAAAATGAAAATTGGATTAAGAGATATCAATTAATTGGTTCGAAGATGTCAACTGCTGTTCAGTTGTTAAAATGAAAACTAGATTAAAAGGTATCAATTAAGTGGTTTGAAGATTTCAATTGCTGTTCGCTTGTTAAAAGAAATTTAGATTAAAATATATTGTTCCGATTTCCGACTTTAAGATTAAGAGTAGGGATTTGTCACTTTGATTTTAATTTACAAAATAACTACGGTTACGGTTACTTAAGAGTGGTAAAAGCATAAGACAACAAGACAAGAGAAAATTAAAAAGTCCCAGTGAACACAACTTGCCGAAAACGTTAAGAAAACGAGAGTTCCACGTTAAAAACGCGTTAAACTTCTCAGAATGCGTTAACTTTTTTTTGCCGCAAACGATACATCTGTGGTTCATAATGGTTGTCAAGATTCGTAAAGATTCCCCTCTTTTTTAATTCTACTCGATGTAACGTTTTCTTAATATTTTCTTATCGACATGAGTTAACAATTTGTTATACTTTTCTGATGGAAATCTTTGCCTTTTCTGGAAGTTATTCTTAACGCATTCCTTCCCTTTTCTTAGACCTCGATGCAACGTTTTCTTAATGTTTTCTTATCGAGATTCTTAATGTATTCCCTCCCTTTTCTTGACGTCGACATTTATCGTTTTCCTAACAAATAGTTTCATAAACATTGATAGTGGGGAAGAAGAAAGAACCAACTTATTGTTTCATAATATTAATGTTTTATTATAATTAATGAACGTGTGTGATCATCAGAAGAATATCTTACAAACTTAGTTTGTAAGATATTCCACTGATTATGGTAGCTTAGCAACCGAAAACACATTCATTAATTGTAATAAAAAATTTATATTATGAAAAAATAAGTTGGTTCTATCTTCTTGCCCACTATCTCAATGTTTATGAAACTATTTGTTAGGAAAACGGTAAATGTCGACGTCGATAATTTATAGTAGCCAATTTTACAAAACTCGGAAAAGATAAAAAGTATGGAAAAATAAATATATGAAACCATAACTTCTTCTTTAAATTAATAAAAATCAGGAACTTCATTTTTTTTTTTTAAGAATTACAAAAACTTGACATTAATTAAGTACTATTATGAGCACGATGATTCAAGGATAGACACAGAATTATTTTTATTGTTGGCTTTCTTAATTCTATCTTTCGCCCGATTAAAGTATAGCTTAATAGTACGGCCCATATCGGTGTCTGAGGCAGCGAATACCTTAAAGCAGGCCTCTGGGTAATATGTGGTATAAAATAATTAAATAAACAGTAAAATTATTTAATCAGGCTATCTGCTCACCTTTTAAAACTTTCATCAAATGGAAGTACCTAATTTGTATATTGTGTCCTTGACCAGTCCAGGAAAAAGATGAAGCTGAAGTATCCCCAAGGATAGTTCTTAAGCAGCTTCTTAAAAAAGAAGAAAAGTCTTTGCCCCCTATTTTTATGTAGAGCTTCAGCTGTAAATATATATACCTTAAGTATCTTCTAATTATTACTTATATGTAAAGTTATTACCAGTTGTTTTCCTGCTGCTTCCGATGTCTTAATTTTTTCTGCGAATTCCGAAAATTGTGAGGAAGTATCAAGTGGAAAAGATGGTAAAAGTGAAAAGTCCTCGTTTTGAAAATGATTTGCACTGAAAGTTTTTATTCGTTCCTTAATAAGAAGGACTTCCCTTGAGTTCCTGACACTTTCTTGTCTAAATTTTCCAAAATTGTAGTAAGGATTTTACTGAAGTTAAGATGTCTAAAAAAAATTTATTTATAAAAGATATTTCGGCCACTACTTTTTATGACAAGCAAAAATACCTTTTAAAACATTGCTGTCAACCATAAGAGAGGGTGAACTTTCGGCGGCTGCAACTAAGAAAACATTTGATTCTGAAACCAAAAACGAAAAAAAAATAGCCAGAAGAATTCGACCAAAACAGAAAATTACATACCTTATTATTACTTCCTTTCACCTGTGAAATAACTTCTACAGAAGATGTAGTATGTAGTTGATCACTCTCATTGGACACTTCTTGTCCTGAGAAAATATCCTCAGTTTCATTTTCTTCATTTGGTTCATATACGTTATTACCATCTAAGATGTTGTGGTATCGGCGTATGTGCTGACAAACTATCATTAAGAATTTGCGTTGACGTATGAGGGATTCGGTCACCTAAACAATTGCATTACTAACCAAATAAACAAAATTGACAATAAATTCAGACTAACCTGCAAACTTTTCGTACCCTTGGCTCATCTTATATGCTTCTTTTTTTGAATACTCGATCGTTGGAATTAATACTATCGCTTCGTCTTTATACGAAAAATTGGAGTATTTCTTTGTAACCTCTGATATCCTTATTTGAAATAATCTATTAGATAAATGAACTTTAGGCGAGTAGTATATTCTAAGATTCGTAGAGTTTAGCGGGTATTGGAAGAATGGCTCAAGATGCTCAAATTTTTTACATAAGAAGATAATATCAGTACTTTTTACAATGAATAGTATCTGGAAAATGGTGCTTCCTCTTGATAGAATGTTGTCTGGAGGTAGAGTGGAAAATATATATCCATTAGCAATTATTTTACTAACTTGTTTATTTTTATAAATCGTTTTTATTGTAAAATTATTGCTTTCCATTTTTTTCACAGATTGCAAAATACTTCTCTCTATGGTTCGGTTAAATACTTGTTCTAACGGTAGTCGACCAGCATGTATCATTTCCTTAATAGTCTTAAGTTGATTCTCGAATTTAAATGCGCTTGTATTCTCTAACGAACCATATTTTAAAACGTCTGAGGGTAAGTGAAGCTGATTATGGATATTATAAGTTAAATTTCCTTTTCCATATAAATAGGGAACGCACTGAACGAAGTTTTTTAATAGACACGAAGCGCATGAAAGATTTTTTGTACAATCATATTTATCCAGAAGTATATGCATAGCACAAAATAGCTTCAAAAAATGTTTATACTTTTCTTCATCCAGAATGTCTTTCTTAATTACAATTCCCGTATATAGTAAAAACAGTCTGAATTCTGTCGCTTTCCAAGATTCCAACTCATGAAAATCTCACGGTTTTCTGTGTAATTCTGAAATAGTTTCCCTATTTATTGCATTAATTCGAGTTGTTATTTCTCCTCTTTGAATTTTACTCAATCCCCTATGTGAGTTGCCATGTCCTTCAAAAAGATTTCTTTTAGGTTTTACAAACAAATGAAGAAATTGTCTCATAGCTCCAAGGCAAACCAGATGCATATAATCTAGGGGAACCTGCGAGACACATCCAATTCCCATGGTTGCAAACAGGTGAATAACAGTCAATTTATGGTGTTCTGGTTGTGCGATGCTAGCGAAGTCACTATCGGTTCTAGCTCTTGCCTCGTATTCTGGAAAAATTAAACGCTTTTGGAAATATTCACCCTTTTGCACACATTTAGTGCAGCCGTAAAATCCATTATGACATTTTATATTCAAAACAAAGGCCCGCATCGCATCGCAAAGAAATGAATGGATATTTAGTGCGTATCCTTTTCCAACGAACACAAATGGTTTACATAAAACTTCTTTCATGTATTCCACAAAATCAGTTAGAAAATCGAAATTGTTTCCTGGCTTCGATTTCCCGTGGAAGCAACCAACTATCATAACATCAGAAAATCCTAAAATGTTTACTAAAATGGGCCAAAGCTCACTCTTCCCATTGTTTGTTAAGGGAAGACCGTTAATGCCAAACTGCAACTCAAAAGACGTTGTATTCTCTGGAATATTACTTTTATAGCAGAAATCAGTTAAACAGTTAGCAATCCCGTAGTGAAAGTATTTTCCATTTCCAAGTATCTTCACTTCACTTTTTCGTGGAGTTTGCCTTAACGACCTAATATCCGTACGTAACAGACGATGAATGTCTTTTAATAATTTCACCAAACAATTTGCAGCTCTAGTTGAAATATTGTAATCGCTAAACCATTTTGCTAATTTATCCTCAAACGAAATTATTTTTGGTTCTACACTTTCTTCATAATCAGCACCAAATTTACTCTCATTACAGTTCAAATCAACTTTTTCTTGTATTTCTTCACGGCACTTATCACTAAAGTCAACGTCACTCTTTTTTCTTTTACTTTGAAATAGTTCTTCCAATTCTTTCCCAATTCTTTTATTAATACTTTGCCTGGACATGATTGACTTACCAAAAAATTCTGAGGAAATATGAGATGACATAACTTAAAATTGCAACGTAATACATTTTAAAGAAACGTTAAGAAAAAGATAAGAAAACGTTAATTTTATATTAAATTTTAATTTAGGAATAAATGGCAAGAAAACGATAAGAAATTGTTAACTTTATATATTTTTTAAAATAAAGTGCCTTTCTTCGCGATAAGAAAAACAGAGGAAAACGACGAAAAAACGTTAGAATATTAGTTTCCATACTTACGCCTAAGAATTCTCTAACTAATTCGATTTCCCCAGTTCACGTTTTTTTACCGAATTTTCGTTGGCGGTAAGACCTCTCGTTTTGTGTTCACTGGGGTGGTTGACAAAAAAGTAAGCAAGTATTGTTATTATGCTCGGATTATCAGTGCACAGCCATTGAATATTGAGATCAAGGTGAGCATTAGAGAATATAATATAACAGCGCCGATGCCGGTATTACTCCCTCTTTAAAGTCCTCTCCTTCCCATCATTGTGCCGCCAGCATTTAACGCTCATTCGAAACCAGTGCGGCGCAGTAGAAAAACGGCGTTCGTTTTGTAAAAAGGAATCGCGTTGTACCACTAGACTCATTAGCAGAGCCGCGTTTTGCTAGCTGATCCAGAGCAAATGGACATCTATCATTAAAAAAGCAGCTTGTATTGTACATCCAGAATTTATGGCTCATAAAATTATAATTAAATGCTTCAAAACCAATGCGCTTTGTACATGGAAAGCTGTTTTTAAGGCTATTTAGTGCAGTGGTGGTATTCTTTTATAAATCATCCGCTCCAATTTTCATGTGTCCTTTGTAGGAATTCATTTGTGCCTTTTATAAAAATTATTTATGTCGTTATTTATGTAGCCTTAAATTAGCCTTAAATTCCTATATACCTTTTATATCGTAATAATAAATTTTACATGTTTCTCTTTATTTTGTTCTGTTAACTTGTCTAAAGCTAGCAAAACCGTGCTTCCTGGGAAAACTATAGGAGTGGTAAACTTTATTGTTGGGCATTGCATTAGCCTTAAATGATCCTTTAATATACCTGTTCAGTCCACATACATATTAATTTAGACTCTGCATGATAAATCCGGCGAAGAATTCATACATACTGAGATGCAAACATTTGTCCTAAAAATACAAAACAAAACCCCACAAAGAATCATACTTATAGTAAATGAACTCAATATACTTATCTGAACAATGAGTTTCACCACCTCGAATAACCCCTACACGTTATCCCGGAGTTCATTCCATCTATAAATATTCAAAAAGCCTTAATATTTTAATTAAAATATATATAATTAACTACCAACTCACCTAATGATACACCTCTAGCATATTTACATTTTTGTAATGTCAGTTAGTGACATTACGTCAAACAGCTAGTGTCGCTACAATCAAATTGGACTATAACGAACCAAGCGTTGCCAGGGAAACGCATTATGGAGCTGGGACATATGTGTTCATGGCGGCTATAAAAGGGCGCCAAGCCGCAGCTAAATCACCACGAAACCCATCCCAATTTTCCCGTCTCACCCTCCTAAACAACATATATCAAACAACCGCCACGGAAACAGCTTAGTGTCGCGCGCGAAGCTGTAATAATCAACTAAAACATACCAAACATAAAAGTTTTTAATCAATATATGTAACAAAAGAAGACAAAACAAAGACAATTGTGAAATCAAGGCCAAAATAAAAAGCCTGAGTGTTAAAATCTACCGTACCATAAATCCTAACACGGAAGTTATGACTACACATTAAGGACAATATATATTAAATGCGCAAGAAAGACTCTGACTATGACTATGACTGCTAAATCACCATTCGGTTTTCAGAGTCTAATCTGAAAGCATCCTCCAGCAGAGTCTAATGCGTTTCCTATCCTTTGAACAAAAGTATAATTTTGTGTATTCCTTCATATAGAAGTTTAATTCTATTATTGTAGAAGTATTATTAGACTTATATCCAGCATCAAATTTTTGCCGCATATTATAATTGCAGAGTTTAATCTGAAAATATCCTCCGTCAGAGTCTAATTTGAAGACCCATCCTCTGAGTAAAAGTATAATTTTGTTCTATCCTTCATATAGAAGTCTAATTATATTAAAATCCACACTCCCAAAATCTGGCACTTGATCCCCAATCGTGTGACAGAAGTTTAATTCTGCTTACATGCTCCAGGATGTTGCGATTGAAGTATAGTTCTGCGCATACGTTCTGACATTCGCTGTAACAGAAGTGTAATTCTGCTTACACGCCTCAGCACGTTGTAGCAGGAGTATAATTCTACCTACGCGTTTAAATACTCACTGTAACAGAAGTATAATTCTGCTTACACGCTTCAGCACGTTGCAGCCGAAGTCTAATTCTGCTACATCGTCACTCTCACCCTCAAAAAAACCTAGTCTACGCTTAAAGTTGTGGAAGTCTAATTCCAAAGAAGTAACAACTTTCTTCTTCTCCTTTTCAGAAACAAATATAAGGAAGGAAGTGTGGGCACAGCAGCGTCGATTTTGGAACTTACCACAACCGAAATTTTTTACTTGAATTATTAACATGCTTGTTTTCTATATATTGTTGAATTTTTACGGGATTTTAATAGAACTAATAGTTTTTTTCTGTTTTTACTAGATTTTAAGATATTATTAAATTCGAATTTTGAATTAAATTAATGAACTGTGATATTTAGGTTAGGATATTGAATAAAATTTATATTTGAATGAAAACCACACCGGCACCCTCCCTTATGCTCGAGACTAGATCTCACAGTGGTACTTCAAGCCGGATAACTCAGCTAGTCAATTATAAATTACCTAATATCACAAGCTACTCTATAAAAAATGGCGAAAATTGGCGAGTCTATGTCAGAGTTGATTGAATCTCAACTCGAGGTCAAAGAATTAATAATAGGCCTATATAAAAGTCAACCCGTTCTGCCAGATTTAAAGCAGTAATAAAGTCTTACACACAGGCATATTTTATAACATAATTTTAGATCAATTTGAAATTTTTACGAAATAGCATTCTAAGGCCTTGGCTTTGGCATTGCATTCGGATCTCGGAAGTGAATGGGTGAAACATCATTACATAATTTTGATTTGGACAGGCATTGGCAGCAAATTCAAAGTCGAAGTCGATGCACCATTGAGTTACAGACTATATACTTATTTTAAATAAATGTATTGAAATTTATTATATTATATTTACTACTTGCAGATTGTTTTTTATTCTGGCCTTCATCACTGCGTTTATGCTATTAGTAAATTTCATTTTAAATGTTTACGTAAAATGGACTGAGAACCCTGTTCTCATTGGAATAGGCTCAGTGCCAGTGAATATAAAGAAAATCCCGTTTCCAGCCATAACAATTTGCAACATGAATCAAGCTCGGGCCAGTAAAGTAGTCAATATAACTAGGTAAATAGTTGTTTCATAAATGTCATTGAAAATATTATAAGTTGTTGAATTTTTTAATTTAGGGGCAGTGTGGAATTTTCAATTTTGCAAACTTATTGTTCACACAATTTCGCATTAAACGATACAGAACATCTGCCCAGTTGGGAAGATTTTGAAAGTTTTACCCTCAACGTAATCTATCATAATGTATAATTTAGCGACTTTGTTAGTATAAAATAAAATTCTGTTTTAAGGTATCGCAGCCCTGTTCTCAAATGATACTTTCATGCAAATATGGAAAGAAGCTTAGCAGTAATTGCAGCCAGTTGTTTAAGCCTGTGTTTTCAGATGAAGGACTTTGCTGTGCTTTCAACGCCGCTCATGAAACAATCATGTATAAAAATACCAGGTAATTTAAAGAAATCTCAATATATAAATTGATACTCCTCTTCCTCTATAATATTGGTACAGTATCATAGACGGCTGCTTGGACCGGAACCCGCCGTAAGCGCTGCCACCTCGAGTATCGGGTCTCTCATCAAAGCGGATGTTCATAGAAAGCATCAGCAGAGATGGGCGAGCCTGAGTATTTGCAGGTGTACAAAACTGTTTCTTGATGGGCCCAATGGGAATATTTCCGATTTTCTCATGGAGTTCGGAAAAGAATGATGTACAACTGTGTTTGGCATCATCACCGGCCATAGCTCACTTCACGCTTATATAAAAAGGATGAGAGTTGCTGACAGCCCTGAGTGTCTGTATTGCCTGGAAAGAGAGCCCGAGACAACCGAACACTTTTTGTGTGCGCGTCTGGCCATCGCCCGGTGATGGCTGGATACTCTAGTGTCTACCTTTCCATCTGTGAGTGAGCTAAAAAACCTGCCTCACCAAGACCTGATGCGCTAGATATCGTATGGTATACCATAGTATACACATCGTGAACTATGTGGTATGTTCCGAAATAGACCACCACATGTTTTAAAACGTGCGGAGAGCTGATGTTTCCTTAGAAGCAGTTTTCTTTGTATATACAGTACCTGTTGAATGAATTAGACGCACATGTGAAAATTCTGAAATTTTAAATAAATTTTTCCTGGACATGATTTCTTTGAATTAATTTTACTTTGCGAAAGGTAATCTGAACACTTTCTTGAGAGATCTGTTAGTCAGGAATATAAGTAATTTACATGCAAAGTGGTTGGGGCGCAGGTTCACGAATCGTGTCCTTATTTATACTCTTTATTCCATATTCGCCGTGAGTTAAGCAGCCTAAATTGTATTAGTGAATTTAAAACATTAAGTGCCTTAATAATCGAAAACACATTATTCAAGTGATTTATTAAAAAAGAAAAATTATTAAATTTAATACAGCGTTTGTAGTTTAATTATTGTTAATAATCGACAACATCTAAAAATTATTTTGTTTTAACATGGACCTTGTTAAAGGACATTAGCCATGAAAAGTAGCAAGTGCCTTATTGCAAATTAAGATGTTTTCTAACCGGAATATAGCAAAGACAGCAAATATTTCGGCTTTCTCAGTCGGCAGAGTGGCAAGAGATTTTCTGTCAGGGCTCTCACTGCTAGAAAATAAACGGATAAATCGCCGTAGAAATAGGACAATGCCAGGGAGATCGGATAGAAAAATTATTAATAATGGTGTGCTACAACCTAGAGTATCTGGTCGTGTTTAATGAGGCATCGGTGTGGCTATATCCGTCATGAAATTGAGGCACATTTAAAGTGGAGGCATTCAGGAAAAAAGCGTAAGCTGACGAATCGAATGAAGAATAGGCGATAGTTATGGGCTCAACTTGAACATGTTACAGTTGATGACTAGAAAAAGATTAAATTTTCTTTTTTTACTACATTTTATTTCCCCTTAGGTTTCTTAAAACTTTTAGAATTAAGCAAAATTTTCCAAACCCAGTGACGGATTTTGCCCAATTTATGAGAGGAAGACCAGGAGAACGAAATAAAAATGATTGCGTACTCAAAACTGTCAAGCATCCGCCGGCGATAACGAGTTACGGTTGCATCAGCAGAGGGGGTCCTGCTACCATATATTTTAATAAAGCAACGATACGCCAGGACCAATATATATTGGTGTCCTAGTTCCATAAATTATATATTTAAACAGCTACTGCACATATTTGATCGACTTACTCAACACGGAAAGCTGTATAAAATTTGTATGGTCTGCTCTGGTATTAAATGCGCTATCTAATCCACTTGCCAACAATGAAGGTATATACAAAATAATAAAACGACATTCACTTTATCCGATTTTAATGAAATTTTTTCCGGAATGATCAAGGAAGAAAATATATTGCAAACCTACATGTCTGGCTACATATCTACCTACATACCTACCTACATACCTACCTACACGCATACGCAACACTGTGATATACCTACATACATTCAAAATATCGTGGCATTATAATTTCATACTTATTTGCATGCATGATATATAATATTCATTTAAATATGGCAACCATAATACATTAAGTAATCAAAACATCACAATAATTCTGATGTACAAAAACAATAAACAACTGTCGTACATGAAGATATACGCGATACAGCAAATTATGCAATACACAAAATCTATCGACGTAAATAAACGAAATAGTTATCTTATGTATTCTATCATTGTCATCAGTAATTTCATTCATGATTATTCATATAATTTCGTTCATGAATGAATAACATTAACTTACAAAAGGCAATGCACATGAGTGTGGTACGCGCCAATTACTGACACTGCATTTCACACCGTTGGCGCATTGCACTGTCCTCAATAAGCCAGAATGTTTGAATTGATAGGAATGTGCAATGCGGCGTTTGATCGCAAATTAATAACTAATGAATTGCAATATACCAGGTAAATAAGTGTTGTATCAATAACTGTAAAGTAAATTGATAATAATGTAAAGACTACAATAATATAAAAAACTTGAATTGAATTAATAAAGACATTAGTATAGTACAGTACGTTCTTGACAAGGTGTTTCAATTACTATCCGCGCTAAACTTAGGCAGTCTCTGACACCATACCTCATAAATATTTTGGCTGAGCAATATCGCCTGTACATCCTCTGTTCATATTGGTTGAGCTCTCTCGTCTGCGTCAGTAAGCAGTGTCTGACGCCAGCATCCATCCAATAGACGAGGATTATAGTTCCAGCAAGAAAAAAAAATCAACGTGAACTGCAATAAAAACTCCAGAGGCGGAACCCACATCCACTTAAGATAAATGATTTTCGAGAAATTTGTAGAACTCTTCTACATTTTTTTTTCTTAAATTTAAAATGATGTCAAACCAACAAGCAACGGCGTAGAAACTTGAATACCATAGACAACCAAAATTCACCAGATAATCAGTGAAAGGATGACGAAATAAGCAGCAAGCATATAGAACGGAAAAGGATGAAGGAGGACTAATCATAAAAATAAAAATGCATTCAATAGTACAGGCTCGTATTCCGACAGGGACAACAGCCGCACAACCGAGCAGCTGTGGATAATATGATTCTGCATGCCAAACAGATGATAAATTATATAAAAATGAATCCGACGATATGGCATTACATCATAAAGTTCACCAAAAAAATGCAGCATGTCAACTGAGTTCCACAAACAGGAAATCAGAGCCATATATGTAGACGAATAACTAATGTGGATTCGGATAACGGGCAAGGATTGCCTGAAATTTAACGCTCAATATTCAAAGAGGGACGAAAATGAACAACGTAAAAATTTATATATATTTATTGATGATCTAACGAGATTAATAAAGCAATACTACAGATGATGCTGCATCAAGAAATGCATTATGATTTGCCCCTAAAGCTAATCAGATATATAGATAATTCAGGAAACTAGCCTAATAGACTACTTAAAACTAAGAAAAGAATCCTGCAGAATAACAGGAGAAACAGACTACTCCAATTGTGTCAGGCACAATAAACTAATCCGAGAGATTCTAGCCCACATTAGACATAAACGGATCATGTGCAAACAACACTACATATCATAAAAGAAAATTTTACTAGCTCAAACTATTATTCAATTATAGACTTAGACCAAATAAAAAATTAAGACGTAAACCTAATAACAATCCATTCGAACTAAGAAGAGATTAACACTACTATAACGATATAACTAGTATGCAAGATTATCCAAAATAATTTATGTTAACGACAGGCGCATCAAATTTTGTATTACACGCAATTTTTTCTCAAGCAGAAATAGGCAAAAACCTACCTATTTCCTACGCAAGCAGAACTCTAGATAAACATGAATTGAAGAAATCAATTATAGAAAAAGAGCTTCTATAAATTTACTGGGCAATAAAACACTTCAGACCATATCTATTTGGAAAAAAATTCACAGTCCTGGCTGATCATAGACCATTAGTAAATTTGTTCACACACAAAGATACATCATCAAAAATGACAAGAATCCGTTTAAAATTATCTGAATATAACTTCAACATAATATATAAAAAGGGTTTACTGAATACAAATGCAGACGCACTATCCAGAATAAAGCTTAACTCGGATATGCTTAAAAAAATAATACCAACAGTGCAAATCAAGATAACAATGAGCAAAAAATCAAAATAAGCCCTAGAAGCTAAGGAATGCGAAAAAAATTAGAGATATTGAAAGTGTTGATGAATCGTAAGGCCAACTTTTCATCTACGAATGCACTTCAATCTCCGAAATAAGAAACGTAAAACAATTAAAGTACATAAAGATAAATGAGGACGTCCAAAAAGGAAAGTAGCTGTTAAAAAGAAGAGTATACTCATATCAAAAAAGGAAGTTGCAGTCGAGTACGCGATGATTGACAACGAAATTCAAATGGTAGCAATATCAATGGAAGAAAATATATATAAAAAAAACGACATAGGAGAATTTAAGAAGAAATTTAATGATCTGCAGGAGCGATTTAAAATTAAAGAAAAGAAAAGTTTGCGCACAATAATATTTAAACCCTCAAAAAGGATAGTAAATAAAAAAGAACAACTAAGCATAACAAGGAAGAACAACTAAGCACAATCAAGCCATTTCATCACATTCCACACCCAGGTGGACATTCAGGATTCAAACACACAATCAACAAAATCAAATAAATATACTGTTTGCAAAACTCAGCAAAATGGTCAAAACTTATGTAAACAACTGTGAGAGATGCAAATGCATTAAACTAATAAGACACGCCAGAGAGAGAATGGTATAAACAAACACACCTAGTGGAAGTTTAGAAATATTTGAAGTTGACACAGTAGGACCTATGAAACAAAGTAAATTCTAAAGATATATTTTGACATGCCAATGTCAATTAACCAAATATGTCGAAACATTTCCCATGGAAAATAAAGAGGCGAAAACAGTCTCAGAAATACTAGTCGAAAAAGTAATCTTGAGATACGCAACATTCAAAATTCTAAAGACAGATCTAGGAACCGAATTTCTCAACCAAGTAATCTCTGAAGTATGTAAAATTTTCAACATAAAGCAAGTCAATTCAACTCCATTTCACCACGAAACTGTAGGTGCAATTGAAAGGAGTCATCGGGTACTGAACGATAACCTATTATAAATAAATCAGAAGGCGATAGGGATGAATGGTTACGAATTGATATTCGGCAAATCAGCTTCACTTCCAGATACCATCCATCGATAAAAATAGAACAGACTATTTAAAATAATTGAGGTTTCGACTGCAAGGAAGCCATAAAATAGCCAAATCACTATTGGAGAATTCTTAAAAAGAATGAAAGCAAAAACTCTAGTGAAAAGACTAAGCCACTAAAAATTAACATAGGAGATAAGATATTGTTAAAAGTAGGAAATACGAGAAAGAATGAACCTCCATTTAAAGGTATATATATTGTTATTGACACAGATAATGTCAACACTGGGATATAAATAGATAAAGTAACTAAAGAAGTACATAATACAAGATTAATAAAATTTTAAGCAAGATCACGATAATGTGAGGATTACGAATAGCTATACAATAGACTTCAATTAAGGTTAAAAATTATTATAAATTCATTAACATTTTATTAGAATTATCATTTAGCATAGTGAATAGAACATTTTGTACATATTAAACAAAAAAATTGCTTGTAGACTCGTATTTTGTACGGGTCTCGAAAGAGTCAAACACTCATTACCAATTTCCAAAAAAAAATTTTCCTTTAATTAAGCAAACATTTTTCTCCCCAAGAGGAGGGATGTAATGCATCAATATAGATCCACATGTTAAAAACACATAATCTGTAAAAGCAGCGAGCAGTTGGGTTCATTGTCATCAGTAATTTCATTCATAATGATTCATATAATTTCGTTCATGAATGAATAACATGAACTTACAAAAGGCAATGCACTTGAGTGTGGCACGCTTCAATTTCTGACACTGCCTTTCACACCGTTGTTGGTGCATTGCAATGAGCCCGAATGCTTGGAATGCTAGGAATGTGCAATACGGCGTTTGATCGCAAATTAATAACTATTGAATTGCGATATACCAGGTCAATTAGTGGTGTATCAATAAATGTGAAGTAAATTGATTTGATGACTTGCGAAGTTACCAATTCACACAGCAGGTAGGGATAACAATGTAAAGGCTAAAATAATATGAATAACTTGAATTAAATTAATAAGAACATTAATTTAGTACAGTACATTCTAGACAAGGTGTTTCATTTATTTTCCGCGTTAAACTTAGGCAGTCCTGACACCATTCAACTCGTACATATTTCGGCTGAGCAATCTCGTCTGTAAATCCTCTGCTCATATGGGCTGAGCTCTCTCGCCGGCATCACCAGAAAGTCTCTGAAGCCAGCTTCCATCCAATAGACGACGATTATAGATCCAGCATTTCAGTGACCCACTAAAGTGACGCACAAGAACCAAGGGATTACGCATGATCGATTGCTAATTGTGGCATAAGATTGCAATTGTAAGCTAATTTTATAAATAACATAAGGAAATCAATAAAACACAGAGCGTCATCCAGCATTATACTAAGAAGTACTGAGTTTATTTCGAGTGGAGTAAAGCTGTTTATCTAGTCCCGAACTAATCATAGGTGTTGAGCTTTCACTAACTACTCCACCAACCATCCAACCAAATTCATCAATACAAAAGCTGAGCGTTCCAAAGCTACTTGTATTCATGGGGTTGAGCTTTGTATAGCTAATCGCGAATTGTTGTGACTCAGATGTCCGATGCCGCGAATGACAACCATAATACCGATACATCAATATATCGTCCAATACGATATATTGATGTACCATTAATTGACCCTGAAAATGAAAAATTATTTCACTTATAAACCTCATTCAAAATTTAAAATGCATTTAGGACTGCTTTCCCATATTATAACACAGTGCATCTAGCATTACACAAACACGGTATGCATACTTAACTACAAACAGTGTCTTCTTACTTTTTTTCCGGATGTACACTGTACATACGTACATTACTTAAATCCAATCTAATTGTATGTACATACATACATACAATTATCACAATTATTCGCGCCCTCTTAAAATTAATATTTCAAGACGGGCGCACAAGTGCATATCGTATTACAGTTTGCATAGATGCATATGGCTTGCATCAAAACTTTTGTACATTTTCTCACGTACGATTTTTAACGTCGTGAGAAAGCAATAAAAAATAAAAAAGGTTTTTTCAAGATATCGTGGGTACCTGGGTGCAATTTAACCAAACCTCGGGGAGTTTGTTTTCAATCCGTCGAGAGAGAAAGATCGGAAATCCCTAGAAATAAAAGATACTCGAATTAGGAAATTTAAAAGAAAAATTGTAAACTTATATAAAAAAGGGCGGCTAAAACGGAAATTGTAAACACATTGGATAAAAGTGCCGATTGAAAATTATAAATTCATTAAAACAAGAAAATTATAAATAAAAGAAATCTAGAAAATTTTTGGAAAAGTGCAAGTTTTGTGTTTGAGTGTTTAATCCCCATCTCAAAACTTAAAGGTGGCTGCTCTCTTCGTAGAAGCTCGGGGTAGGCCCATAACACATCGCCATCGATATATGCATACCTACAGCATGCTATCGCTGTAGGCTGTAAATTTTATATACAATTGGCGACCGTAACATTGAAGTTTTCCACATGGCGACGGTAACAATTTAAGAATAATAAGTTCTTTGGACCTGAAATAACCTGCAGCATGATTACGCGAATGAGAAGACCGCGACAACGAAGCATCAATGCTACACAGAACCTGCGATAATCGTAAAAATTAACAAATAACAAATTCTTTGGACGACATATAACCAACAATTCGAAAAATTATAAAAAATATTGCGTGACATTATAGCATTATTATAGAACCTAGCAGAAAATGGTTTAAACTTTGAAAGCTGAAAAAGTGACAGGGACTACGATGAAAACTTACCGTTGAAGATGTTGAAGGCAATGAATTCTACCTTCTATATGCTCTTGAGTCCCACAAGCTCAACTCAGGTCAATATTCGTATTTCTTGCTAAAGCCTCGATTGCTAAACCGCATCAACCTTTGGGTTATACCAAGGTAAAATAAAAAATTACTTGACTACCTTGCCTCTATGGACTGCTGCTCTTTATTGAAAGAAACTTCTTTACAGACTGAAACTATTATAGATACTCCAAGCAAACTCAAGCCGGCTGATCCTTAACTGTGCATCGAGCAACAAAAGAATTCTAACATATATATATTTTGTAGGTAATTTACTTTAGCCTTGAAAAAATGTAATATATATATATATAAAAAAGGCTTCGTGAATGACATATAGGTCGGTAGATACATGAAATTCAGAAATTCAGCAAAACAGAATAAGTATCAGAATGCATCAAGTTTACAATTCTACTACATACAAGTACAATTTTTATTTAGGATGATCGCTGACCAAATTGAAGATAGGACTGCAAATTCTTCAAGAAGAAATCCTCTGTATTACTCTTGAGTCACAAAAAAAGTGGCAGCAACATATGGGCCTCCCAATGGCGAGCTATTGTCCTTCACAGCGTAGAGTCCGTCTGAAATATTACAAGAAAACGGCAGGAGAAGTGTATTTATTTTGATTATGTTGTGATTAATGATTCGTGGTTGGATTTACGGAAGATTCGGGGCTAGGTATTGGCAGAAGCCAAAGCTTCGTCACAGGTAGCTTGAGTATTGAGCCTTTAGTTTTAATAGTAGCAACGCGAACTAGACCGTCAGCCCCTGGGTGCGTAGTGATCACTCGTCCTAGCAACCATTTCCCAGGTGGCAGTTTTTCTTCCTTGATGAGGACGATATCTCCGACTTCTAGGTTAGCTACCATACCATTCCACTTCGGCCGTTTCTGTAAACTAGTGCAGTACTCCATCGACCGTCTTTGCCAGAAATTACGAACAATCCGTTGACACTGTTGCCACCTCGTCAGTAGGTTTTCCTTCATATTTAGTAGACATGGTTCGGAAACTGACATTGGAGACTCACCAATTAAAAAATGCCCTGGCGTTAGGGCTCGTTGCTTAAGGGACCCAAGGGCCTAGAATTTAAGGTAGCTTCAATTTGACAGAAAACGGTGGCGAGCTCCTCAAATGTTAATGCGGATGTTCCCATCAAACGTTTGAGATGTCCTTTGGTGGATTTTATCCCGGCGTCCCACAAGCCACCTAAATGAGGTGACGACGGTGAGATGAAATGCTATGTTCTGTTCTCCTCGACAAAACATTAGGATACTTGGTCTGGAAAGGAACCTTGCGCTGTTCTCGCTAATCGTTTGAGTTCTGTGTCAGCTCCCAGAAAATTTGTGCCACAGTTGCTATAAAGATATAAGCACTTTCCTCGACGACCCACAAAACGTTTGAAGACAGCTATGAAGGAATGGGATTTGTAATCGGAGACAGGCTCTAAATGAGTTGCCTTTGTCACCAAAGAAACGAATAGGCATATATACTCCTTAAGAGTTACTCGACTGCGACTCTTAGAGGCGCGCAGACTAAGGGGACCAGCAAAGTCCACTCCGCTATGTAGAAAAGCTTTGCTTGGGTTAATCCGTGGTTCTGGCAAATTACCCATTAATTGACTTTGGGCCTTTGCGTTGTATCGAATACAGGTGAGGCGTTTACCAACTTGCCGCTTGACAAGATTCCTTGCATGCAGTATCCAGTATTTCCTTCGAATGTGAGCAAGAGTGGCTTGGATAGAGTGACAACATGTGCATTATCTACCAGTAATGTTGATAGTGGACTGGTAATTGATTAAATGATTTGAGATCTTGCACACATAGGAAGATTTGCTGACTGCAGTTGGCCGCCAACTCGAAGAACCCTATCGTTATTAAAATACAGATAGAGGTTTACTAATCTATTTCTATTTCAGCCGGGAAGTCCATTGCTTGCGCTACCTTGCATAATATTATGATGGCTTGGTTCGATTCTCCTGCAGTAAGACAGCCAATCTTACGTTTTGCCTTGCCACTCCGGCAGTTATGGATAAATCTGAAACAAACAGCTGTAATCCGGGTTAGCTTTATTTGGGATGAAAAACGATTCAACAGCTCGAAGTCAGACGATATTTTGGAAATACGGAATTTAGCATTTCCTGAATTTGCCTGACTCTGTTAGCCACATAAGTTTTCCAACGTGAAGGATGGCTACGAATCCATGCCAATTCGATGGTTGAGTTTGACCAGGCATATGTGGAGGCATCAGAAACATCCATTATCCTCTTCGCATTTGCCAAAAGCTGATATATCAGCACGGCTGCACATAGTTCCAGTCCAGGAAAAGACACTTGCTTAACTGGTGCCACTCACGACTTAGCTGGCAGCAAAATACAGAAACCATCAGATGATATCACGCGTGAATATACAGTTGCCGCAAATGCTTTATTTAAAGTGTCCGCAAATCCGTTAACTGCGAACCCAAAATTAGACTGGGTTCAGTGTATCCACTAATTATTCTCGAAACTGAATCCCCTCAGTTTTCAGTGGATGGAGCAATCGTTGGTCCCAAATTAGTCCTAAACAGTTTGGCCAGTACAGTACTGGGAGCTAGTCAACCCAATGGGTCGAACAGCCGTGCAGAATCTGATAATAACGATCAATTTGTGGGTGGTGAACAAAGTTCAGAAAGCTGAATATTAAATACAAACTGATCCCCCATAAGACTCCAATATACTCCAAGGGTTTTAACTACTTCTTCTTCCCCAAAAACCAGAAGGACAGGATTTTCACGCTTTCAAGTGGAGTTTTGCTTAAAATCTCGTCGGAGTTGGAACTCCATTTAAGTAAGTCGAAGCTTCCTTGTTTCAATAACGAAATCAAGTCACCTTGAAGTTTTAAAGTAGTATGAGATCACCGGTGGCAGATTCTTGCACTAGATTGGGCTGAGAAATAAGCGTATTCAAAAGGGCGTTAACTATGGCGGCCTATTTTCATAACGATCAGTACGAACGAGGTAAATATATCCTCTATGAAATATGGTTTATCTTTAACGTCTTTGTCTTTTGAAAGTAACGAAATTTATGAGAACTTTGGAAATTTGACCATTTATCATTAAGTGCGTCTAATCTTGCAGCATATTTGGCAAGGGTTCGTTGGCCTGGAGGCAAATTTTTAATATTCGATTTAAATTTACCAAGCTATTCATAAGCATCCGCTTGCAATTCTAAAAGCTTATTAACTTTTAGAGTACAAATCACCCTAAGCAGGAAATCAAAGTCCAAAAATTAAAAAAATTGATAGAAAATTAAATGAAAATGTCTACATAATTAGTTCAATTTAATCTCATTTCTAAATGCACTACTCAAAGGCTGTTTATGTCCGTTATAGAAACCGGTTTTGTCCATTACTACCGATAGAATTACTTCGCATGTGGTTATTAAAAAAAAATAAAAAAAAAAGTGGCTGTCACCATCTGTTATCTATATCACCCTTCACTGTTTGTAACAATTTACCGCGTATAAATAGTTTTTTTTAAATATTTTGTGTGTAGGTATATCTAGATATATTTTAAGTATCCGGAATGTCAAGACTCAAGATCGCTTGATATTTAATATTACCTTTACTGCTTAGTAATAAATTAAGTATAAGAAAATCTACATACACAATTCCACAATTTTCTGACTAATTTAGCCATGAATAAATGTAATATACATATATATATATATATATATAAAAATGTGTTGTGAATGACATCGAGATCGGTAGATGCATAAAATTCAGAAATTCAGCAAAACAGAATAATTATCAGAATGCAAACAAAAATTCAAGTTTACAATTCTAGTACAATATACAAGTATAATTTTTATTTAGGATGATCGCCCGACAAAATTGACGATAGGAATGCAAATCCTTCAGGAAGAAATCCTCTGCCTTATTCGTGAGTTAGAAAAAACAGTCTCACCAATTCTTACCACGCAATTAGTTATGAACATAAAGGGTCCAGATAGAATGTTACAATTTCCAGCGACACCCACAAATATAGCAGAAGCGACGAGGCAGAGGTAGGCGAGTAGTAAAACTGAGTATTGTTCTGACCATTCGCGCGGTGACAAGTATCACAATACTCGCCATGATTTTATAATATTTATAAATAAAAATAAAAAGTAATAAAACAGATTTTGTGTTTATTTCGCCTGTGGTGTTGTATCCATAAATAAATGAACTAGTGTGTGTTAACGAGTGAAACACCGTGCGGATTGGTACTGACAAGTGTAGAAAATCTCCAGTGTTGTGGAAATTAAACAAAACATACATATATTGGCGCAGCCGGTAGGATCAAGGAAGCTTGGTTAAATAAACAACCCCAAACGCTTTAAAAGCCTTGATCCTATACGAACAAAAGTGGGTACGTGTGACAACGATCCATTTAAAACGGCCAGGTCACCCCAACGCTCGGGGTAGATAGTGTTAATAGTGTACTCTCATATATTAAATGAGTTACTCCTAGAGTGTCCCATAAGAATATACCTTGGGAAGTCTTCAGTCGTTGATTGTTCTTTATTGATTTTCACCGTAGTTTGTCTTGGAGTAGCTTGAATAAGGTTAGCTCCCTTGTAGTTATAATGGAGTAGCTTGAATAAGCTTAGCTCCCTTGTAGTTATATTGGAGTAGCTTGAATAAGCTTAGCTCCCTTGTAGTTATAATGGAGTAGCTTGAATAAGCTTAGCTTCCTTATAGTTATAATGGAGTAGCTTGAATAAGCTTAGCTCCCTTGTTGAATAAAAACACTGGCTTCTGTTGGTACTTCACTTGTTAAGTTACGACTTTCGACTCTCTACTGTCTTTATTCTAGAAATACAATTATATTTATACAAATTGTTCACTTACTATTTCTATTTCCTGATGGCACTCGCGGCTTCATGTATATACATGCAACAATTTCCGCATTTTAACATCTTCCGCAAAATTCTTTTCACTTTGCCATTATTACATACATATTTTTATTTCCGCAAAGCTTTTTCGCTTTGCCATTGCTACATATATACCCATGAATGTCAATTATGATTAAGCGGTTGCCGCTTGTTATTATGACATCATTAATGTGAACCATTCATGTTCTACCGCTGGCGCAAGGTTATCATTTTGCAACGTGAGAACTTTTGCGCGCAGGGGTATTATGCTTGATTTACTTTCAACTGATTAAGCAAGTGACGTAGGTCAGTAATGAATGGTTTTTAGCATGTAGGTATGTTTGTACATGCATTGATAGGAAATACAATTCTGCTTGCAATGGAAATGATGTAGGTATGTATGTATCTACCTGTTTACATTTCTTTATTGCTAGAAATTGTAATCCCGCATGAAGCAAGCATGACATATGTATGTATGTACGATATGTGTCTCGTTTATAGAGAATGATATGCATCTCGTTTATGCATGTAACAAATCTCCCCCTTTTAAAAAAAAATGTATTATTCTTGGAAGAGGAATACTGCATTAGAACATGGTTCAATCGTTTCGACAAATAAGCATTTGATGTATGTATATACATAATGCCGAGTGTCAGTATAAGTAATCTTACATTTATTGGCTTATCTCAAGATTATTAGTATTGCTTACTTATTTTTATTCCTAATATATGTATCTATATATATGTGGGATTTCCAAAATTAATAAGACCGAATAATCAAACTTCAAAATATAATGTTTATTAATTCACTGATTTTAAATTTAATTATTTGTAATAATGGAAATTTATATAAAAAGATACAACAAATTTATTGTAATAAAAAAATGACAAGTTAACATTTACTGGAATTTACTTTAATTTTACTTTCTACGTTAAAGAAAAATACTTCTTCGTTGACTGAATGCTGAATATCGAATGTTCTTCTTTTTCTTTCAAATGACAGCGAAGCTTTTTTTATTATTTGCAGTGTTGCCGTCGTTTTTCATTTGGTGGTTAGAAATAGTTTGGTAGGGTAGAAGTTACGGATAGTTAGGAATGAATTCCCACAATCGGCCATCCTGATAGTCTTTTCGCCCTCGAAAATATGAAATTTGTGGACGTCATTACGTGAATTTATTATTAGGCATCATAGGTAGGTAACTTGGTAATTTTTTGAACATCTTTGGTAAGTATTCTTCATCTTTGGTAATTAACTTTATTTTAAGAAATTGTTTATCATCTTAGGTAAGTCTTCATTTTAAGTGATTATTTTTTCTTCGTCTTAGGTAGTTATCATCATTTTATGTAAATATATTTCATCTTAGGTTAGTCTTCATTCTGGGTGATCATTTTCTTCATTTTAGGTAAATCTTGGTGTAAACTTTTTAACATCTTTTGGGTACATCTTTTAAAATCATCTTTTGGTACATCTTTTAAAATCTTGGTATAAACTTTTTAACATCTTTTTGGTACATCTTTTAAAATCATCTTTTGGTACATCTTTTAAAATCTTGGTATAAACTTTTTAACATCTTTTTGGTACATTTTTTAAAATCATCTTTTGGTACATCTTTTAAAATCTTGGTATAAACTTTTTAACATCTTTTTGGTACATCTTTTAAAATCTTGGTATAAACTTTTTAACATCTTTTTGGTACATCTTTTAAAATCTTGGTATAAACTTTTTTAACATCTTTTGGGTACATCTTCTTCGAAGCCCAGGAAGTCTTCCTCCTCGTCGGTGCTAGTGATGTCATACCAACTCTTCATATTGTCAGCGCTTGTGATTGTTTTGTTTGGCCCCTCGTGTGTGCCAACTTTTTCTACGTGATAACGATCGTGTTCTGAACATCTTGTAATTTTGTATGGACCTATAAAATTAGTAGAGATTTTAGTATTATTTATAAATTGGCAACGTTTTATGGCAATTAAATCTCCTAATTTATAATTTTTTGCAGCTTTTCGCGTTTTATCATAATTTTTCCGATTTTCGTTTTGTATATTTTCGATATTTATTCGTGCTGTTTCATGCGATTCTTCACGATTGTTTATAAATGCATTTTTGAATTCTTCATCTATTGCTTCGGCTAATGTTGTATTTGCGTTATTCCTCATTGGTACGCCTGTTAATAATTCGAATGGCGATATTCCAATACTTCTTTGATATGTTGCGTTAATGCAACGTTGTAATTTTCCGGTGTATGTATACCATTTCGCTGGTTCATCTATTGTAACTTTTGTTAGGATTGGTATAATCATTCTGTTGATTCTTTCTACCTGTCCATTTCCTCTTGGAATACCGGTGGCTATCTGCAAATGAATTATATTTTCTATTTCACAGTACTCTTTAAATTCGTTTGATGTAAACGCTGTTCCTCTGTCTGTAATTACTCTTCTCGGATTGCCAAAAGTATCCTTCTGTAGATTTAACTTTTGCAATACTTCTGATGTTGTTGTTGATTTTGTTGGATAAATCCAGCAAAATTTGGAAAAAGCATCAATTACGCATAAAATGTATGAGTACTTCTTTGTGGTATTCGTCATTGGACCGAGGTGATCGATGTGGTAGGTATCTAGTGGCTGTTCATTTTTGTGAATTGGGCTTAAATACCCTTCTGGTTTACCTGCTTTTTTATCTGCTAAAATACAGCGGACACAATTTCTTCGACAATTTTCAATTTTTTCTTTTAGACGAGATATATGATATTCTCGGCTTATTAAGTCTTCCATTTTTTTGTACCCAAAATGGCCATCGTCGTGAATATTTTTAATTACTTCAGTTTGCATATTTTTCGGGATACATAATAATTTACCGTCTTTACCATCTTTATATATTATATCGTTTTGTTTAAAATAACCGTCGTAGATTTCTGTGTTTTCTAATATTTTGTTTATTAGCTGTAATTCTGTATCGTTATTTTGAGCATGTTTTATTTTGTTCAAAAATTGATTTGTTATGACCATTACGACTGGGTTTCTGCTTAATGCGTCTACGTGTTTCATTCTTACGCCAGGTCTATGTTCCAACTGATAATCGTATTCTTGTAAGGCTAAAGCCCATCCTGCAATTCGTGGTAGTATGTTTTGTTTCTCCATGGTTTGCTTAAATGCTGAACAATCTGTAAATATTTTAAACTTAATTCCTAGAACGTATACTCTGAATTTTTTGAGTGCTGAAATTATAGCTAGAACTTCTAGTTCATAGCTACTGTACCGTTCTTCGGCTGGTGATGTTTTTTTACTATGATAGCATACTGGATGAAACAGATTATCTTCTCTTTTTTGTAATAAAACTGCACCAAATCCCCATTTCGACGCATCCGTGTGAATTTCAGTTTCCGAATCTTGTATATACAACGTGAGTACTGGTTGTTCCGACAATAATTGTTTAAGTTGATTGAATGCTAGTTTTTCTTGAATACCAAATTTAAATTCTGATTGTTTCTTTAATAAGTTCGTTAATGGTCTGGCTATCAGTGAATATGATTTTAAGAATTTCCTAAAAAATCCTGTAAGACCTAGGAAACTTTGTATTTTTTTAACTGATTTTGGTTCTGGAAACTGTTTAACTGCATTCGTTTTTAGTTCTGATGGTGTAATTTTACCATCATTTATTTTAAATCCTAAATAATCAATTTCATTACATAAAAATTGACATTTAGACCATTTGATTTCTAATCCATATTCTTCGGCTAGTTTCATGACTTCTCTTAATCTTTTCATTCCTTCATCGTAGTTTTCTGAAAGTATTATTATATCATCCATATATACCAGAACGAATTTCTTTTCGATTAATTGTTGAAATATTCTATTTATATATTTTTGGAAAACTGTGGGTGACGTGCACAATCCGAATGGTACTCTATTAAATTCGAATTGTCCTGATGGAGTTACAAAAGATGTATATTTTTTACTTTCTTCATCAACTTCGACATGAAAGAATCCATTTTTTAAGTCAAGTGTTGAAAATACTTTGGCTTTACTTAAGGAATCAATTTGGTCTTCTATTAAAGGCAGTGGGTATCTATCTTTGATTACTATTTTGTTTAATTTTCTGTAATCTATACATAATCTTTTACTGCCATCTTTTTTGTTTGCCAACTGTATTGGACTTGAGAACTCTGATTCACTTGGTCGTATTATTTTCAATTCAAGCCATTCTTTAATTTGCTCATTTATGACTTTTTTTTCTAATGGAGCCATTCTTCGTGGACGTAATTTAATTGGTGTTTCGTCTGATAAAATGATTTTTAATTTAACATCAGTATCTTTGTATTTATTTTCTGGTTTATACTTTTTTACTAGATTATTTATTTCGATTAAATAATTTTTATTTCCTATTTTTAATTCTTCTTTTTCAGCTGTAATGTTGTAGCACGATTTTAATTCTGGGTATATTTTACTTATTTTGATATTATCATCTGTTAATTTAATGTTTGTTCCGTTCAATATATCTCTTCCTATTACTGTTGCTGTTTTTAAATTCGTTCCTGATACAACGTACATTTGTGTTATGTATGTGTTGTCATCTATTTCTACAGTTGCTTTAAAAGAACCTAGTGTTTCAATTGTTTCACCTGACAGACCTTGTATTTTGCACTCTGATGTGTTTACTTCTGGTGCATTAATCTTGTGAAAATCTTCAATTCTTATTATACTGATGTCGCTGCCCGTGTCGATTAAAGCCGAAATTTCTACGTTATTTAGATTTGGATTCGATCGTAAAGCCAGTTTTGCTGTTCCCGTCAGTAGTCTTTTAGCAAAGATAGTTTGTTGTAAGTTACTCCATTTAAATTCTTTTGATGTACTTTCTACATCTCTTATCCATGATTCGACATCATATTCATCAGTTCCACTGAATTCAGGTAATATATTTAATATATCTTTGAACGAAATTCTTTCTTTATCGTGTTTTTCGTTTGTTGTGCTTTCAAGATCGTTTCGTTGTTGTACTTCTACTTTTAATTGTTCTAATTCTGCAGTTAACTTGTCTATTTCTGGTTTTTCTTCTTTAGTTGTTAATTTATTATGTTGTTCATTTGTTATTACGATTTGTGTATCCAGCTTTTTATTTTCTGTTTGTAGTTGTACTATTTTGTGTAATGTTTTCAATTCTTCGTCTTTTTTCTGAGCCTTTTCTGCATTCTCTTTAATTTCTTTTTCTTTCAATTCTTTTTCCAGTTGCTGTTTTCTCAACTTTTCTTTAAGTTTTCTATTTTCTTCTTTTAATAGATTTAATTGTTCTTCCACAGTTTGTTTATTACCATCGTCAGGCATGTTTAAGGATGATGATTATTTTGATAAAATACGAAAAATTTTAATGATTTAATATTAATATTAGTAATTAAATCTTCAGCGACTTGTACAGCTCCCTGTTTTTTTTTTTTTTTTAAAAAAAATTATATAAAAAAAATTTTGTTTGTATGTAGGTATAATAAAATGGCGATATGTTGTCGATGGTTTTTATGAAGAATTGAAATGTCGAAAATAATTGTGTGTCGCTGATATTTTAGAATAGCGGTATTAACATACGATTTGAAATTCTATTGTATGTATATATACTTTTTTTTTTCTTTTGTATTGAAAGAAAACTGCTGATTTTACGTTAGCGGTATTATTATAACATAACCTGATTATGCGGAAATTATTTCCACGCGGTTGAACTTTGCCACGAAATTTGGGTTTAATTGCCACTGTATATAATATGGTATATATTTGTTCACAAAAAAAAATTATGAAAATTTTCCACTTACGGTTTTATTAGAATTTATCTTTTTGTACCTGACCACTGTATTTAACCTTCAAAAGTTTATGCCAATCCTCTTTTTTTTTTGATTTTCTTTAGATGTTCCGCTAATTTTGATGTTGATCCCACGCTGATCTTTGATGTAGATCCCACGCTGATCCTTGATGACACCTTAACTGCTTTGGAATTATACCAAGTTTTTTTTTTTTTTGATAAAAAAAAATTCCACTTGGCGTTGTTTGGTTGAGCCCCCAATTGTGGGATTTCCAAAATTAATAAGACCGAATAATCAAACTTCAAAATATAATGTTTATTAATTCACTGATTTTAAATTTAATTATTTGTAATAATGGAAATTTACATAAAAAGATACAACAAATTTATTGTAATAAAAAAATGACAAGTTAACATTTACTGGAATTTACTTTAATTTTACTTTCTACGTTAAAGAAAAATACTTCTTCGTTGACTGAATGCTGAATATCGAATGTTCTTCTTTTTCTTTCAAATGACAGCGAAGCTTTTTTTATTATTTGCAGTGTTGCCGTCGTTTTTCATTTGGTGGTTAGAAATAGTTTGGTAGGGTAGAAGTTACGGATAGTTAGGAATGAATTCCCACATATATGTATGTATACATATTTTTATATTTCCTGTTTTTTTATAATTTAAATATATACGTTTATCATTACGTATTTTTGACTTTTATACATCTATGTGTGCGGACATATTTTCTTTTTACTTAAAAGAAAATTGTTATATGTGTTTATACATGTGTTTTTTTTTTTTTTTTTTACAAATTTTTTATATGTGTATACGTATTTTGCTTTTTAGGTACAAATTTGCCATATGTGTTTATACATATGTTTTCATTTACTTACATTACTTACTTACTTACATTACTTACATACTTACATTACTTTCAAAAAAATTTTTTTTATATGTATGTTTATACATATTTTTCTTTTACTTAAAAATTTATTATATGTGTTTATACATATGTTTTCTGTAAATAAATAAAAAAAAATTTCCTTATCCATTTATAGTAATATATGTGTATACATATGTTTTCATTACCTTCAATATCTTCTTTTTTTTGTTACAAAGAAATTGTTTATATTTATTGATACATTTTTTTTTTAGCTACGAACTTCTTATATGTGTTTTACTTTCACCTATTAAATCTTAGATTTATGTACCTATTTTTATTTCTAATACATATACATATGTGTTCACATCTTCAATCTTGTTTACATATTTTATTCTTTTTATAATTAAAACAGTTAAACAACCTGTAGGTGACGGGTACGTATGATTGGATTCTGCTCAACATGAATTAATGATGTTGGAAGTGGAGGTGGTGGAGGAGGTGATCTTGCTTTTGAACTTAGTTGGTTATTTGCCTGTGTAGGCTGGGTAGCGCGATGTTTAATTGCATCTTGTAATTGTGAGGTAGCTTTGTTTGCTGTCGTTATTTCTTGTTTTCTAGGTATTAGTGGGGAAATTCGAGACTTGTTTGATCTTGTAATTTCCGATTGGAAACTTTGTGAGATTTGCCTGACCTTGTTTGTTGGCACCGTCTCTTGCAGTGGTGTAGAAATTGGTAAATTGTAATTCTTGAGATCTGTGGGCACTTTATTAAAACTTCTGCGGTTTCAATGCAAATTTGAGGGTGTTTCTCAGTGTCTAACTGAGCTTTTTGGTTATTGATTATTATTATTTTGGGTGTTTTGGCTATGGCATTCCTTTTCTTTTTCCCTATAACCTTACATAGTTTCAGTATTCCTATTAAGCTGAGTAATAGTATCACCATGGAACTTAGAGATAGAGAACTTATCTGAACGATTTGAGTTTTATTACGCTCTTTTCTCTGTTTTTCCAATGTACTTATTTGTTCTTCCAGCTGATCCAAAGTGTATGAATTTTCATTCAGAATATGGTTTGCATCCTTTGCTTTCAGCATCACTACATGTTTTTGGGTAGTATGATTCATGTTTTTGATGAAGTTCTGAATGGTTTCATTCAAGTTAAATTTTAACGGGTGTGGATATTCTGGTTGAGATATCCTAATATTCTGATGATCTTCATCTTCGAAATATATAGTCTGATCAGCTATTTGGAAGTGACAAGGTTCGCTCAACATTAGTACTCCGCTGCCGAATAGGTTAGAGCTATGTAGGTTTTTCCTGCAAGAAACCGTGATTTTCTGCATTGTGGGAAATGAAAAGAGCCATCAATTTTTTCTGGTTAATTTGATTAGTAGCTGCGGGGCCTGTGCTTGGACTAGGTATTCGCAGTTACCAGTCTCATTGTAAGGGTTGAATAAGAAGTTTATAGGACACCCTTTTATATAATGTCCTTGAAGTATAGGATTCAGTAGTGGACCAATATAGGTGCTCTCATTAAGATTACTTGACAATTTTTTGTACACCTGGAGCTCAGATTGTTTGAATAACACGAATTGTTGTGTGGCTAGATGACTTGCAACATAGGCATGTTTAATATTCAACACCAAGGAGTGGTTATCTGGGGTTTTAAAAGGGAATAAATGTATCTGTTGCAGTCTAAAATGTGGAATGTTAAGTATTGGAAAAATAATCCTAATTACTAAGAGCTCATTTAGTAGTCCAGACTTTACTTCAAGTGCTTGTGTCAAGATAGGTCTTGAAATTTATTAGATTCCTTAGGATGTGCCCTATAATATGTTTCTAATAATGTGGAAGGGGATAGTAATAGGGGATGCACCTGATTATTCTTTAGTGCTGTTAGAATTTGGATAAACGTTTGCTGTCTCAACTCTATGTCCAATACTTGCAAACTAATTGTAGCGACTACTTTTTCTATGGGTTGTCTCGTGCTCATTTCTCCAATAACCATATCGAGTAGATCATTTACTGCTTTTGTGAGTTCTCTCTGATTTGACGCTAGTTGGTTATTTGGTTTTCTCAACTTCTCAAACGATGATTTGAATAACGTTATCTGATATTTTTCTAATTCTAATAGCGCCTGCGTATCTGTTTCTAAATTAGCAATTTTGCTATATATTTGTTTTTCATTAGTAGCGTCCATTGTTCCAAATAAATAATGTAAGCCACTACCTATTCCATCGAACAAGGATCTTCGATGTCGAGTGGTAATCATCCCTCTGATGATCGTTGTTCGTTTTTTAATGGCTGCTATTAGACTGTGTATATACACGTTTTGTTCCGTACATGCACTAGTGGTGGAATTATGTACTTCGCGTAATCTATTAAGAAGAAATCCGGTGTGCTCCATTATTGTGATTTCTGCTTCCAGATCACTAACATTTATCTGCGTGAATAGGTTCCATGTGTCGTGGAATAATAAAATCTTTCCAAGTTCCTCGAACATTATCCCTGTATTGTTTAAAAGTTGGATCTCGTAGGGGTTTGCAGCAGTGTTTGTTATTGCCGTGAGGATCAGATAAAATGTTCCAATTAAGATTAGTGCCATTTTTGTATAAAGAAGAATCTGCAAAAATTATATAAATAATACCGTAAGTGACCATTGTGCAATGATTTTCAATGTTTGTAGTGTGTTTTAATCTTGTTGTTGCAAAAGAACAAGAAAAAAAAATTTTTTGGGTTACGAATTTATTGAAAGTGTTTATAGGTCAATTGGCTGAATTTCGGGTTATGACGGGTTATGCTTTTTTTGCACGGTGTCGTAATTGATTTACAAATCAATCGGCCTCTAAGAATTGTGTCACGCAGCGAGACGATATGTTATTGAATGTGTTGCTTTTCTCTTTTTTTTGTGTTGTGTACCGGTGACCGTAGTTATTTGGACTGAAATGCTAGTTTAGCAGTTTTTTTTTATATAAATAACCGGTAATATGATTTTAATTTCCCATATTAATATCAAGTGTTCTAGTGTTCCAGACCAGTAAGTGTTTCTCTCTTTCTTTTTACCAAATAATTAATTATTAAATCATTACTTTTTTCAGGAAAAAGAAAAATGTCCAGAAAGTTAACACCAAAAGCAGTATCGAAGAACATCCCCGAGAGGTGTCTTAGTAACCTGACCCTATATCCAGCTGGTACGCCGGTAGAGCCGTATATACCTGAAGCGCTGCCAGGATCGACACAAGAGGCACCGGGTTATACCCCTGGACCGCAGAGGCTGTCCTTGGAGGACCTTAATCGGGGAAGTGTGGAACGACCGTTAACAGAGACTTCCCGAGGAGGTAGACGCGTGAGGTTGGCCAAGGAGCTACACTACTTTAAGCTGAGCGCTGGCCTTGCTGTGACCAAGGACGAGCGTGAGAAGTACGAGAAGTTGGTAAAGGATAGAGTGAAGTTGTTCAGCGATGCCAAAAGGATGAAAAAAGAAATTGTATATTCTACGCTAAATTCTTGTAAAACGGAGCATAAAAAGAAATAAAATTAAATAACTATTCATGTTTTTTTTGTGTCCAGCCATTATTCGTGAAATGGCTTTAATCTATTGTTATGTACGGTTACCCTTCGTTTTCCGATTTGGATAACTGTATTAACTGTGTTAAAAACTTGTTCCACGGGATATGGACCTAGCCATATCTGAGACAGATTGTGTTTTTTAGGTGGGTTTTTTAGTAGAACTTTGTCTCCTGGTTTGAATATTACTGGACGCGCTTGCTTATCGTAATGCTGTTTTGACTTTTCCTTGGCTTTCAGCAGATTTTTCCTGGCGATAGCATATGATTTCTGTAACTTGTACCTAAGAATATGATAGTAACTTTCGTGATTGTACATTGGCTCGGGCTCTCTTCTTAGATTTGTGGGTACATCCGCTGTAAATCCAAACAGACAGTCCATTGGAGTGAGCTTAGTGCCTTCATGTGGACTATTATTATATACGAAAGCCGCGGTTCTCACGAATCGATCCCAAGCCTTTGGATTTTCGGATACAATAGCTCTTAGATACTCCACTAGTGGTCTGTGGGTTCGTTCAAGTGCACCGTTGGATTGTGGGTGATAAGCGAATGTTTGTAGTTTTTTAATTTTTGAGAGCTTACAGACTCGTTTGAGGAGATCGCTTAAGAAATTAGAACCCTGATCCGTTACTAATTTTTTAGGAATGCGGTAGCGAGTAATTATTTCGTCGAAAAATATTCCTGCTACCGTTTCTGCTTCACCATTTGGCATCGCGTAACAATCTACAAATTTCGTAAGATTGTCCTGGAAAGTCAGAATATACTTATTTCCCGAATGGGTTTCTTCAAGAGGACCTACGATATCCAAATATACTTTTTCGAATGGCATTAGGGCAGTATCTGTTATGACCATTGGCATACGATATTCTGGGCTAGCCTTCATTCTTTGACATTTAGTACATTTGCGGACATATTTTCTAATCGAGCTGAGCATGTTTTTTCCATTTATACCTTCTTTTTATTCTTTTATAGGTTTTGACTACCCCTTGGTGACCACCGAATGCAGAATCGTGGTAGTCTTTTAAAATTATTTGGATTTCCTCCGGGTCCGTGATAATTTCCGGCAATTTAACCTGGGAATCTATAAAACTATTCTTTGTAGGTAATTTGCTGTATTCAGATGCAACGTTTTCAAATTGGTTGTTCTCAGTTGAGCCAATTTCGACTGAGTCTTTTATGAAGTTCTGAGAATTCTTTTTAATTTTATGGGGAGTTTTCTGAACTATGCCTTCCATTTCTGTCTCCTTTGCTTGAGCTCTTGTAACTACATGACAATGTGCTTGTTTAAATTTTGGAGATGTCGGGGAACTAAACTTATTCTCGTCTATGTCGGAATCGGCTCGGTGATGTACCTGAGCTTCCACAATGAATGAATTGGGATTTGCCTGGCTTATCTGGGTTGGTATTCGACTAAGCGCGTCTGCATTAGTATTATATTTTCCAGGCTTATATTCAATTTTGTAGTCAAATTCCGAGAGTTTATGATGAAACCTGACTAATCTCGATGTTGGGTCTTGCACATTGAATACGCCTTTCAGGGGTTTGTGGTCGGTGTAAACCGTGAAACTTCTGCTCTGTAAATAGTACCTGAAGTTTCTGGCGGCACATACAATAGCGAGTAACACTTTTTCTATTGTGGAGTATTTTTGTTCCGCCTTATTCAAACTTCTACTTGCATATGCTATTGGCTTGTCTTCGCCTATTTTCCCTTGGGATAAGACAGCTCCCAATGCCTCGTTACTAGCATCTGTTGTCAAATTGAAGGGTTCAGTAAAATCAGGATATGTGAGAAGAGGAGGATTCACAAGCGACTTTTTAATTTCGTCGAAAGAGTCTTGGCACTTTTGCGTCCAAGTAAATTTAATATCTTTGCGTAAAAGATTTGTTAGGGGTCTGATATTTTTGAAAAGTTTGGAATAAACTTGTGGTAGTAGTTAGCCAACCCAAGGAACGATTGAGTTTGTCTAACAGTCCGGGGTTGAGGAAAGTTTTGGACACAACTTGTTTTGTTGGGGTATGGAAGTACTCCTTCATTTGAGCATTTATGTCCAAGATAAATCACTTCTCTGCGAAGGAACTGGCACTTTTCGGGTTCTGATTTAAGGTTATGGGCTCTAAGTCTGTCGAATACCTTAGTCAATTTCTCGTTGTGATCTTGTAAGTTTGTTCCATATATTACAATATCATCGAGATAGACAAAGCATTCTAAGCCTTGGAGACCCGTTAGAATGTAATTCATTAAACGCTGGAAGGTCGCAGGCGCGCCTTTCAGTCCAAGTGGCATTCTCTTAAATTCATAGTGCCCATATGCGGTACTGAACGCAGTTTTGGGTCTATCACTTGGATCAACAAGAACTTGATGATATCCACTTGCAAGGTCAAGTGTAGTAAAATATCGCGAATGCCCAAGTTGATCCAGTATATCCTCTATCCTGGGTAATGGAAAAGCATCCCCTATAGATTTCTCGTTAATTTTACGGAAATCTACTACTACTCGCCAACGTTTATTGCCGTCCGGTCCAGCTTTCTTGGGGACTACGAGCAATGGAGAGTTCCACGGGCTTTTACTTAATTGGATTATGTCATTGTCCAACATTTCCTTAATTTGCTCATTTATGACTGCCCGATGCGTTTCTGGGAGTCTATACATTTTCTGGTTTATTGGTGGTTGAATATGTAATGTGGGAATAGTATGTTTTATACTGTTAGTGTACGTTAGTTTTTCTCCCTTTAGGTAGAAAAGGTCATTGTACTTATAGCATAGCTCGAGAATTAAATTTTCTTCTTCTTAATTTAGATTTCTATCCAACAGTAATTCTTTACGTAAAGCCACTAGCCTATCTTGACTGTAATTTGAAATGTAATTTACGTTTGTTGAATGTGGATTGGAGTTGAAATTTTTCGTTTCTTTTTTGAAATTACTGCTATGTGCCTGAAGGGAAGGTGGACCACCTTCTTTCTGATAACTTTGGGAATTTATTCCGTCCAAAGGTAACTGGAGAGATTTTGTTTTGATTATACTATTGTCTTGTGCACGTGGGTAAGGAAACTCGCCTTCTTTCTGAGAACTTTGGGAATTTATTTCGTCCAAAGATGAATAGAGGGACCTAATGTTATAATAATTAACTCGAACTAGAGTAAGCTTTAATTTTCTTAGGAATACAGGTTCTGTGTTTACGTTCAAAACAGCTAACGGTATGAAATTTCTATGAGGACTAACTAGGCAATTTGCGACAAATACTCCTTTTTGAATCTCCTGAGACAAACAGAGAATTTCCTGGTCCGATTGTACTGGTATGCTCAGTATGATTTGAGATCGAGGGGGTATTCTATGAGATCGCTGAAGTTTTACTTAATATTGCCTACCTTCATCTTCATTCAAAGTGTTTGAAATTTCTTCCATTGGAAGTAAGGAGCTTTTGTTTTTGGGTGCCCGTGAAACGGTAGTAGATTCAGATCCCTCCACTATTTGATATTTTGGTATATCCTCTCCATCTTCTATGGATGTTTCGAGAGGTACCGTGAATTCAATAGGGTTGGTTTCCGTGCGAGGTAACCGGAGTAATCTGTTAGGTCCTCCTACATTGCAATTTTTTGCAAGAAAATCGTTACCTAATAGCCCATCGTGCGAGATTTGGGCGTTATCTTCTACAACCTGTAGATTGCACGGGATACTGCTGCTTAATAAAAAGGTGCCTTGGCAGTTACCCAATGTTCTTCCTTCTCAAAATGGAGTTTTCAAAGTGACCTTTTGTCCTGTTTCTATCCGCTTTTGTATATTTAATGCTTCCTGTTTTATTAGGTTTACTTCGGCTCCAGTGTCTACTATCAGCCGAACGGCTGTGTTTTTACTTACGTCCAATGGTAATTTTACCATTGGAACATTTGCTTTAATTTGTTTCGTTGTTGCTTGAGTAGACCCTGAATTAAGTTGGACTGTTCTTTTTAATATCGAGCCGGGGATTTTTCGGTCGACAGAGTGCCGTTTCCCGAATGTGTGGCTTCCCATCGTTGTTTCTGTTGGCAAGTAGACACCGTATGGCTTCTTCGGCCACAAAAATCGCACATATTCTGTATGTGATTTATTCTTTGTATCTGATTTGCAGAGCCCCACCGAGCATGGTTACTGTTTGCATGTTCGGGTGGTGCCTTAGCATTTTGTTTGCCATGTTGGACATCATGGCCCTTTATTCTGCAGTTTACACAGAAAGGAGTGTTTTTTCTTTTTAAACATTCATCAAACGTGTGTCCCTTGAAGTTGCAGTAGCTGCAGGTGATTTTATTCAAAAGTACCTTTTGTTTGTCGTACTTTCATTCCTGCCGCTGGTAAGAGGAGTTCTGGTATGGAGGTGGACTTCCTGATTGTTTTCGGGTGATACTAGTTCGATTTGACTGCCAATTTGTTGGATTTTCATCCGTATTAAAAGAAACTGATGGCACCTTTGGAGGCTCCGTTATGGGAGGTATATTGAACTCCGTTTTTATGTTGGGTTTATTTATCTCCTTTGTGTAAGGGTAGGAAGACAAATTTACACTCTCAGGTGTAGGGTAACCATAATTGTTGGAGAAGTGCGAATTATTGGATCATAAATAGTGGTCCATTTGAGAATAATTTGTGGGGGGGGGGTGATTGTAGTTTGTGGGTGGCGCTACGAAGAAGAGACCTTGTTGTAGTCTTTCCATGTCCAGTGCCCTTTGAATGAGCTGGTCTACTGAATCTTCATTCAAGGTGAGTAAATATGCACTTAGATGCGGATTGGTTGTACCACTATTCACAGAGGCCATTGCAAAAAGTAATTAGTCTGTTTATAAGCTCATGGTATATCTCACGAGGTAAGTAATTACGATAAAGTAATTTTTCAACCTCTTCAAATGTTGTGAGTGAGCTTGAGGCGATAAGCTGGTATGCATTTCCTCTCAACCTAGTGGGGAAAATTAGCATAAAAGCTACTTTTACTTCCGCTTCCAGACATTGTTGTACTTGCTTACAACAACCTATAAAAGTTTGTGAGGATGAGGGGACTAAATTCCCCAGAGAATAAGGGCACCATTTGTGCTGTTAGCTTAACCAGCTTTTCGTAATTTACTGGCATTGTGGTGGTTTTATTTGGCTGTGTGGTTTGAGATGTATTTTGAATGGGTTTATCAGAGCCCGGGGTTGTTTCGGGTATTACGGCTGGTACACTGTGAGTTCTTATTAGAAAGTTTACCAGACTGTGTCTACGAAAACGTTTTCCTGAACGATGTTCCCGATACCAATTTGAACTCGTGTGATTTGGGGAGAACGTTGTTCTGTAATCGGGCTACCTGGAGGGTTTGTGTCTTCGAATGACAAAGAATCAATCGCCGTTTCAAAATCGGAACATGAATGGCTTCGATTCGGTTTGGGCATGAGCCGAACTCTAATTGAGTTTCTTCCGTAAGGAAAGAGAATTGGAGACTAGGTAGTTTAACTTTTTTTTTTTTTTTTTGGAATTTTTTTGAAATTTGTTCTATTGTTTCTGTCACATATACATATATATATCACAGATTTTTTTTTTTTTTTTTTTTTGCAAACTCGTTTTTAATTAATTACTATGTCTTTTGTTCTTTACTTAGCGGTCTAACAGTTTCTTGAACTTACATTTACGTAGCGTAGTTTCGATGGAAATATCTTTTTATTTTTGCTTCAATTGTAGGTTCGGGGATCAAGGTTTTTCAAGTATTTGTATTGAATAAACTTCCTTGATCCTACCGGCTGCGCCAAATTTGTTAATAGTGTACTCTCATATATTAAATGAGATACTCCTAGAGTGTCCCATAAGAATATACCTGGGGGGGTCTTCAGTCGTTGATTGTTCTTTATTGATTTTCACCGTAGTTTGTCTTGGAGTAGCTTGAATAAGGTTAGCTCCCTTGTAGTTATAATGGAGTAGCTTGAATAAGCTTAGCTCCCTTGTAGTTATATTGGAGTAGCTTGAATAAGCTTAGCTCTCTTGTAGTTATAATGGAGTAGCTTGAATAAGCTTAGCTCCCTTGTAGTTATAATGGAGTAGCTTGAATAAGCTTAGCTCCCTTGTTGAATAAAAACACTGGCTTCTGTTGGTACTTCACTTGTTAAGTTACGACTTTCGACTCTCTACTGTCTTTATTCTAGAAATACAATTATATTTATACAAATTGTTCACTTACTATTTCTATTTCCTGATGGCACTCGCGGCTTCATGTATATACATGCAACAATTTCCGCATTTTAACATCTTCCGCAAAATTCTTTTCACTTTGCTATTATTACATACATATTTTTATTTCCGCAAAGCTTTTTCGCTTTGCCATTGCTACATATATACCCATGAATGTCAATTATGATTAAGCGGTTGCCGCTTGTTATTATGACATCATTAATGTGAACCATTCATGTTCTACCGCTGGCGCAAGGTTATCATTTTGCAACGTGAGAACTTTTGCGCGCAGGGGTATTATGCTTGATTTACTTTCAACTGATTAAGCAAGTGACGTAGGTCAGTAATGAATGGTTTTTAGCATGTAGGTATGTTTGTACATGCATTGATAGGAAATACAATTCTGCTTGCAATGGAAATGACGTAGGTTTGTATGTATCTACCTGTTTACATTTCTTTATTGCTAGAAATTGTAACTCCGCATGAAGCAAGCATGACATATTTATGTATGTACGATATGTGTCTCGTTTATAGAGAATGATATGCATCTCGCTTATGCATGTAACAATAGCCTCTATAGGCGCCTCTGCTTCAGGCGGGCAAACGTTCGTGCCTGTTATAGATAAGAATGCATCAAGGAATTCTGGCCTATAATACGTCATAGCCAGGGGTAGTCAACGCCACCTCCAACTCAGTCTCATTGTAATGTAATGTGCCTGCTGAAAAGAATCACAAGTCTAAATTTGTCATTAGCCAATACATTTGTATTCTACAAGATACCTCATATTAGTAATAAGCACACAATAAATAAAAATTTACAAATTACAAGGAAACAAAACTAAATAATAAATAACAATAAATAACAATAAAAGAAATCAACAATTTAAATTTTACCCTACACATGCGACTTTGAAGAAATATTTTCAACAAGCTCGAATAAACTCACAAAATAATCAACTAAGCGAAGAAAATGTAACCAAGTCTATGTGAACCACCACAAAACCCTATTTAAAACCTAACAAATACTGAACAGCGAAAATATTGGGGATTTGGAGAGATGTAAAAACGAAGACCGGAAAAGGAGAGTTTTTTTTTGGGCTCTTGGTTCGACCAGCGAGAAGTTAAGACGTGGACAAGAGAAGCTGCTCGGCTAAAAGTTTTATATAATTTTGCGCAAGCGATTCGGCCTTAAAATTTCAATACCAACTGTAATTGTTTGGACATCCTACGGCTCCCATCAAGACATCCACAAAGGAGAAAATTTTAAAAGGACCTTAAGAAGCGATACGCGTGGTTGTTCCTGGAAATTCTCATGGCAGGAAAGGAAATTCTCATGGCAGGAAAGGAAAATCATAAAATATTTCTGATCAAGTAATTCATCCAGCTTATTGCACTAATCTCACTAACATAATTCAACACGTATAATAAATTATAATAAAATTTCTAACCTAACTAACCATACCTATTAGCTAAAATTGTTATTGAGGACGGCCGTAGGGAATGACAGATGAATAAAATTGTCAGAGAGATCTTGAAGAAGGAATAAATGAATTGGTAGATCTTGAATTTCAAAAAAAACCAAGTGTGATTATTTATTCAGTTCAGAGTAATCTAAAATTTTCTGCCAATTGATGTGGGCCAAGCCTACCCCTAGCATACTTGGCTTACATTTTGGGGGCTCAACCGGGATATCTTTTTTTAATTTCCCGATGGGATATATTACATTTTCCAAATTAATTACTGAGAAAATCTAAAATTTATTTTTAATTGGACCTTGGTGGTCACGGTTAAGAAAGGGAAGGAACAAAATAGAGAAACGAAATTTGGACTATTCCCAGTGAATATAGCTGACAAAGAATGAAATTAAACATACGAACAAAATAAATATTTCCTAGTGCCTAAACCATTACAAAAAAATTTATTTTTTTTTTTTATTATTAAAAGAAGAGTGATTTACGTTTATAACAAAAGTTGTGACTTGCAGTGTATTTTCATCATTGAATCCCATTGCTTATGGTGGAGAATTCAGAATTTTGCAGCGACCAAACAGTCTTATCACAAGTACGGGAGCAGTCATTCGTCCACAGCTCGTAAAAGTATTAATCCCACAAAGATCTGATAGTTCAATTATAACTATCTATATTCAAAATCGGGTGTTGTCCGCAAGTGAGAAAGAGATTATAATCAGGCGAAATTTATTGAAAATTTATTGTTCTTATCAATTGTGTTTTAATGATTGAAACCGAATATTTCAAGGCCAAGCCCCGAGTTTGTTTTTTTAGTGCTAAAACTGTTGTGAGCACAAATATAGTTACAGCAGCTGACCAGCTGCGCTAGTGACAGGCAAGGCGATCAACGCCCAGGTTAGTTTTTTTTAAAGTAAGGAAATTAAGTTTGCTCTTGTCTGGATTTCATATTGAAGAACAGCATTAATTCGTAGTCAGTTTAAATCCTATTCGGGTGACACTATAAAACCTCTCAGCTTGCATAAATCAGAAAAGGTGCAAGCGGAATTCGCGCGTTACATATACATAGGTACTTAAAATTCTACTTCATAGTTTTAAGTTACATAAATACTAATAGTGCTTTGCGTGAAGTGCAGAATATCTTGATTTAATTGCGCTAATAATAAAATCGAAAGGAAAGGGCCGAATGCCGGGATTAAAGTGGAACCTGTACCTATCAGCCATCTCCCTCGTTAAATAGTCAGGTGTTCTTAAGGAAGGCTCCCTTAAAGAGTAAATAGCCGACATTTTCGGTGTTTGAATATAATAATGGAAAATTTTATTTTTATTATTATTTATTATTGCTAATCGAGTAGCAATGAGTTACATATCTCTTCGTAATAATTGAGGAAGCATATTGGGCAATTTTATTAGGTTATTCATTAAAGTTGAATTTCTCATAATAGCTCAAACCAATAATTATCTTATCGCTAGTGCTTTTCGTAAATATTCATTCAATAAATTTGAACGTTCTTTTGCAACGGATTGACAACCAAGAAAATTTTGATTCAGGTCCACATTTGTTTAGTGTGTCCCCATTAGTGTTTTGTGAACTACAAAGAATACAACTCATAATAGAATTGCTAATTAAATCCCATCGTGCCAACCATCCAATGTCATTATAAAAAAAAAACAAAATTTTTTTTTTTAAGTTGGTTTCCATTTAACTAGAGTATACAATATTGAACTATTTTGCTGAATATCACGATTAGATTTTTCCTTCTTTTCCCTCCAATCAGATCATACACTCAGATTAGACTTAATTTTATTTTTATTGAAATGAATTGCAGCCCAAGCCAAGAGCTAATTGTGAGGTTCTAAATGCTATTAAGCATCTAATCTTCAGTGAAATAAGTATGCAGTTCTGTGTGTAATAATATCTCTAATTTAATCAATATGAAATTCTAATTTAGGTTCTATTTCATATAATATTAATATTTTGTGCTCATTAAGTTAGCGCGGTGATCCTAGATGTTTTTTTTTGGTCTCTCAGAGATTTTATCTCTTATTAGGTCGATAATTCCAAAATTCTTCAGGACGCAATAAGGTTAGAACCTTATATTAATTGTTATGATTTTTTTGCTTTTGGTAACGAGATAATTTATGTTGCATTGTGGTCTTGCCTCGAGTAATGAAATGATTTCGGCATTTTAATTTTTGTTATCTTTAAAAACGTTACGAACTACTAAGTAATCAATATAGTAAGGAAAATATTAACTAAAATTTTCCAATTTCCAATTCCCCAACAAGATCTAAGAAATGGCCTGTTGTCACTAAAAGATGGCAGTCACAATTAATTTCAACCATCTGCAGTGATTCTATCTTGTTGAAATGATTATCCCCCGAACTGTGTTATAGAATTTTCTAACCATAGAGTAGACCCAGGTATAACATCACCTAACGTATCCAAAATATTCTTTCACGGACTTATTTTCGGAGAATCTATTACCATATTATTGCTTATAACTTACGAAGATTATATCGTACACATATGCACTTACTATCGTTTAAAGTGTAATCAAACGAAATGAAATTAATATAATTTAATCAGAAACGAAATCTTCTTTCATTAGTTTACAACGGCCTTGTTATTGGCGAAAATATTTAATTTTCTGAAGAACGTTATCCATTGTATTATAATTATTCAAAATGTCATTTGACCAAATAGCCAGTTTTTGTTCCGACTCGGATATAAAATACGAGATGAAATGCCGCAATATTCCGCCCGAAAACTATACCATTGAAGGTAGATGCCTCTGGTGGGCAAAACAATTAAAAAAGGAGTCTAACTCAGATCCTTCGACGCTCATAATTAAGTCACCATTAGATCCAAGCAAAGATTTGGAGTGCTGTAAGGAGCTGTTAGAAGAGTTTATAGTTGACTGTCCTGCTAGTGAACATTTTTGTAGTGAGGTTCTCACTGTCAGGCTGGGATTTCTTATAAAACGACTAAATAGGATCGAAACTGAAGTTGGCGAGTCAATTTCCCTTAAGGATACATTAGTGACGAAGGCTGAAAATCTGATCCAACGATTAGAAGCGAATCAGTACAGAAAATGGAAATTATCCCTTTCGCTAAACAACTCCAGTTTAAGCACATTCGAAACGAAAATAAATAATCTAAATCTGGAGACAGATACCCCAGATACTGATGCGCCCAAGCCACCTGAGCATATCCAAAAGCCGGCAATCCATATGAATGCTACCCTTGATCGCGATTTGAGTAAAATCGAGTTCACGCGGGACGGTTTACCGACCAATAGATCACCTCCCGATCTCTATAAATGGGGTATCAAATTTACTGGAGATGACGATAACGATTCAGCTTCCTGTTTCCTGCAACGTGTTGCTGACTATGCACGGTCTAGGTATGTCAATGGATTTGACCTTCTGCACTCAATTTCAGACCTCTTAGATGGTTCCGCATTAAAATGGTACCGCCGAAAGCGCGATACTTTTATAGACTATCAGGACTTCGTGAGGCAATTTGTGCGCCAATTCGAACCTTCCCTTCAGACTGATCAACTGCTTGAATACTTAAAGAATCGTAGACAGAAATCTTCCGAGTCAATAGTCCAACATATTTCCCTGATGGAGGATCACTTTCTACGCTTATCTCAAGTCCCCTCAGAGAGGGATAGAATCAAAATAATAAGAAATAACCTGCTTCCCAAGTTCATATGAGCTCTTGCTCTTGCAGACTTTAACTCAGTCGATAGTCTTGAAGATTCGTGTAGAAGGATAGAAGCTAGTGAAGCGCAAGCACGCACTAATGGTCTTTTCGCAAGTTACCAGAACTTTCACAACTCAGCTTCATCTCCAAGTCACAATCGGCCATTACATAACCGTCCTGATGCGATTCGATCTGAGCTAAATGCTTACAGATATTCCCACTCGGGAAGAGACCGACAGTACAATAGCTACTTACCGCGGCAAGCCAGACCCTTTAATCGGTATCCTTCGTACAATAATAATGACGCGGTAAGACGCAATGATAATCCTGTGGAAAGCTCGCGGGGAGAAAGCCGCAATAAGGTTTCCTTCAAAAATTTGAATGGAAATGGACCCCCAGGTAATCTTTCAAGGCCTGCTTATGATTCAGCGCATAGAGAGGGCCATCCAATAACCGTTGATTATATCGACTCAGCGGTTTGTGCTGGGAACTACAATTTTTCGGATCTGCGCACACCTGAAGTTGATAAGAGAGTTGATACTGTCAATAATTTACGGCATCAGGCCATTGTTTGCGAAGATGATTCTATTACCAGACTAGCTTTGAATCCCAAGGGTCAACGCCAAACCTGTAACTCTTCCCAGGTCAGTAAGGCGGAAAACCACATGGGGGCAGTACCGAAGTGGACAAGTGCTGCTGCCAAATCATATCAAGGTCCACTAAACCCATCATCTTAAATCACGAAGATGACCCTCGTCCTTACCTTAGTGTAAAAATTTTCGGTTCAGTTGTTACGGGACTTCTAGACACAGGTGCTAGTGGTTCTATTTCTGGTGATAAAGGGATAAAGATTTTAATCATGCTGGGACTTTCATTACACAAAATCAAACCTTCTACAATAGCAACTGTAGACCGTACTCACCATGACATCATAGGGTATTTCGATGTCCCTGTTGAATTTAAGAAGCAATTGAAGGTTGTCAAGATTCTGGCAGTACCTACCTTAGCCCACAATTTTATCTTCGGAGTTGATGTGTGGGATGCCTTTCAAATAGTATTGCATCGGAAATGTGGTATGGAATGGGCTTGCCACAATTTCACGGTCAGTGATCACATTGTTAGTGAAGAGAACGGGATTCGGTCACCGACTTCGGAGCAACTGGTTGAAATCGAGAAATGTCTCCGCAATTTTGATAGCCTAGAGCGGCCCGAATTAGGAAGAACTGGGTTAATTACTCACGACATTGACACGGGCGATGCTCAACCCATAGTTCAAAGAGGTTATTCTGTTTCTCCCGCTGTTCAGGTTAGGTTGGGGAAAGAGTTGGACAGAATGAAACGATTAGGAGTAATAGAGCCATCAATAAGTCCTTGGTGTTCTCCAGCAGTCCTAGTAAAAAAATCGAACGGGAAAGACCGTCTGTGTATTGACAGCCGTAAGCTAAACGCAGTTACCAAGAAATGTGCATATCCTCTTCCCAGGATTTCCGAAATTCTTAGTCGTCTTAATAGAACTAAATACTTATCTTCCATAGATCTGAAAGACGCCTTCTGGCAAATCCCCTTGACTGCGTCTTCTAAAGAAAAAACTGCCTTCTCAGTACCTGGACATGGCTTGTGGCAATTTACTGTTATGCCGTTCGGACTTACTAATAGTCCAGCCACCCAACAACGTCTGATGGATAGATTGTTCGGACCAACCGAAGAAAGTATTTTTACTTATTTGGACGATCTAATTATTGCCACCGAGACATTTGATGAACACATTAAAACTCTAGACTGTGTCGCGAGGCGCTTACGTGAAGCCAATCTGACTATCAATAAAGAAAAATGTCAGTTTTTCCGTACAACTTTAAGATATCTTGGATTTATTGTCGATTCTAAAGGTCTGCGCACTGATCCGGGTAAGGTGCAAGTAATGCTCGATTTCCCTCGTCCAAAAAATTACACGGAACGAAAACGATTTATAGGGTTAGTCTCGTGGTATAGAGGTTCATACCAAACTTCGCCCAAATAGCTTCATCACTTCACGACCTAACAAAAGGAGGCAAAAAACGCCAACCACTGAGATGGACTCAGGAGGCTGAAAGGGCCTTCCTGAACTTAAAATCAGAACTAGTAAAAGCGCCGGTGCTCACCACCCCGGACTTTTTAAAACCTTTCTACATACAATGCGATGCGTCCAGTCAAGCTGTAGGCGGTGTCCTTTTCCAAAAGGACGACAATGATGCGGAACATCCAATAGCTTATGTCAGCCGCAAACTGAGAGGGGCAGAGCTGAATTATTCGGTAACTGAAAAGGAATGCCTCAGCATCATATTTACGATCGAGAAACTTCGGGGTTTCCTGAAGGGATACAAATTTTTTATTTTGACTGAGCACTCCCCCTTGACGTGGCTATTTCGACAGCAGAATGTGACCGGCCGCTTAGCACGCTGGATCCTACGATTACAGCAATTCGAGTTTGAATTGAAGTATGTGAAAGGCAAAAACAATATTGTGCCGGACACCCTTTCTAGAATCCCTGAAATTAACTTAATAGAGTGCGTACCCACAGAACAAGATCAATGGTATCTTCAGATGAGGGAAAGGGTGAAAAGCAATCCCCAGCATATGGAAAACTGGAAAATCCAAAATGGAAATTTGTATACTAAGTCCAAACATGACTTAAGAGGAATGAATGAGAAGAAATGGAAGCTAGTCGTACCCGAATCGAAAAGACTAGAAGTATTAAAAGAATGCCATGATTCACCTTTTTCCGCTCACTTGGGCATCCACAAGACCCTACAACGTATACTCGAACGCTATTATTGGCCCCAAATATCCAAGAATGTCGCAGAATACGTAAAAAACTGTGAAACTTGTCTGCGATCCAAACCAACCACCAAGCCGCCCTTTGGTACCTTAGGGAAATTTAAAGAAGCTTCACGACCTTGGCAGTTGATAGCGCTTGACCTATTAGGACCCTTACCCAGGTCGACAAAAGGTAACACCTTCCTTTTGGTCGTTTGCGACTGGTTAACAAAATTCCCATGTTTATTCCCTATTCGAGAAGCAACTTCAAAAAAAGTTTCAGAAATCTTGGAGAATCGTATTTTCTTGGAATATGGAGTTCCTGAAATTGTCATAACTGACAACGGTCGTCAATTCGACTCAAAGGAATTCAGGAGGCTACTCCAAGACTACGGTATACGGAAGTTCTGGTTAAACTGCAGATACCACCCCCGCAACAATTTTTCTGAGCGGTGGAATAAAGTGATTGGTTCTGCACTTAGATGTTACGTTAGCGACAATCATAGAACATGGGATCGTCAAGTAGGTCCAATTACGGTCGCACTCCGTACAGCAGTAAATAGTGTTACGGGCTATTCTCCGTTTTATCTAAATTTCGGTAGAGAATTTCTTCTTTCAGGATCAGACTATGCACTCTATGATCCCATAGAAGAGTCAGCAGTGACACACCGAACAAATTTTCTTAAAAGATTAGAACCACTATATGATGACATCCATAAAAGAATTATTAAGGCATATGAGACTAATAAAAAATATTTCGACCAGGGCAAGATTGCATTCAAATTCAATATCGGAGATGTCGTCTACAAACGGAATTACGTTTTGTCAGATGCAGCTAAACAATTCTCGGCAAAGTTAGCACCTAAATTTATTAAGTGCAAGGTATCAGATAAGAAATCAGATATAGTGTATCGCTTATCAGACGAATTAGGAAATGACATTGGTTGGTGGCACATTAAAGATATCAAGCATATCTAAGTGAAATTTTGAACGCTGATAGACTTTAGGAACAAAAGAAAATTGTAGTTTAGAGCTTCTGCGGAAGTTATTAGTTAATAAAATTAATAAGTTAATCGGAAAGTATATGTTAAGACCTTGATGGCCAAAATTTGTTATGAAAAGTTTCCCTGTTAGACGAGAGATAACAAAATTTTTTTTTCTTGCAACACCTTGTAGACAAGATCACTTCGCTCCACTTAATTGCTCACTATCTATCATTAGCTATGAATTCAGTAATTATTACTCATCACATCATCATATATATATATATATATATACATATAGTTAACACATGAGACCCAATATCAATTTGGCGTCATAAACGCATAATAATATCAAGGCCCAGCTTGCCCACTTGATGTAAATCCAATTACAAATTACTATTGCCTTATTGTCTCAGTTTATGCTATTCTAGCATCCTGAGGACGTAGTAGTTGTATCCAGCCATAATTAGAAGTATTCTATAGGCGATTTGAAGAAAGACTTATCGATCCCTTACCTCTTGTTAAGACTGTTTGGGCATACGTAAAGATAAAATGAGTAAAAGTTAAACTGGGAAATTTCAAAATTTAAAGGAAAATTGTAATGGTTTACGCTCACATATACAAAAAAGAAAAACCAAAAAAAAAAAAAAAACCTTTTTTTTTTCCTTCCTTTTTTTTCTTTTTTTTGTTTTTTACCACCAAGGAGGAGAATGTAATGTAATGTGCCTGCTGAAAAGAATCACAAGTCTAAATTTGTCATTAGCCAATACATTTGTATTCTACAAGATACCTCATATTAGTAATAAGCACACGATAAATAAAAATTTACAAATTACAAGGAAACAAAACTAAATAATAAATAACAATAAATAACAATAAAAGAAATCAACAATTTAAATTTTACCCTACACATGCGACTTTGACGAAATATTTTCAACAAGCTCGAATAAACTCACAAAATAATCAACTAAGCGAAGAAAATGTAACCAAGTCTATGTGAACCACCAAAACCCTATTTAAAACCTAACAAATGCTGAACAGCGAAAATATTGGGGATTTGGAGAGATGTAAAAACGAAGACCGGAAAAGGAGAGTTTTTTTTTGGGCTCTTGGTTCGACCAGCGAGAAGTTAAGACGTGGACAAGAGAAGCTGCTCGGCTAAAAGTTTTATATAATTTTGCGCAAGCGATTCGGCCTTAAAATTTCAATACCAACTGTAATTGTTTGGACATCCTACGGCTCCCATCAAGACATCCACAAAGGAGAAAATTTTAAAAGGACCTTAAGAAGCGATACGCGTGGTTGTTCCTGGAAATTCTCATGGCACGAAAGGAAATTCTCATGGCAGGAAAGGAAAATCATAAAATATTTCTGATCAATAATTCATCCAGCTTATTGCACTAATCTCACTAACATAATTCAACACGTATAATAAATTATAATAAAATTTCTAACCTAAATAACCATACCTATTAGCTAAAATTGTTATTGAGGACGGCCGTAGGGAATGACAGATGAATAAAATTGTCAGAGAGATCTTGAAGAAGGAATAAATGAATTGGTAGATCTTGAATTTAAAAAAAAAAACCCTTTGTGATTATTTATTCAGTTCAGAGTAATCTAAAATTTTCTGCCAATTGATGTGGGCCAAGCCTACCCCTAGCATACTTGGCTTACATCATCAGCAGCAGACAAACTCATTAGTAGCAGAACAACTCCGTTACTGTGTTGAAACGGAAAACGAAGACGGCTTTGAGCTCCCCTTTCAGCAGACGTAGGGGAATTTAGGAAGGCGTAGCCACCCCCCCCAACCCGACAGAAACACACCATAAGTTTGGTGCACGCTCCCAAAACGACTCTTATTTCGAACAACAGACGAAAACATTACATTAAATTGGACAATAAGGGAACAGGAAAGTCATCACTACGAGGAGATGGGCAACAATAAATGCTCTCAGTTAATTAAGGTAAAAATTCACTTCATTCTTTAGTCAAATCTATTTTGAAAACATATACTTAGATTAAGCTTTATTACACGTATACAGAAGTATATATTATTAAATTAAAATTTTTTATTAGAAAGTTATTATTTAAAGAAAAAATTTAAAACAAAATCAATTGGTATAGATTTAAGATTTTTACGGGTGAAAATTCCTCCAATTTGATAGGTTTTAAGAGTGATATTTAATTAAGGACGGCAAGAATTGATATTAGGCGTGATAATTTAAAAAGAAAATTGTGTAATTCACCTTGATGAGTATAGATCAAGTTAGTCACTTTAAATGTGACACTAGTCAATTGTCATCTTTCTGTTGATTTTTATAATTCACACTAGATACTAGACGGCTGTCGGATATCTCATTAATTAATACTAGGCCGCAGTTCCACAATTGCAAATAATACAGAACAAAAAAAAAATAATGCTTAATATACAAACGATGATATAACTCTGAATCCTTTCTAAAAAGTCCATTTTCAACCGAAGTGAATTACATACATAGGGTTCACAAATACCTAATTGTTTCATTAAAATTTATTTAATCCGTAAAATTGGTAGGTGTTTCACGCGCTAGCCTTACCTTATCCATTCGCAACGTACGTGTTGAAATCATTTTGTTTAATTTCCGTTTCGGTTGTTGGTCTCGGGTGAGTATTTTTTCGGTTAATGTCAAAATTTGATATAGAGAAGTAGTGTTGCGTGATATTGTGTTAAATTTATGAAAAAATCGGATATCACCTCCGTCCGGCGAGAAATTCTTGTGGGCATGATTAAACATGCCCAACGATAAATAATTTTCTCAGGATGGAAATGCTAATTAAGCATTTTCCTATCCTGACTGTCGAGATTTAATTGATGAAAAATTAAAAGTCGAAAGCAGAGTTGGTTTTATAACGTCGACCTGATCGCCTCGCGAAAAGTGTTTTGTCGAATTTTAATAAAAAGATTTTAATATGATACAGGCTGTAGGATTTTGATAAACTACAGTTTGCCGGATTTTAGTAGAATACAACTTGTCGCACGGAAAGTAAGGGTATCTCTCGCTGATAACGAAGTGGTTATCTTAGCAGATAGTTTCACTTTGCGGTGTCCGGTAATATTAGGTGTTGACCTCGGTGAAAACTTGGTTCAAGTTGTTTTACTAAAATTAAGTTTCAGTTGTGCTTTGATTTAATTAAATAAAGTTTTGGGAAACAAAGAGATTTCAAGTTGTTTTACGAAAATTAAGTTTCAGTTGTGCTTTGATTTAATTAAATAAAGTTTTGGGAAACAAAGAGATATCAAGTTGTTTTACGAAAATTAAGTTTCAGTTGTGCTTTGATTTAATTAAATATATTAAACAAAGATATGCATTTTAATTCAAGTGCGTTTGACTTAGTGAATCCTTCGCCAGCTTTGGGGAGTGTAACTGAGCGGTGTTAAGCAGCAAGGAGGCGTCGTGTTGTAAGTTGCCCCTAATACGCAACAAAATTGGCGCAGCCGGTAGGATTAAGGTAGCTTGACTTCGCCAAATAACCAAAAGCTAAAATTCCTTGATCCTGGGAACAAAAAAGGGAACCTTTGACGACGCTATCCAAGCCAAGTCACCTCCAACACACGGGTAGATTTCATCTGTAGGCGCCTCTGCTCCAGGCGAGCACGCGTTCACTCCATTCAGTGCACAAGCAACACCGAGGGAAATCAAGACTACAAAAAGGCAACCAGAAGGACGAATACGAAATCCCGAAGTGCCGACAAAACAGCAGTCAGCTCGCTCATTGAACGACTGCGATCCAGAGATGAAGGGAAATTCGAAGGCGGCTTTCAAAGCCACCCTTTCAACTAACACTAGGGGAAGTTAAGACGGCTCAAGGCCCCCCGGCAGCAAATAAATCAGACGACAGCGGACAAAAGTACTCAGAGGGAATACGAAGATGGTTAAGGAAACCCCCCTCCAAACTAAATCAAAGGGAAATAAGCAGGCCGGAGCCTCCCTTTCAACCGACAATTCATGTCAGAAGACAACAGCTCTAATCCAATCCAACAGTAATTAGAAGCAGCAAAGAGGACAAATCCTCCACTTTTAGCCGACGCGGGATCAGCCCCAGGTGCCAATACTACGCAATTCTGGAAAGGTGCATCATCACCTGCAGATCAACAACCAACACCAACTCTAACAGGACCTCGACTACGTAGTGGAACGGTATTGTCAGGTCCAAATAGCCAAGTAAATCTTAATATTTTTTTACAAAAATTGTACACAAGTGCACGGGATGCGGACAAGTTCATAGTTACTCACTGTGAGGCTTTAGACAAAAAATTAAGTAAAGAACGCGAGATCAGACTCGCTAGAATAAAAGAAGTAAAAGAGAATACAGTTCAGTTCAGAAAGGAACTCGAACAGCTGTCCGAACCCTCGCGCTCACTAGATTTAAATTTAAATAAAGATACCAGTGATAGATTAAGTGATAGTGGTAGTGATAGTGACAGCAATAGTGAAGTGACAGACCCAACAACAGAGGACCTTTAAATAGATTGGCTGGAAGAATCCTTAACGGAAACCAGTCCAGAAGGTAGTCCCATTAGTCCACCTAATTTTAAATATTCAGCCAAGAGGCTACAAAATATGGTGGACTACGCCAAGGTCGCAAAACTGACAGTTCAGCTCGTCCCCTTATTTTCGGGTGAAAATACCCCACAAATGGGACGTGAGCTACAGACCTTCATCGGCTGCTGCAAGCAAACTATGCAGTGCATTAACGATGAAGAAAATGTGGCTTCCCTTCAGGTTCTCCCCACAAGACTAAGAGGTGATGCATATCAGCTATTAGCTTCAGACGTTCCTACTTCATTTACTGATGTAGAGGAACGTTTGAACAGAACATACCTTCCGCGTGAGACTTATCAGGAATTGTTGAATAGATTGATCACCACACATCAGAACCCATTGGAATCTGTCACTGCTTTTGCTACAAGGTCGAATCAGCTGTTGACGATCTGAGCTGAGGCAGTCCCGGCTGTGAAAACATGGCTGATGGACTTCGCCAAAAATGCTCTTAAAAGTGGAGTAACTTATACACATTTGTGTCAATATTTACTCACGCAGGGAGAAGGCGATATAGAAGCTCTCATAAAAAAGCCCTGGACATGGAGAAACTACAGCAAGCAGTCCTCTGGCACAACCTCCTCCAGTGGCTCCAGTGGACCCAGATTTACGGGTGAGATCATTCTACAGATCCCCATATTATCAAAGGCCATCAACACCTATGTTCAAAGCACCTCGGGTACCGAGCCCAAGACATTTCTCACGCCACACAAACAATACAATATCACAGCCCATCACCGAGTACCTATATACTCTGAAAATAAAAGATCGGACACAGATGCACTGGTCCGTAACATCACGTGTAGCTACTGTCAGCGAAAGGGCTCGAACTGCAAAAAATATGGACACGAGGTTCGTGATTGCAGAACAAATAGACAGACACACCAAGGCCTTACTCAGTCTCAACAAAATGTTTCTCAACGCCTCCCCAGCAGACCACTAACACAACAGCATAACACGAAAGGTCTCCAAGTCTTTAACATAAGACTCAAGTGTAATATTTGTGGTCGCCGTGGACACGCAGATGAAAACTGCAGGCAAAAGAAAAAATGGGAAGCTCGGAGTCAGGGAAACGACCTGCAGTCGACCTAAATCTCCTCGGCTCGATTATAAACCCAACTAAAAGATCAAAAGGGTCGCCTCACGCGGCCGAGTCCGGTGTCCCTTCAGTGAAAATTCCACTAGAAATAAGCCTTAACGGCTAAACAAAAGTAGCAGTGGACACTGGCGCTGAGGTCAGTATTATTAAGAAAAAAGCGATTAAAGACATCAAAATAATTAATTCAAGTGAGGCATGCACTCTACAGAACCCTTCTGGAACCGGAAAGAAACTGGGAAATTGCAAGGGCAACTTCAATTTTAAAAATAAAATTCCCTGCAAATTTCAGGTAGTACAAAACCTGCCAGGTCTTTCCGATGACGGCCTATTAGGAAATGATTTCTTATCAAATTATTGTAATGTTGAAGGCCCAAATAAAGCACTTAAGTTTCCTTGCACGGAAACCAATTCCGAAGAGTTTACTGTGCCCTTGTCGTACAAAACGGACAAGCTGTACTCCAGAAAAGCAGTCGAAGTGAGATCGCTGGCAGAAAAGATGGAACCTAAACAGGTTAAGCTATCTACATGCAGTGTCTCCAAGGCACCTCAAAACAGTAATGCTGGCTCCCAGTTCAACAAGAGCCGACGGAGTGCGAAAAGAGCTGTCTGTGTGATCAAAAGACCAGCGAAATGAGGCAGCATCTAGTTCTCTTACAAGAACCAATATGCATACCTGCTAGGTCATAAATTATCACCACAGTCCCGTTGCGAGTGAAGGAAGAAATGCCCTGTCTATCAAAATAGATAGGCGATGGAGTCTTCCTGGCCAACAGTTAACTCCCTACTGGGAAAGAAACAGTGCTAGTTGCCATACTCAACTTTAACAACTTCCAAGTAGTCGTCAACAGTTTATTATTACAACTGCTCCCTATACATGGCTACGCCGTCATCCCAACAAGAGAAGACACTGATACTCAATACGTTCTCAAGCCGAATAAATCGCAAGCGAGTAACACAAACACCAGTGAGCTTCTCAAGGCGGAACACAAGTCATGCAAGACTTCTTTCTCAAAAATACCTAGATATAAGTTACTAACGCGGCCCAAGGACCCTATACAAGACGCGTGCGAGCTCAGTAAGACCTGAGTAGAGGCAAAAGTGACTCCACCGTCTAATAAAATAAGTTAAAAAAATTTTACATGACCCCAGAGTCAAATCAGAGATGCGTGAGAGCTCCAGAAGTCGACAAGCAAAATGCAGCTGACTCCTCTATCCAATATACCTAGATTTAAGGCAGTGATATCAAAAGTACTTGTTCAAAGGCAAAGCCGACTCCACCACCTAAAAAAGTTAATACTAAGAGCCATATGAAATCCCAGAGTCCTACAAAAGATGCGTGCGAGATCCGTAAGACCTCATTAAAGGCAATTTTGGCTGCACCATCAAATATACTTAAAGATACCAATTGCTCACGGCCCATAACCCAAAGTGTCAATACATGCGAATACTCGGACCAATCGGAAGTACCTGAAAAACATGGTACTCAACCATTAAAATTACAGGAAGTCCATTCCCTGCCATCTAGTAATGTAAGTAAACCAGAAAGTAAGAACACAACTACACAAAATGAGGAAAGAAACGCAAGCTTTTCGGAAAATACAGCTATCTTACAGCACATAAGATACTTATTTCCGGATCATGAAGATCCCACACACACTACGCGAGTCAACAGGCTAGACCAAGAGCTCAGCCTAGACCCACATCTAAATGCGGAAGAAAAAGCTTCGATATCCGAACTCTGTTATGAGTTCAATGATATCTTTTACCTTAAAGGTGATAAGCTAAATTATACAAACGCTATCACCCATAGCATTCCATTAATACAAGATCAGGCCCCAATAAACCAAAAGGCCTATCGATTACCAGAGACCCATAGACAGGTAATAAATGAGCAAATGCGAGACATGCTAGACAACGGTATAGTCCAAACTAGCAAAAGCCGTTGGAATTCAGCCTTATTAGTTGTCCCCAAAACGACGGGACCCGATGGTGAAAAAAGGTGGCGCGTCGTTGTCGATTTTCGCAAATTGAATGAGAAGACAATTGGCGACGCATTTCCGCTACCCCGAATCGAGGATATTCTTGACCAACTAGGCCATGCCAGGTACTTTACCACTGTCGATTTGGCCAACGGCTATCACCAAGTTTTAGTCGACAAAAAAGATCGTCATAGGACCGCTTTTAGCAATAATTACGGGCACTACGAGATTAAGCGTATGCCATTTGGACTCAAAGGAGCTCCCGCTACATTCCAACGCCTCATGAACTTCGTTCTTACAGGCTTACAAGGCCTCGAATGTTTCGTTTATCTTGACGACATCGTCACTTATGGTAAAAACCTAAATGACCACAATGATAAACTTCGCAAAGTCTTCGACAAATTGAGGGAGAACAACCTCAAACTGCAGCCAGAGAAGTGCCAGTTTTTGAGACGAGAAGTTGTTTACCTAGGGCACAAATGCTCTAGCGAAGGTGCATTACCAGAATCCAGCAAAACGGCCTGCGTTCAAACATTCCCTGTTCCTACAACAGTCAGGCAAGTTCAGTCCTTTTTAGGACTTGCAAATTACTGCAGGAAGTTCATTCCGGGCTTCTATAAAATAGTTCGTCCAATTACGCATTTACTTCGAATTGATGTAAAATTCACTTGGACAGAAAAATGCCAAGAAGCATTTCAAAGCATCAAAAATGCTCTAATTTCACCACCACTTTTAATCTATCCAGATTTTTCTAAACCATTCAACCTTACAACGGACGCCAGCAACGAAGCATTAGGCGCCGTGCTTTCCAAGGAGAAGTGGTAAAAGACCAGCCTATCTCCTATGCAAGCCAGACGCTAAACAAAGCCGAGAGAAATTACTCCACTATTGAAAAGGAGTTATTGGCTATAGTTTCGGCAACTAGAAATTTCCGATGCTATCTCCATGGCCGGAAATTTACGGTCTATACTGACCACAAGCCTCTCAAAGGTGTCTTTAATGTTAAAGACCCGACTTCCGTTTGGTGGGATTTCACCACAAATTATCAGAATTCAATTATATATAAACCAGGGAAGTATAATACCAATGCGGATGCATTAATCTGCATTTCATAAGTATTAAACGAAGACTATACAGGCAACACTTTAACAGTACAAGCCCAAGTCCACCACACTATGGACTCTGATATGAAGGAATATAAACCCCCAAATACAAAGAAAACCAAGAAACCCGCTCACTGCTTCGCCTTGACCAGAGCTCAAAAGCAGAAATCCCTACAGGCCAATACCAGCTACAGCGCTGAAACACAGCCCACGGCAGCGGAAAACACAGAAAACAAACTCCCGGAGGCAGAAATACAACCCTCTGCTAAACTTGAACACCCAAGTCCAGTCAAGGCACCTGAGATAATCGCGAGCCCCAAGGAAGTTCAAACAATCCTAAAGGATTACCGCGACTCTCCTTTCGGCGGCCATCAGGGTGTCATTAAGACTTATAAAAGAATTAGAAGCAAGTATTGATGGAGACACATGCTTAGCGATATAAAAAAATACGTAAAACAATGCACTAAGTGCCAAACAATGAAAGCATCTCTACAATTCAAGATGCCCATGGTAATAACCGACATCGCAGAACAACATTTCGACAAGGTTTACCTCGATATAGTAGTTCCACTAGAAGAGACCATATCAGATAATAAATATATCTTAACTTTTCAAGATAACCTTACCAAATTTGTCGATTGGTATGCCATACCAAATGGAGAAGCAATAACGGTGGCGCAAATCTTTTTAAATGAGATTGTCACGCGCTATCGCATTCCAAAGAGAATAGTCATAGATCAGGGAACTAATTTTCTGAGTGAGCTATTCAAGAAGGTCTGCAAACTGCTAAAGGTAAAGAAGTTACAGACTTCCGCATACCACCCACAGTCTAATCGAATATGTGCGTACAATCGTAGACGAAAATCCCAAAACATGGGATCAATTCCTGCAAACCACTGCATTCGTGTACAATAACAGTGTACACAAGGGTACTAAATTAACCGCAATGGATTGCCTTTACGGCTTCACAGCGGATGTTCCATCTAACTTAAAAAAGGATCCTGAACCCGTTTACAACCACGAAAGTTATTACCATATGCTAACGTACAGATTAAAAAATTCGTATGCCACGGCTCGTAAAAATGTCCTAGCCAGCAAACAACGCTCGAAGGCATATTACGACGAAACAGTCAGGCATCTCACTTTCCACTTAGGAGACAAAGTCCTCCTCAAAAATGAGAGTAGGAAACATACACTGTCTCAAATCTGGGTTGGACCATATCTGGTAATCAATGTACCCCGTCCAAAAAACACTACCATAAAAATAGGTAAGCGGCAGGTTGTACTACTGTTTGAAACCCTATTACGAATAGTATACCGGTACATGCACCTTTAGAAAATAAGTTCCACTGAAACAAAATTTCTCCAGTTAAACTAACAACTACCTACTTAAAGGTTCCGCACTCGGAATTATTCCCTATGGCTCACGAAGTCAACCCTTACCTAAATTTTGTTTAAATTAATAAAAAATACGGTAAATAAACATACCCATATATACGTTGTTACTTATAACATAATACAAATAGATCGGGACATATAACAAATAAATTTTTAATTTTTAGTAGCTATGAGTAAATTAAACATTTTACAAAAAAAAACAAAAAAAATATTTTTTGGAAAAGAACAATGCTCATCGACCTAGAAGCTCATAGAGAAATTTATGAAGTTTACCATGCTCTAACTTACACTCCCCATACCTTCTTTTGGTAGTTACGAGTAAATTAAATATTTTTTCCAGTACAATTTTGTGAAAAAAGTACAATGCTCTTAACACTAAAACCCTACTATATATTTACGAGATTCAACATGAATATTTATGTTTCAATAGTTCTGTTCTATCTCGACTTCCTAATAGCAAGTAAGCCCCCATCATACAAACTATCACCCGTCCAATTAAGTAATGCTATATCTAAATATTGCATGCTATTTAGTATGACCACCTGACTAATGAAGCCTATCCTTCATCTTTCTGCAGACCATGAAGCACATAATTGTGTTAATGTGCTGCCTCCATCTGACAATGGGAAAAATACCAGCGGATCCCTAACCCATAAGCCCCCTAAACAACACGGGAGTACTGTATAAAGATCTGGGAAAACTACGAGTATACCACAGCGCATGGAATGTTCTAACTGACATCAATCTGATGGAACTGGACAACCAAACGCTTATGGCAGAACAGGCGCAACATTTAGTATACCGACTATTCTCAAATCGCTCTCAAACGGATGAGCTATGCCTGGTTCAACAAAAACACGTTCATTCACTCTTGGAAAATATCAAGAGAAGAACAAGTGTCATTCGAGAAGTGGTTCCACTGTCGAGATCCACAAGATCTATTTTCGATGGAATAGGGAATGCAATGCACTACCTATTCAGAACCGTGGACAATACTAATGAACAGAAGGTATATAGCCGACTCGAGGACCTCGAAACAAACACCAAAGCACTAGCCGACCTGGTAAGACAGCAGATCAGTGTAGTCAAAACTACACTACAGCAGATCCAAAAGCCCTTGACATCCCTACAGGAAAGACAGCGCAAAATAACTCAGCAGTTAAATACAATGCAAAATATCACCGATGAATTGCTGATGAGACAACTGAGGCAGGAAATTATCTCTAGCCTCACTTTGCAACTTATAGAGATTGCGTATAGGCAGCAAGCCTTACTCGATATAATAGTTGCCAACAAAAATCATCAACTGAACCCACTAGTGGTGATTCCCAAAAGGTTACTAGAAATATACCACAAATCCCATGCTACTTGTCCAGATGCACAAAACTGTCTATCTCTATTATATCAGACAGCCGAGACAAAAGCTCATCTAGTCCAAGACAAATTAGTCATTCGAATACAACTTCCGATTTTCAATCTACCACAAATGAAGTTGTATCGAGTACACAGTTTCCCCATACACGTTAACAAAAAACAATCTTTGGTACCTGAAATAGAGAACTCGCACGTAGCACACCAACTACAGACACAGGATATTCTATTGTTAAAACCACGAACTCTTAGGACCTTTAAAAAGATCACCCAAAACTCAAAGGAGGACACTTTCATCGCAAAGCTCGTTGATAGAGCCAACCATAGTAAACCTTCAGTGTACCCAACAATTTCTAACTTCGACAACAGAAGGCCAAGGGATAATAACTATCAACCATCCCTGTCAATTACAAGTGGGATCGCAAATCCTACACTATGAGGCAAAGAATATCCAAAAATTAAATCTCAGACAACCTAATTATTTCCCAAACACAACCTGACTAGAAAGAATAGTGAACCAATTTCTGAACATAACTAATGAATCAAAAATACAAAATATTAAAACAGAACTATATTCAGGAGATGATACAAATAATCTTATCCTGAAAGGTACCCAGTCATTAAAAGAGCTGGACAAAAAATTAATAAACATAACGTCTCACTTAAGTCACCACCCTACACATGTACTAGCAACAGCTTCAATTTCCCTAACTGGTGTTGCCATCACATGTATGGTACTATACCTCCTCGCCAAATGGATAGTCCCATTTATTAAAAATTTCCGCTTACGCCAATCTGAAAGAAACCCAGAGGCGGAGGGACAAATCAAACAAATCGAACAAATCGAAATAATTGAATCTATCCCTCTCAAAAGGACACGCACCCTACTAGCCACAAGGTCGGTGCATGTGGTATAAAATTTCCACTTCGTAAGGTCACTCGCTCTAAAAGGTCACTATCTAACAACCACTAGCCGACACTTAAAATAGATAGAAACAAGGCACCAGTAATAGGAAAAACATAAAATATAATGTAAATCCCAATAGGAGAGAGAATAAAATGCAAAAAAGAAGAACAATGAAAAACAAAATAAATAAATAAATATAGACAGAGCAAATACAAACAAATAAATTATAATAAATAGTAAAAAAAAAAAATTATTATATGATTATTATTAGTAAGTAAATGTAAGATAAATTATAACCAGCTGTAGAATATGGTATACTATATACTAAAACCCTAATTAAGCAAAGGATTTTTTTTTATTTAAGGACAGTGTATAGCTCCTAGCATATTATAGATATGGTGTTAAAAGCACATACGTATATACATAGCAACAGAAATTTTCTTTGTTCAAAAACAAAACACATATATAGATATTGCTCTCACTAGAGAATTAGTAATAAATCATAGAAATAATAGCAAAATATATTAATCAAATAATATTAAGCTAACAACACAAACCTAATATAAAACAAAAAACGTAACGAAAACTAACACTAGATTAGACATTATATACGAATATTATTAAATTAGTTTTTTTTAGTTCATAATAATATGAAAAAAAAAGAAATGTTCATGTAAAATACGGCATAATAATAAGTAATTGAAACGACCAAGTTTTCGCAAAGGGTTAGAACCATACCAAGCCGAAACAATGTGCCTATCTTTTTCACATAAAATACGGTACAACAAAGTAATTAAAACAAAGATCGGGTCTAACACCTCGTAAAAATCAGAACGGGATAAGAAAAATCAAAACACGGAACTTTCCGATTGTAATTTTTTTTTATTTAGATTAAGTACACAAAACAAAAGAGGAAAAAAAATTTTATTCATAAAAACAAAAAACCTCACATCGGTGACTAACTAATCTTCGTCCTCCAAGTCAGACCAATCAACAGCGGCCGGGTACAGGGGAGGTGGCGGTGAACTACCTCGCCAAACTCGTCGCCGGCGAATCAAAACAGCTGTGACAACAGGTACACAACCCACGAACAATTTAATAAAAAGATTTTAATACGATATAGGCTCTAGGATTTTGATAAACTACAGTTTGCCGGATTTTAGTAGAATACAACTTGTCGAACGGAAAGTAAGGGTATCTTTCGTTGATAACGAAGTGGTTATCTTAGCGGATAGTTTCACTTTACGGTGTCCGGTAATATTAGGTGTTGACCTCGGTGAAAACTTGGTTCAAGTTGTTTTACGAAAATTAAGTTTCAGTTGTGCTTTGATTTAATTAAATAAAGTTTTGGGAAACAAAGTGATTTCAAGTTGGTTTACGAAAATTAAGTTTCAGTTGCGCTTTGATTTAATTAAATAAGGTTTTGGGAAACAAAGAGATTTCAAGTTGTTTTACGAAAATTAAGTTTCAGTTGTGCTTTGATTTAATTAAATAAAGTTTTGGGAAACAAAGAGATACATTTTAATTCAAGTGCGTTTGACTTAATGAAACCTTCGCCAGGTTTGCGGAATGTAACTGGGCGGTGTTAAGCAGCAAGGAGGCGTCGTGTTGTAAGTTCCCCCTAATACGCAACACAGGTAAGATGTTTAATGTCGCAAGAAACACCAGATGACCCAAGATCAGCCAACGCCACTTTTAGCAGTTCACCAAGAAGCCATTCCACGCCAGTGACGAGAGATCAAAGGGAGTACCCGTTCTATGTATTGATTTCCACTCTAAAAGAAACAGCAGAGGATAAGTTAGTTTAGCCAGAACTGGGCGAAAATAAACCAGTTATCCCCAAGCCAGTAGAGGACAAGTGTATCGCTACTGAAACTACAGACGATAGAAGGCCCATTATAGAGAAAGTGGTTGTGGTAACTGAGACCACGGATACAATAGCGGAATAGATGTCCTTATGATCTGGAGGGAGGTATTGACAAGCTTTGGACGCACTATCATCAATCCAAGAAGAAGAAGAACTACAGAATCAATCTTCAGGACAGCCAGAAGACAATATCAGTGAAGAACAACAACAACATAGTCAATCTTCTGATAGTTCTGAGCAGTTAGACGAGTTAACCTGTGGAAAGGGGTGATTGGAAAGCTCAATTTTATAAATGGAGCCACCAGTGTTTCAGAAATAAATATATTTATCAATTGTTGTAAGCATGTTATTAATTGTCTAGCACAATCTGAAATTTCAGAATTCCTTAAACTACTTCCAACGCGCTTCAGAGGCATGGCGGCAAAAAGCTACGTGGCCCTTGTAAAAGAACTCAGGGTGTTGTTCCAATTACCAGCAGAAACTTTGAAAAGCTGAAACATTATTTAAAAGCTGTGTTTCTAAAATTCCTGATCGACAGTCTAGCGCAGCAGCAGAGGCAATAAAAGGGATATAGAGGAAACAGCCATATATGCATTTCAGACAATTATAATCAAACAAAACCACAGAATGTTTCTCTTACAGGACTCTGGTAAGGGTTTTGCATCAGTAGTCGAAGAAGCAGAGAAACTAGAAGAAGCCGAAAGACAAACAATCTCGATTTTACAATATCCCTTAGGTATATCACTGGCCCACCCAATAATTGATAGTTATCCAGTCAATACTACTTGGATGCCTAGGGAAATGTTAGGTAATATCAGAGATCCACCAATCCATAATATACCCCAAAATAGGCATTATAATAATTTCGCCCCCAAGTGGAAGGAAGCGGTTTGATAATACCAAAAGCTATCAGCCCCGAATTAAATGTACTTATTGTAATAAAAACAATCATACGTTTTCGGAGTGCTACCAAAGGAAGAATGCGACTTCTGGTAATAGTTATCAGAATTCTGCTTACGGTTCTCGAAACAATAATAGGGATAGCATTGCTGAAAATCGGCAGATAAACCTCGTACAAAATAGCAGGTCTACTGAAAGTGGCCTAAAAAACACAGTTGGGGCAATAAAATGTGTTTTTTGTCAAAGAAGAAGTCACACTACAAACCAGTGCCGAGCAAAGCAAGTCTGGGAAAGTAGGTCGACTCAAAATAACCACCAGTTTTCAGAAAACTAATTAAGGACTTGCGGGGACACCGAGGAAGTCCAAACGTTATTAAAGAAAAATGGTGTCAGCCCTCCCAAGTTCCTAAATGTTCAGTTAAATTACACTTGGATATAACAGCTAATTTGTCGGTAGAACTATTTATCGACACGGGAGCTGACGTGAGCCTATTAATACAATCCATGTTACAAGGTGAGAAAATAATAAATACACACGAAAAAGCGCAACTGAGCAGTATTATTGGAAAGGGACAGACAATTGGAACATGTAGAGGAAAATTTCAGCTAGAAACTCATCAAACATGTCAATTTCATGTAATTAAATATAGTGAAAATGTTCCATATGATGGAATACTTGGAAATAATTTTCTATTAAATAAATGTAATATAAGGATTTAGATAGAATATTAGAATTTCCAGCGCCACCTACAAATGTAGCAACATTTTTAGTGCCACTTAATATGAACTGCGAATTTCGCGACTCTAAAGATGTAAAAACTACAGTTATACGGCCCAAGTCCAAAAGAAAAAGCTTGGCAAGCCGCAACCTACGGAAATGGAAAACGCCACTCAGATCTCCGATAGAAAGTGGTTCATTCCGCATCAAGGTGAACAATATTAACGGAAGCCAGCAAAGGGGCATAAAGTTAGAACGAAGATTTTAGTTCCAGCACGCTCAGAAAAATTAGTGCCAATTCCTATTAGAGGCAACGATGAATTTGTTTGTTTATCAAAAGAACTGAGTGAAGGTGTTTTTTCGGGAAATTGTTTAATTGGATAATTATTGTAAGAAATATACTCCTGAGTTCTCTAAAATAACAGAACCCCTGAATAAACTCCTACGAAAAATGTAAAATTCAAATGGAGAGATCAATGTGAATCTAATCTCGCCACCTATTCTAGTTTACCCTGAATTCGATAAACCATCTTCCTTATCTACGAATGCTAGCGAAGATGCTTTGGATGCAGTGTTATCCCAAGGAGATGTGACGAACGATCGGCCCATTGCTTACGCCAGCACGAGTTTGAACAAAGCCGAGAGAAATTTTACCGCCACAGAAAAAGAAATGCTGGCAATAGTCTGGGCTACAAAAACAAACTTTCGCTGTTATTTATATGTTAGTAAATTTACTATTTACACTAATTACAAACCACTTAAGAGAATCTACACTACAAACGATCCTGGCCCGCGATTACTAAGATTTCGCCATAAACTCTCTTGGGTATGTATCCGAACCAAATCCCTTCGAATATAATTTTCTTAACAGATACCTTCTGAAAAGAAAAAAAATCCTGAAAACATAGCATGAGAATTTTTATAAAATTAAATCTAATCTAATCACTCAATCAGAACACAGATACACAACCAAACAAAGGCAGGTATTTGTCATCAATGTCGTGGCAGGGCAGTCAAGGTTCTTGTACCTTGGCTGTTGATGGTAGTGTACTAAGTGCCTGTACCTGTACACTAAGCTTAAAAATGCTGACTGCTGAAAAGGAATTGGTTAAATAAAATAAAAACACCTAAATCGTGCGATCTTAAAAACACAATCATATATTTAATTTTGCGCATTTTATTTATATGAGTTACAATTTGTTATGATTGCACCTTTTCACTCATTGTGCAATTCCCACGGAAATCGTATATACGTACATATGCATAATTTTAAAATTCATAATTCACATAATTCTCAATGTCATCTGACGCCGAATTCTACCGCGCGACCATGAAATTTTTATGATAAACGGCTATGTGGGATTGGGATTATTCAACTAGATCCATTGAGGTTCATCTCCAGCGTTAATGATGTGACATTTTGTTGTTGGAAGTATTTCGTTCATTAAACTCACTTCACAGCTGCTTATACTTGAGCCCTTTTTGTAGATTGGGTGAGTTTGCTTGCACAAGTGATGATCTTCCTTGATAGATATGCAGGATTGCAGTCCTTGTTCGGTGTAGGTTGATGATCAAAAATTTGGAAGATGGTTTGATCGAAATAAAGGTGTCATTCATCAGTGCAGGTATGGGTATTATTCGGAAAAGTTCGAACTTTTCGAATGACAATAGAGGCAGTGTTAGTTTATATATTACATGTCTTGCGGTGGCTCGTGCGGCAGACTTCATTAAGCTATTCAGCTGTATTACATGCTCTGCAGGTAACCTCAGAGTTAGAAGTAAGTGGCCTCTGATTTGAACTAGTTCTTGCTTTAGTTGAGATGAAGTGATCAGTTGCGGGCTAATCCGTCCATGATGAGTGTCAGTCAAGGCGTCTATTATAGAGAATTGAGCTCGTTGAATATTCGAAACTATGAGGACGACTTGAACAAAAACCGATGTGAACAAGCTAGTCAATTCTTCTTGGTACACTTTTCTGAAGCAAGGTTGGTGAAGTTGGAAAATAAATTCAGTATTACCTTTAATTCCTTAAATTGTTGATTGATTTGTTCGTAGTTCTTCTTCATGATATTCACAGTTGCGCCGATTATTGTCGTTTGATTTTTAATAAGGTTGAGTAGATACTCTTCATTTCATTTAACGTCTTCAATTGTTTGAGTCATTTTCTCAACTTACTCCGAATCCAGAACACCGAATAACGCATTTGCAATATTTCCAATAAAATTTACCGCTCCTTGCCTTGTTCGCGTAGATGAAGATGGTGGTAATAACAATTAGTTGTTACTGGCTATTTCGTCTATCAGATTGTCTAGTTGTTTCGTAAAAACGCAAAGTGCAACTTTTTTCCTTGGTTAATCTTTACAGAGGTCATGTAGCATCCGACTTCCATTTAGTACTCCTTCAAATTCTCTCCAATAATTAGTCATATCGTAATACACAATCAAATCCCATTCGTTTGAGATTATACTGGCTGATCCCAAATTTTCAAAATGTAGATCTGGGCTAGATTTGAAGTGTGTTGTTTCAATTGGATACCAATTCCTCGTAGAAACAAACAGGTCAAGAGTATAGTGCTGATTGTATGACCCAACGAGAGTCGTGCCATCTTTCTTGGGTTTGTATGTATATCAGTTGAACGAGCGTCCTGTGTCGTTGTAAAGCTTGCGCTAGTAGCAACCGGTTGATTGCTTCCAACGTCATTGGTTGGTGTTAATACAGTTGGTGTAGTTGTCTCTTCATCTTGGCTTGGAAGAGGTGCAAGTTTATGTATAGGCCTGCGCATAATGGTTTTACCCACTCGAACATCCGCCACTCGAGCCAAGCCATCATCTCCCTTTATAACCTTGATGATTCTCCCCAGTGGCCATTTTAATGAGGGCACATTCTCTTCTCTGATGATAACAAGCGAGTCTGGTTGGATATTTTGACTGGGATGCTTCCACTTATGACGTTGTTGTAGTTCATTCAAATATTCTCTAGACCAACGTTTCCAGAATTCGTGTTTTAGATGTTTCACTAATTTCCATCTAGTAAGGAGGTTTGCTCTTTCAGGGGTTGCATATGGATCGATGTTACTGGTGAGTGGTTCAGTGACATTGGAGTTATTGGTCTTGAATTCAGAGTTGCCTCAATCTGAACAATGACCGTCTCTATCTCTTCATATGTCAATGCTGCATTAGCTACTGTTCTTTTCAAAAGATATTTTGCTGACTTCACGGCAGCATCCCAAAGCCCGCCGAAATGTGGAGCACGTGGGGAATGAAGTGGAATTCAATTCCATTGGATTTGCATGCGGTAGCTATTTCTAGTTTTGATTTGTGTGAATAAATAGGCTGCTTTAATTATTGCAGCTCATTTCTAGCGCCAACAAAGTTAGTCGCATTATGCAGTACATATTGCTACAATGACCTCGCCTTGCCATAAATCAATCAAATCCCAGAAATGCTTGCATTGACAAATCGCTGACAACTTCTAGATGTGTGGCCTTAGTTGCAAAGCAGCAAAATACGGCAATATACGTTTTTTGTGGACGCTTTCCTCTTGTTTTAAAGTGTGTCCACACTGGTCCGCACAAATCCACACCTGCAGTTATGAATGGGCGCGCAGGTTGAATTCTATGTGATGGTAAGTTGCCCATCATTTGTGACAACATGTTTGGTTTTGCTCTAATACACTGCACGCAGTGTTGGACTATTGACCTAGCAATGGTCTTTCCCTTTATGGGCCAGAACTGTAGCCTTGTAATAGAGAGCAAGGTTTGCGGGCCAACGTGGAGGTTTTCATTGTGGATATTTGTCATTAATACTTTGGTCAACTGATGTGATTACGGTAGCAAGATGGGATGTTTATTATCGTCGTCCTCCAACTCGCATGATGCCTCTTTCGTCTAAGAATGGTGTTAAAGTGTTTAGTTGACTATTTCTGGCTAGTTCTTTATGCTGATTTAGTTGCTTGATATCTTCTTTGAACTGATCTTGCTGTATCACCTTTATAATTATCACAAGTGTTTCCTGGAGCTCTTGTGCAGTGAATACTGTATCCTTCGTTTCATTTTTCCCTTGTCTACGATCTTTAAAATTATTTACGAAACGAAAGATGTATCCTGTGATCCGTTTCAGCTTGCTGAAGGAATTTTTATGGTCAGTATTCTGGACAAAATGTGTTGAAATTTCATCTGTTATTAGAGGCAGTGCAAGTAGCTTTTTCTCTATGTTACATTCTACCTTCTTGACATATGGTTGCGGCCAACAAGTTTCTGTGCTGTATAAGAACAGTGGCCCATAGAGCCACATGTTACATGATTTTAACTTCTCTGGAGTTAAACCTCGTGTTAAACAATCATCAGGATTATCATCAGAACTGACATCACGCCATTGCTCAGGAATATATAACCTCTGAATACTTGATACTCCATTCGCAACAAATGTTTCGTATGAACAGGATGGCGAGTTAAACCACCCAAGCACAATCTCTGAATCTGTCCAATAGTACGTAGGCTCGTTTTTGAAGTTTAGATCGTTCTTAACACGGTTAGTGAGTTCAGCGGCAAGTTTTGCGGCACACAGCTCAAGCCGTGGTAGGGTAATTTGCTTCAACGGTGCTACCTTTGACTTTGTACAAAGCAATCTTACTACGATCTGTTTATCCTTGTTTGTAGATCGGATGTAGACTGCGGCTCCATATGCTCTTTGAGAAGCATCTGCGAATGTGTGGATTTGTACATTTTATGATGGTAGTTCAGAAAGTACTTGTCTTGGAAATCGTATGTCGTTCAGAGACTGGAGGCCTTCTCGATAATGAGCCCATTTTGTGTGCAACTCCATTGGTAGCGATGCATCCCAATCCATCGTTAATGCCCATAGTTCTTGCAGGAATATTTTGGCTGTGACTACTACTGGAGACATGATATCAAGTGGGTCAAAAATCCGTGCAACATCTGAACAAATTGTTCGTTTGGTTATCTTACTCCTTTCGATCCATGCCGTCTTGACGCTGAATGAATCGGATGTTGGTATCCAGGTTAGACCTAGGATTTTTATTTGTTCCTCATTTCCGTCGTTAAATGTGAGCAGTGGCTCTCTATCTTCTGGGTGGATGTCCCTTAATAGACGTGGATGATTTGCGCACCACTTCCTAAACTTAAATGCACCTTTTGAGAGTAATTCTTTTAGTTGTGTTTGCATTTCCAGTGCTGTGGACAGGTTTTTTGATCCTGATATTACATCATCGACGTAGTAGTCTTTAGTAAGCACTTGTGCTCCTAAGGGATAAGTGGCTGCTTCTTCCTGGGCTAGTCTCTGCAAACATTTCGTAGCTAAAGAAGGTGATAGCACTTAAGTGAGTGGTTTGGGTGTCACCTCCAATATATTAGTTGGAGTTGTCTTTCGTTTTCGTCAATCAGTATTTGCCGATACATTTTTCCAATATCAGCGGTAAACAGAAATCTTGGCTGTCGAAAAAGAAGTAATATTGAAAATAGGTCGTCCTGAATAGTAGGGTCGGCAGCCATTATATCATTTAACGAAAGATTAGATGATGTTTTGCAGGAAGCATCAAACACAACTCTAAGCTTAGTTGATGTACTCTCTGCTTTGCTGACGCAATAATGTGGGACGAAGTAATACGGAACTCCAATTTCCTTAAAATTTGTCTCTTGCATATGACCAAGGCGTCTATATTCATCCATAAAATTAATATATTGGGATCGAAGCTCATTATTTTTGGCGAGCCTTTACTCTATTGCTAGAAATCTGCGCGATGCAATATCCTTAGACTCCCCCAGCTTATGTGTGTCGTCTGAAAAGGGCAGTCTGGCTATAAAACGTCCCTATTGGTCTCTTCCCACCGTTTGATTAAAATGTTCTTCACAACGTTTCTCTGCGAGTGCAAGGGATTTTTCTTCTTCTCTGGCATCTTCCAAGTGCCAGAATTTTTCTAATTGTTGGTCAATGTCTTGGTCCTTGCTCAATATGCCGCATATTTTCAGATTACTGGCCATCTGGTCTATTTTTCCTGCTAGTACCCATCCTAGCACGGTATTCTAGGGGGTTGGTAATCCATTGCCGAGTTTAATTTGTCCCACCGAGAGTTGCTGATAGTAATAGTCTGCACCAATAAGCAGATCTATGCGGCCAGGTTTATCAAAAACTGGATCCGCCAACTTAATATTTTGTGGAATTATCCATGTTGATGTATCAATACACTGACTTGGCTGTGGTGCCAATATTTGTTTTAGGATGAATGCTTCCAATCTAGTTGAGAATCCATTCACTCGTGACTGCATCAACATATTGACACAATGGTTGGCTTGTTGCTTCACTTGGCCAATGCCTTGCACCTTCATAATATCTGGAACTCCGCTGAGGCCCAATTTTTTGACAATTCTTTCTGTTACGAGATTAACCTGGGATCCGGAGTCAAAAATTGCCCTACACTCAACATTATCACCCTTATGTGTTGTCAGTTTCACTGTTACTGTGCTTAGAAGGACATAGCTTCCATTCTGTTTGGACTTTCCTGCAGTCAGTATGACCGATTGATTACCTTGATGTACTTTGTTGCTTGACTGGAGTTGTCCTGAGTGATTTGTGTGAGGCTTTCCGTCAGAACTGTCTTGTATATGCACCAAGGTATTATGTTTCCTTGAGCAATTCATGCATCCCCTATGTGTGCAGTTGCTTGTTGTATGGCCTGCTGTTACGTGCTCAGTGGAGACGGCGTGCGGTCCCTCGTGGGGTATATGGGCGCCACTTGATTTTTCCTTGTTTTCCTCTACCCTCGAACAGGTGTTCACTGAGAATCAAGAAACTCGAGTGATCTATAGATTTACGATTAGATTATGCTAGGATCGGTACACTCTTTTTCTACCCCAGAGGAGTGCGTATGAAAATTTCCACGTAAATAAAAATGATACTTAGCTTTATTCCGTTTATTATGCACTTGTGCGTAATCAGCTATTACTCCAAAAAGGAAAGATTCTCCAAACGAGGAAATACTGCTACCAAAAAAAAAAGAAAACCAGATATATTACTTTTCCCACGATTAGACACTTCTTATCACTTTCAGAGCCAAAACTAGAAGAAGGAAACTGTGGCTCGCTTTCCTCTTTTCTATTTTTCCAGCGCTCCCCAATCTGCCGCGGGATTCTTTTTCGCAGTTTACTTCGAACTCCACTGCACTCTAATTTAGAATTTTATTTAACCCGCGGGATTTCAAAAGCGAGCGAATACGATTATGGAAAAATTGCAGCAGTAAATAAATGGTTTCATACGACTTTAGGCGGATCTGATTTTAGGTATTTCCGAGCCATAACACTGCTCTTAGGCAATTGACACACAACTTGTTGTTCCTCAATACCTTCAAGCGATTGGTGGGTGTTAGCTGCAGAAATTTCTGACATGCGAAAAGCTGATGGTGCATTTGTTGATACCAATGCGTTAACCCGTCTAGAAAACTGGTTGGGCTTCCGATGAGTCTAAGGCTGCACCTTGCCTTTGCTTCCAAGGACTTCCAATGACTGGAACCGTGTTTCCAGGGAGTTTAGAAAATGATGCACTGACTGGCAGAGCTCTAGTTTGGTCAAGAGATTGTTCATATAAACTATGGGACATTCTGTCTAATTTGCCTATTAGTATGTGGAGCAGCAATGGGTCCCAGTTAATTGTCTTGACTTTAAGTTTCTCAAGTCCTAGAATAGCTTCCTTCGTGGTGTCATGTAGAGACTTAAGCGTTAATGCGTTCTCTGAAAGCAGTTTTGGCTGTGACAACAGTTTGTTTAACAATGCTATCACTAACAACCTGGTATTGTCATATATGGCTTTCAACATCTCCCATGCAGTCGTATAATTTTCGTAATACACAATCAAATGCCTTTCATTTGAGATTATACTGGCTGATCCCAAATTTTCAAAATGTAGATCTGGGCTAGATTTGAAGTGTGTTGTTTCAATTGGATACCAATTCCTGGTAGAAACAAACAGGTCAAGAATATAGTGCTGATTGTATGACCCAACGAGAGTCGTGCCATTTTTCTTAGGCTTGTATGTATATCAGTTGAACGAGTTTCCTGTGTCCGTTGTAAAGCTTGCGCTAGTAGCAACCGGTTGATTGCTTCCAACGTCATTGGTTGGTGTTAATACAGTTGGTGTAGTTGTCTCTTCATCTTGGCTTGGAAGAGGTGCAAGTTTATGTATAGCCCTGCGCATAATGGTTTTACCCACTCGAACATCCGCCACTCGAGCCAAGCCATCATCTCCCTTTATAATGATGATTCTCCCCAGTGGCCATTTTAATGAGGGCACATTCTCTTCTCTGATGATAACAAGCGAGTCTGGTTGGATATTTTGACTGGGATGCTTCCACTTATGACGTTGTTGTAGTTCATTCAAATATTCTCTAGACCAACGTTTCCAGAATTCGTGTTTTAGATGTTTCACTAATTTCCATCTAGTAAGGAGGTTTGCTCTTTCAGGGGTTGCATATGGATCGATGTTACTGGTGAGTGGTTCTCCTATGAGAAATTGCCCTGGAGTCAATGCTGCGATATCATTGGGATCGAAGGACATTGGAGTTATTGGTCTTGAATTCAGAGTTGCCTCAATCTGAACAATGACCGTCTCTATCTCTTCATATGTCAATGCTGCATTAGCTACTGTTCTTTTCAAAAGATATTTTGCTAACTTCACGGCAGCATCCCAAAGCCCGCCGAAATGTGGAGCACGTGGGGAATGAAGTGGAATTCAATTCCATTGGATTTGCATGCGGTAGCTATTTCTAGTTTTGATTTGTGTGAATAAATAGGCTGCTTTGATTATTGCAGCTCATTTCTAGCGCCAACAAAGTTAGTCGCATTATGCAGTACATATTGCTACAATGACCTCGCCTTGCCATAAATCAATCAAATCCCAGAAATGCTTGCTTTGACAAATCGCTGACAACTCTAGATGTGTGGCCTTAGTTGCAAAGCAGCAAAATACGGCAATATACGTTTTTTGTGGACGCTTTCCTCTTGTTTTAAAGTGTGTCCACACTGGTCCGCACAAATCCACACCTGCAGTTATGAATGGGCGCGCAGGTTGAATTCTATGTGATGGTAAGTTGCCCATCATTTGTGACAACATGTTTGGTTTTGCTCTAATACACTGCACGCAGTGTTGGACTATTGACCTAGCAATGGTCTTTCCCTTTATGGGCCAGAACTGTAGCCTTGTAATAGAGAGCAAGGTTTGCGGGCCAACGTGGAGGTTTTCATTGTGGATATTTGTCATTAATACTTTGGTCAACTGATGTGATTACGGTAGCAAGATGGGATGTTTATTATCGTCGTCCTCCAACTCGCATGATGCCTCTTTCGTCTAAGAATGGTGTTAAAGTGTTTAGTTGACTATTTCTGGCTAGTTCTTTATGCTGATTTAGTTGCTTGATATCTTCTTTGAACTGATCTTGCTGTATCACCTTTATAATTATCACAAGTGCTTCCTGGAGCACTTGTGCACTGAATACTGTATCCTTCGTTTCATTTTTCCCTTGTCTACGATCTTTAAAATTATTTACGAAACGAAAGATGTATCCTGTGATCCGTTTCAGCTTGCTGAATGAATTTTTATGGTCAATATTCTGGACAAAATGTGTTCAAATTTCATCTGTTATTAGAGGCAGCGCAAGTAGCTTTTTTTCTATGTTACATTCTACCTTCTTGATATATGGTTGCGGCCAACAAGTTTCTGTGCTGTATAAGAACAGTGGCCCATAGAGCCACATGTTACATGATTTTAACTTCTCTGGAGTTAAACCTCGTGTTAAACAATCATCAGCATTATCATCAGAACTGACATCACGCCATTGCTCAGGAATATATAACCTCTGAATACTTGATACTCCATTCGCAACAAATGTTTCGTATGAAGAGGATGGCGAGTTAAACCACCCAAGCACAATCTCTGAATCTGTCCAATAGTACGTAGGCTCGTTTTTGAAGTTTAGATCGTTCTTAACACGGTTAGTGAGTTCAGCGGCAAGTTTTGCGGCACACAGTTCAAGCCGTGGTAGGGTAATTTGCTTCAACGGTGCTACCTTTGACTTTGTACAAAGCAATCTTACTACGATCTGTTTATCCTTGTTTGTAAATCGGATGTAGACTGCGGCTCCATATGCTCTTTTAGAAGCATCTGCGAATGTGTGGATTTGTACATTTTTTTATGGTTGTTCAGAAAGTACTTGTCTTGGATATCGTATGTCGTTCAGAGACTGGAGGCCTTCTCGATAATGAGCCCATTTTGTGTGCAACTCCATTGGTAGCGATGCATCCCAATCCATCGTTAATGCCCATAGTTCTTGCAGGAATATTTTGGCTGTGACTACTACTGGAGACATGATATCAAGTAGGTCAAAAATCCGTGCAACATCTGAACAAATTGTTCGTTTGGTTATCTTATTCCTTTCGATCCATGCCGTCTTGACGCTGAATGAATCGGATGTTGGTATCCAGGTTAGACATAGGATTTTTATTTGTTCCTCATTTCCGTCGTTAAATGTGAGCAGCGGCTCTCTATCTTCTGCCTGGATGTCCCTTAATAGACGTGGATGATTTGCGCACCACTTCCTAAACTTAAATGCACCTTTTGAGAGTAATTCTTTTAGTTGTGTTTGCATTTCCAGTGCTGTGGACAGGTTTTTTGATCCTGATATTACATCATCGACGTAGTAGTCTTTAGTAAGCACTTGTGCTCCTAAGGGATAAGTGGCTGCTTCTTCCTGGGCTAGTCTCTCCAAACATTTCGTAGCTAAAGAAGGCGCTGACGTTGTTCCGTATGTCACCGTATTTAACTGATAGCACTTAAGTGATTGGTTTGGGTCTCGCCTACCAATATATTAGCTGGAGTTGTCTTTCGTTTTCATCAATCAGTATTTGCCGATACATTTTTCCAATATCAGCGGTAAACACAAATCTTGGCTGTCGAAAACGAAGTAATATTGAAAATAGGTCGTCCTGAATAGTAGGGTCGGCAGCCATTATATCATTTAACGAAAGATTAGATGATGTTTTGCAGGAAGCATCGAACACAACTCTAAGCTTAATTGTTGTATTCTCTGCTTTGCTGACGCAATAATGTGGGACGAAGTAATACGGAACTCCAATTTTCTTAGAATTTTTCTCTTGCATATGACCAAGGCGTCTATATTCATCCATAAAATCAATATATTGGGATCGAAGCTCATTATTTTTGGCGAGCCGTTACTCTATTGCTAGAAATCTGCGCGATGCAATATCCTTCGACTCCCCCAGCTTATGTGTGTCGTCTGAAAAGGGCAGTCTGGCTGTAAAACGTCCCTATTGGTCTCTTCCCACCGTTTGATTAAAATGTTCTTCACAACGTTTCTCTGCGAGTACAAGGGATTTTTCCTCTTCTCTGGCTTCTTCCAAGTGCCAGAATTTTTCTAATTGTTGGTCAATGTCTCGGTCCTTGCTCAATATGCCGCATATTTTCTGATTACTGGCCATCTGGTCTATTTTTCCTGCTAGTACCCGTCCTAGCACGGTATTCTAGAGGGTTGGTAATCCATTGCCGAGTTTAATTTGTCCCACCGAGAGTAGTTGATAGTAATACTCTGCACCAATAAGCAGATCTATGCGGCCAGGTTTATCAAAAACTGGATCCGCCAACTTAATATTTTGTGGGATTATCCATGTTGATGTATCAATACACTGACTTGGCTGTGGTGCCAATATTTGTTTTAGGATGAATGCTTCCAATCTAGTTGAGAATCCATTCACTCGTGAGTGCATCAACATATTGACACGATGGTTGGCTTGTTGCTTCACTTGGCCAATGCATTGCACCTTCATAATATCTGGAACTCCGCTGAGGTCCAATTTTTTGACAATTCTTTCTGTTACGAAATTAACCTGGGATCCGGAGTCAAAAATTGCCCTGCACTCAACATTATCACCCATATCTGTTGTCAGTTTCACTGTTACTGTGCTTAGAAGGACATAGCTTCCATTTTGTTTGGACTTTCATGCAGTCAATCTGACCGATTGATCACCTTGATGTACTTTGTTACTTGACTGGAGTTTCCTGAGTGATTTGTGTGAGGCTTTCCGTCAGAACTGTCTTGTATATGCACCAAATTATTATGTTTCCTTGAGCAATTCATACATCCCCTATGTGTGCAGTTGCTTGTTGTATGGCCTGCTCTTAGGCAATTGACACACAACTTGTTGTTCCTCAATACCTTCAAGCGATTGTTGGGTGTTAGCTGCAGAAATTTCTGACATTCGAAAAGCTGTTGTTGATACCAATGCATTAAGCCGTCTAGAAAACTGGTTGGGCTTCCGATGAGTCTATGGCTGCACCTTGCCTTTGCTTCCAAGGACTTCCAATGACTGGAACCGTGTTTCCAGGAAGTTTAGAAAATGATGCACTGACTGCAGAGCTCTAGTTTGGTCAAGAGATTGTTCATATAAACTATGGGACATTCTGTCTAATTTGCCTATTAGTATGTGGAGCAGCAATGGGTCCCAGTTAATTGTCTTGACTTTAAGTTTCTCAAGTCCTAGAATAGCTTCCTTCGTGGTGTCATGTAGAGACTTAAGCGTTAATGCGTTCTCTGAAAGCAGTTTTGGCTGTGACAACAGTTTGTTTAACAATGCTGTCACTAACAACCTGGTATTGTCATATCTGGCTTTCAACATCTCCCATGCAGTCGTATAATTTTCGTTGGTTAGGCAAAGATGTCGAATTAGTTTTTCGGCTTCTTCTCTCAGGTTGGTTTTGAGGTACCACATTTTCTGGCATGCGTTCATTGGCTGCGTTACAGTTGTGTCTTTGCCTTAACTTGGACCTAGGAGTGCTTGCTACTGCGAAGATCACTAGCCCAATTGAACAAAATTGAATTAAACACTTAAACACTTCCTTTACTTTTACGACAATCACTTTAATTCATCCTTTAGAATACTTTTATTTCATCTTATCTTTTATTATTTTAATAGGTTAGTATTTTTACTTCTAGGAATAGGTTGCCTTACCTCTGGTGGGGGGTCAACCTTATTCTTCAGACTTTGGAAAACTTCTGCCTAGTACCCTCGAAGTATCGGCTGGAGGAGATCTTTGTTCGATTTCCTATTAACTCAGCAAAAATAGAGGCATAAGACCAGATTTTATGTAAACCCCGAATTTCTTTAAACTTTCAACACTAGTTCCTTTTTACTCACAAATCACAAATATTTAATCAAAATTTTGCGCAAAGTTATAGTTTCAGAGATAATCGACTTTAAAAATCGCGAAATTTGCACTATATTTCACAATACAATTTGACATTCCCCCGCAATTAATTAAATCTTCTTCTTATTTTTAGTATTAAAAAGAGGCTGTGGTAGGTATATACATACCTTCCGAACATTCGGGTTACCAGCATTGCGTTTTTTTATTCATTACGAGTTGATGTAGCATTTACTTAGAATGGAGTAGAAAAACGTTTATTAAAGAAGCACACACACACACACACACACACAGGCTGGCAGGGGCAGCCGCTTCGCTCCGCGCGCGTGTGTGTGTGTGTGCCCCTGCCAGCCTGTGTGTGTGTGTGTGCGCCCGTCCCTGTGTGTGTGCCTGCCTGCATGTGTGTGTGTGTGTTAAATGCTGATTACTACACATCAATTAATATTCGTAATGAATAAAAAAACGCAATGCTGGTAACCCGAATGTTCGGAAGGTATGTATATACCTACCACAACCTCTTTTTAATACTAAAAAGAAGAAGAAGATTTAATTAATTACGGGGGAATGTCAAATTGTATTGTGAAATATAGTGCAAATTTCGCGATTTTTAAAGTCGATTGTCTCTGAAACTATAACTTTGCGCAAAATTTTGATTTAATATTTGTGATTTGTGAGTAAAAAGGAACTAGTGTTGAAAGTTTAAAGAAATTCGGGGTTTACAAAGAATCTGGTCTTGTTCCAAAATAGATATAATTTCGTAGTGGGGTATGTGAGAATGGTTAGAATTGAATATCGGGAACGCCCTCCCGATATATCAGTAATAACCAATATTGCCTATATAAGCGATATTGGTACATTTCAACGGAGCGTTTCCCCTGTGTTCAAGAAATTCTTTTCTGTCATTGGTTCACTTCCAAATACATAGGAAATAATTTAAACAGAAAGAAGTTCACTTCTAAGTATTCCTATATACTGCAATGCAACCCGAAAGAAGAAAAAAGAAAGACAAAAAAACAACGTGCATTACTCAATAAGTGGGTCAGCCGCTATGCACTTTACACATGGGCTTTCCCAATTATGTACAAGTAAACGAACTGCAAGAAACAAACTGCATGTACTGACAGTGGGATAGGTCAGGGCTAACTCAGTGTCGGTGCAATGCTTAAAATCGGTCTCGTGCTGAGACGTTTGGATTTTTTGTTCTAGGTGCGGTGTATTGCCGCAAAAATGTTGAGACTGCAATAATTTATATTAATTGTCGGCTAGCTGGGAAAAGACAACAGAGAAAGTTGTTTAAAATTAGAGTTAGCTAGCCGTATGGGAATGAAAATTGAAATGCATGTGTTTTTAGGTTTTGCGTGAAGTGAAAGCGTGAAATTGATATTTATTTTGGGATGCGTTTTGCATAAACGCATTGGGTGTGTGGATTATTATGCCTGCATGCACATTTAATTGAATAATGTTATGCATGATAATTAGAATGTTGTGCATGATATTAGATAAATAAATGGGTAATGAATGGCGCTTCATTACACCATCCCCCTTAGAAAAAGAAAGTTCCGGTAATGAAGTGAATGGAACTTTCTGCAAAAGTGAATATCTTAAAAAGTTTTGTTTTTAGCCAATGATTCTGGGTACTTTACATTTTTTTGATTATTAATATTACTATACAGAAAAGACGAAAATATACGAAAGTTTATCTTATAGCCCTAAGATTTCTAGGTTAGGTTACATTATTTGTTTAAAGAGACAAATTATTCTATTATTCTAATATTTATGAAAATTCCTAGAATGGATCGCGTGTAAAAATTACGCCTATTTCTAGATTAATACGTATAGAGTATATAATATATGTATATAAAAAAAATTATTACGCTTATTCCTAGAGTAGTACGTATAGAGTATATAATATATGTATATAAAAATATAGAAAATTTGTGTAGGATATTTTCATAAGCTTACATAGAAATTGTCGTACATATAGTGTAGCAAGCCTTAAAAGGGTTTTGCATACTTGCGTAATTTAAGGTTGATATCAAGCTTTTATCATTACTTATTTTTTTTAAATACTACGTGGGTGACTTCGATTATATGTATTTTTATTAACATATTTTTTGGCGTAGTAAGAAAATCTTTCTCTTTCTCTCTCTTTTTTTTTATAATTTTGTTTATGCTTAGCGAGGTGTAAATGGTTTTGCTTTGAAAGGATTTCAATGATTATGGTAACATCGTCAATTGGTAAGATGGTTTTGGGTTTTCGTTTTCTTGGATTTGTTGTGGTTGTGGGCTTTTATCAGTGCTGAGCTTTTTGGTTTTAATCTTTTTACATATTTGGACAATAATAACCATCAGAATTACCGCAAATAGAACATAAGAAATGACATAATGATGAATGTTGTGTGTATTCAATGTGGGGAAACTTATATTTTCGCTTTGCTTAAGCCGACCTAGAGCTTTGCTTATTGCCTCTAGTTCTTCGTTGTCATGGAATTTTATTACATGTACGTGGGCATTAGTGGAAGTAATTTCTTCGGGAAGGGGTAGGCTGTAGGTTAAATTTAGCGATGGGAGATAGTGGTTACTAAGCTCCGACGTTTTGGTATTATGTGCTTGGATAATTAGATCTTGAGTACGGAGATGGCATCCCGTGTAGAGATTAATAATTCCTGTGTTTTCCAAGCTATATGTAGTAATATTATTTCCGCAAATGACATCGACCACTGTGAGTTTTCGTATAGAAAAGAGCCACTTATTCGGTTGAGATAGTTGTATCCAAAAATCCATTTGAGGAACGGCTTTGATATTACAAGAAGATGGTATTTCATGACTGTGTTTGAGGAGTTGTACTTCGCATTGGTTATTTGTAGACTGGGTGTTAAATATGGGGTGTATAATACGGCACAAGAAATGTACTTGATCTTGCGTTTGACAGTTCTGTAACTCAAATCTGTTTACGGTGTAATAGTGCTCTCTATTATAATCGATTGCTAAATATTCGAGTGAAGGTTTTATAAAAATGAACTTGTCTAGATGATTTGTCGGCAAGGGATGTATTTTCAGAAGCTGGTATTCATCTTTGAATGGGAGAGGGAGCTTGAGGTGAAAAATTATTCTATTGTCGAGAATTGTACTTCTCACGTTACCAATTTGATAGAGTTGTAGAAAGTTATTCTCGTTCTTGTCTATCGGTAAAGTGAGCGTATTGGGTAGTTCTTTTTGGATGTTTTCTAGGATATTTTTCATTTGAGGTGGGGTCATTATTGCTGGATGTGGTTTACCATGTCTAACATCTGTTATCAGATCTAGTAAGATGTTTTGGGTGGTCTGATATCGTACCATCATTAGTGCCGTTAGAGAGACCATCGTCACGAGTTCAGTGGTAAAACTCTTCGATAGTTCATCACTTTGTACGCGATTGGCTAGGTTACTCAAGGCGTTAAGCTTTTTCTCTACGTGTAGGAATTTTTCTTTTATTGTCATGCGTGTTTTATTGAATACATTAACTGTAGAATCAACGATGACGGTTTGATTCTTGATTAATTGCAATAGATAGTCCTGGTTGTTTTATAATTTATCTATATGCGAGTTAAAAGTCTTAGCGTCATCCGCGTCGAGAGTGCCAAAAAGGGTCTTGCTTAGGGTTCCTACAGCATTAATTAATCCTCTTTTAAATCGAGTAGTTTCAGACCTTAACAGGAGTGAGTTTTGTTTTAGAATTCCGATTATAGTGTATAATTGGTGTGTTATGTCTTTGCATAAGGGAGCCTTATTGTGGTAGTTCTCTATGTAATTACACAACCTATTTGTCTGTTCCGTATGATTACACAATTTCTCAAGTTCAAAATTGAATTCCTCTAAGTCATAATATGTTATTACTTGCCACTCGTTGCTGTAGAGACTTACCCTTCCTACTTCTTCGAAGTAGATTCCTGGATTGTTCTTCAGGATCGTTACTTGCAATGGTTCGTTTTGTATAATTACGTCTGCACTGTGAGTTAGGAGGATGAAGGCGAAAATCCATAATATACTAAGGTATAGATAAAAGCATTATTTTCCTATTCGATGAATAACTTAAGATTATTGTTGTGTACTGTTCTATTTTTGTTCCCTATTTTAATAGTATTATTTTCCGTAGAATTAATAGTTACTATATCATAGGGTCCTGTCCACAACGGGGATAATTTGTTTTTTCTTGTGTGGTTCTTTAAAAAGACCTTATCTCCTAAGTTAAAGGTTCTCGCTTTCGAGTTTTTGTCATAGAATTGTTTTGATTTTTATTTTTTTTTAGAATAGATTCTCTAGCTATCTGGTGACTATGTTGCAATCTCGCTTTTAGCTCATTGCTGTAATTATCGTAATTGTAATTTACCGTTGGGTTCGCTTTAATTATAGCTAGGATACTGGGTGGAAAACCGTATATCAACTCGTATGGACTGTAATTGGCACTGGAGTGTGTACTTGTATTATACGTAAACATAGCATACGGTATCCAAGTATCCCTTGTTTGCGGGTCTCGGTTCACATAATGCCGTAAATATTCCGCTAGGGTTCTATGACTCCTTTCTAGAGCTCCATTGGTCTGCGGATGATATGGGGTTGTTTGCAGTTTCTTGATTTTTAATAGTTTACACATTTGTGTAAACATTTCACTCAGAAAGTTAGAACCCTGGTCTGTCAGTATTGATTCCGGTATACCGGTATACCTACAGACTATATTTAGTACAAAAGCTTCAGAAATGCTGCGGGCTTCTGCATTTTGTAGGGGTATAGCCTCAGTGTATTTCGTGAGGTCGTCCTGGAAGGTGAGAAGAAACTTGTTACCATTGTGGCTTATTGGCAAGGGTCCGACTATATCTAATGCTATTCTCTCGAATGGCCTAGTACTAGTTGAGGTAATTTTCATATGCACTCGAGGGTTTCTAACAAGTTTATTCATCTGACAAGATTGGCATTTCTTTACAAAGTTCTCCACATCTTTGCTCAATCTGGGCCAATATGCGGTTTGTATTCTTTTAACAGTCCGAGTTATACCTTGGTGTCCACCTAACGGTTTTTTGTGAAAAGATTCCATTATGTGTTCTTCTTCCTTTTGATCAGATACTATTAACACTTAGGTTGTATAAATTTTTATTCCGTTACTTATGTTTTTTTAGAGAGAACATTATCATATTTCTCAATTCTGCGTGAGCTACTATGTCCAATTTGGGGATAGATATGTGGATTTCTGCCAGATCTTTTTCTTTTCCATAATCTTTTATTTTTGCTAGTATATGTAATACTTGTTTGTAATCGTTTTCTGTGTTCATTGGTAAGGGTGTTCTAGCAATTATGTACGCTTGTCTATCATTCACGTACTCGCGTAGTTGAGTATTTTGCATTTCCTCGTTCAATGATGGAAACAACTCTTTCAGGTAAGTTCCTGTTGGATCTTCTATTTTAGGTAAAATGAAGAATCTGTATGGTAAATTCTTTTGAGTCAGTATATGTCCTTTTATTTCGGAACAATCATCTGTATGGGGGGATGAAACGTATTCATTATATATTTTATTTAGATCCAGTGTATCTTCAGTCAGACTGGAGGCTTTTGCCTGATTGCGGGTTATTACGTTTATTGATTTTTGGACTGTAATTTCAGGTTCCTCAATTTTGATTCGACTTAAAGCATCAGCATTCGCGTTTTGTTTACCTGGTTTATGGATTATAGTATAGTCATACTCCTCTAGCTTAATTCTCCATCTCATAAGACGTGAGGTTGAGTCTTTCAAACTCATGAGCCATACGAGGGGCTTGTGATCAATGACTATATTTAATTTCCTTCCATAGCTATATGGACGAAATTGTTCCACAGCATAAACTATAGCTAAAAGTTCCTTTTCAATTGTAGAGTATCTACATTCTGCAGGATTTAACGTCCGGCTGGCGAAACAGATAGGGTGATCTTTTCCAATTTCGCCTTGCGATAGCACAGCACCTAATGCAATATCACTTGCATCAGTGGTGACGTTGAATTCCTTATCGAATTCGGGGTAAGCCAGAATTGGTGCACTGATGAGTTTTTGCTTTAAGACCTTGAATGATTCATCACAAAACGTATCCCATACAAAAGTGGTATCTTTTTTCAAGAGATTAGTCAGCGGCTTAGCGAGTTTGGTAAAATTGGGGATAAAATGTCTATAATATCCCACAAATCCTAAAAATGACTTGATATCTTTTGGTTTTCTTGAAGTCGGATATGTCTTCACCGCGCTAATTTTACTCGGGTCAGGTTGGACTCCATTTTCTCCCACCACATGGCCGAGATAAACGATTTCTTTACATAGAAAATGACATTTATCTGGCTGTAATTTTAGTTGATGCATTCTTAGTCGGTTAAACACTTCTACAAGGTTGGCGTTATGGTCGCGTAAATTATACCCATAAATCACGATATCATCTAAGTATACAAAGCAGCGAATACCTTGAAGTCCCGTTAGGGCGGTATTCATCAGTCGCTGAAAGGTTGCTGGTGCTCCTTTCAGTCCAAATGGCATTCTATTATAGTGATAATGTCCAAATGGTGTGCTAAAGGCTGTTTTTTCTTTGTCTTTTGGTGACATCAGGATTTGGTGGAATCCATTGGCCTAGTCCAAGGTTGTGAAGTATTTGGATCGTCCTAGTTGATCCAAGATATCCGTTATATTCGGTAGCGAGTAGGCGTCTCCGAGAGTAATTTCATTTAAGCGCATAAAGTCCACTACTACTCGCCAACGTTTTTGACCTGTTTCATCTGGTTTCTTTGGTACCAGTAGCAAGGGAGAGTTCCATGGACTCTTGCTAGGGCTTATGATGTTTTGGTCTATCATGTCATTAATTTGCCTATTAATCTCATTTCCTTGAGATTCCGGTAATCTGTATGGCTTGACATAGATGGGTGTAGTATCTGTTTTGACTGGAATCGTATGTGCAGCGGCATCAGTATATGTTAATGTGTCTCCTTCTAAATAGAATAAATCATTGAATTCTCTACAAATATTCGTGAGAGCTAATTTTTCCTCTTGGTTGCAATGTTCTAATTTTAAATTACTTTCCAATGTTTTTAGGCGGTTTTCTATTGGGTGGGATTTATAATTGGGCTGAATCACCTCATAGTTCCGTACATAATCCCAAATTGGTTCTATCTCATTTTTCGAGATTTCAATATTTTCTTCGTTCGTATTCATCATTACCCTTACTTCTTTTTGTTTTATTAATAATTCGCCTTTTTCCTCTGTTATTGGAAGTGATACCGTTATTTCTGAACGTGCATGTAATGTAATTTTATCAGATTTTTGATCATCACTAGCTGTATACAGATCACAGTCGTAGCGTGGTGAATCTGTATCAGATTTTTGATCATTATTAGCTGTATACAGATCACAGTCGTAGCGTCGTGAATCTGTATCTGATTTTTGATCATTATTAGCTTTTGATGAACTCGCGGGTCTTTTTAGAACATACAGCATAAAATAATATATTATTTGGAGGAGAATTGTCAATATGTTTGCGTTATTGCAATTACTACTTGTGGATACATCGCTCAATGTAGCTGAATTTTTTGCTTCGAAAGTATTGCTTTCATTATTTAATTTATTTATTTTACCCTTTAATGGAGACATTTCTCTGAATTGACATTCGTATTCCTGACTTAAGCAGGCATCTGTGTTTATAATTAGCATATTTTTTGAATAATCTATTACACATTTGTATTTGGATAGGAAGTCATTTCCTATTATCCCATCATAGGGTAAATCATTACCGTTTGGTATGATATGAAAAGGATGTTTTATTTTGCAGTTATCTAGGATGGATATTGTTCCATATGAAACTCCAAATGAAGGAAAACAGTTACCAGACAGGGTGGTAATTTTGCATTTTTGCTTCTCATATACGAGAGCGGAATCATCAGTAGCTTCTGCTCTGAGTAGAGTTATTTCTGCACCAGTATCTATTATAAAGTTCGCTTTTGTTTTCTGGGAGATATCGATATGGAAAGCAACCACTAGGGCGCTTTTATGCATCTTTATTGGGATGCTTAATTGGGTGATTGATGGACTACGGCTTGAATATCTTTCTCGCGGGAGTTTTCGCCGTCTGAATACACCCGCGTGTAATCGTTTCCCAAGGAAAAATTTTCTGGAGTTGTCCACCTTACTTGCTTCATGTGGGAAGGTTGTCCTATGCCATTATTTTCGGCATTAGGCAAATTTTGAGGTTGGTAAGCTCTTGGATGAGCCCCAAATTGAGCTTGCCTATTTGTTGGGTACTGAGTGCGGCGTTCATCAAACTGTCTTTGCCTACACTCTCTAGCGTGATGGTTTAGTTTGCGACAATAGCCGCATGTAATTCTATTTATTTCCCTTTTTATGTTTGGATATTAAGGGCAACTGCTTCCTCTTGAAACAGTTCTCTTTAGTGTGGCCTCTTTTTGAGCAATAGTCGCAAACTTGCACATTAGGCGCTGTTTTTTGAGTATGGGGTTGAGTTTCCTCAATGCGTTGAGCATGTTTGGAAGCAAAAGTTATGAGCTTCCTTAGTGAGGTCTCTGAACGTGCCTTAACGATGACCTTAAGTTGTTCGCTTTTAAGGCCGTCTTCAAATGCTCTAATGGCATTTTTCTCATTCTCTGAGATGAGATATGCCCTTGCAGAAGATTCTGTGGCTTCATTAACCGTGGCGCTATTCAAATCAGCTAGCTGTTTTGATAGGCGTGAAGCAAAATCATATATGCTTTCCCGTGAAGTTTGTTTGAGTCGCAGTAATTCTACTTGTATAGCCACACGTGGTCTATGCTCTTGGAATTGCTCGACGAGTTCTGCTTTTAATTCATCCCAGTTTGAGACTTCTTTATATTTAAAAATGTTATATGCCGGGCCAGTTAGCTTTGTTTTTAAAATGCTAAGCAGTATTTTCTTGTCGGCGTCGCTCTTGGATGTTGTAAATAACATGTTGCAGCACGCGAGATACCGATGCAGGTCACCTGAGTTTCCATCGAACTCTGGGATCATATTCCGTGCATCCGTTAATGTTATTCTGAGGTCCGATAACCCCGAATTAGTACCAGTAGGTGGAGGTTGAGTCATTTTGACTCGATTAGAGGCACGTAATAAACGAGAAGCGCGAGCTAGTTGGGCAACCGTACGTTTTTGGCTATTCCCGGCCTGGGCTGAATAATCACGAAAACGTGTAGCGACCATCTTGCTAACACGCCTTCACTTACTTTTTAGTGGTTAGGTGCGAATGGTGAAGAACACAACACTTTTTACACACGGAATCAATGGAGCAATATACAATAAAGAATAGATACGTGATCAAGAGAGCAAAAAAAAAATGCAAAGAAATTCTATACGATCGAAATATAAAGTAACATGCGAATATAAAGTAACACAAAGAGAGAGAAAAAGAATTTTTTTTTTAATTTTACGAAAGGCCGTCAAGTATTACACCTATTACAAAAGGGAGCATCAAGCTCGCAGCAGCACACAAAAAAAAATTTTGTTATTATGTCGCCGAGAGAAAGAAAAGAAATCCGAAGTCATGAAAAAAAATGCAAGTGGGACTTAAGCACCTGATTACTTTATCTGAAGAATTCTTTATCTGAAGAATTTCAACGTTAAAGGAGCGCAATAATTAATATGTACGCAATAATGTATATCGAAAGAGATAGTTTTTTTTTTTTTTTACTAGCACAACACCTTATGTTTTTTTCCTTTAGAAGCACTTATATATTTTATATAAATTATAAACTTGATGCGCTTATTAATTTCTTAACAAACAGATATTTAGATATTTAAATTTAATATTTTCTAATTTTACATGATAAGCTGACTTACTTTCGAAGAGTGCTGTATCTGCGTAGTCTTTGTTGAGTTACGAATTCCTGGAAGTCCATCGTTTCTTCGTTGGATTCTGCTGTTAGGGTATACTCCTTGATTTCTGCCTTGATGTAGTAGTAGATAAAGTAACATGCGAATATAAAGTAACACAAAGAGAGAGAAAAAGAATTTTTTTTTTAATTTTACGAAAGGCCGTCAAGTATTACACCTATTACAAAAGGGAGCATCAAGCTCGCAGCAGCACACAAAAAAAAATTTTGTTATTATGTCGCCGAGAGAAAGAAAAGAAATCCGAAGTCATGAAAAAAAATGCAAGTGGGACTTAAGCACCTGATTACTTTATCTGAAGAATTCTTTATCTGAAGAATTTCAACGTTAAAGGAGCGCAATAATTAATATGTACGCAATAATGTATATCGAAAGAGATAGTTTTTTTTTTTTTTACTAGCACAACACCTTATGTTTTTTTCCTTTAGAAGCACTTATATATTTTATATAAATTATAAACTTGATGCGCTTATTAATTTCTTAACAAACAGATATTTAGATATTTAAATTTAATATTTTCTAATTTTACATGATAAGCTGACTTACTTTCGAAGAGTGCTGTATCTGCGTAGTCTTTGTTGAGTTACGAATTCCTGGAAGTCCATCGTTTCTTCGTTGGATTCTGCTGTTAGGGTATACTCCTTGATTTCTGCCTTGATGTCCTGGAGCTTGTTTCCTCTGTTTTTGCTTTCTCTTGGGTCCATTTCTTCTTTGTGTTGATATTCGATATTTTTATGTTTATCACAATCCCTGAGCGCCTGGCTGGGATTGGGTTGTGTGATACACAACGATGGGTACACCTATAGCGCCTGGCTTAGGTTACCTTTGTTGTAGCTTCTTTACTTTATCAAAGCTAAAGAGATCGTGACGATAGGTAGCTGGGATACGATCCGCAGCGCTGCCACCAATGTTTTGTTACGGGTGTGTCTTTGCCGTAACTTGGACCTAGGAGTGCTTGGTACTGCGAAGATCACTAGCGCACTTGAACAAAATTGAATTAAACACTTAAACATTTTCTTTACTTTTACAACAATCACTTTAATTCATCCTTTAGAATACTTTTATTTCATCTTATCTTTTAGTATATTAATAAATTAGTATTTTTACTTCTAGGAATAGGTTGCCTTACCTCTGGTGGGGGGTCAACCTTATTCTTTAGACTTTGGAAAACTTCTGCATAGTACCCTCGAAGTATCGGCTTTTTATTTGTTCGATTTCCTGTTAACTCAGCCAAAATAGATATAATTTCGCAGTGGGGTATGTGAGAATGGTTAGAATTGAATATCGGGAACGCCTCCCCGATATATCAGTAATAACCAATATTGCCTATATAAGCGATATTGGTACATTTCAACGGAGCATTTCCCCTGCGTTCAAGAAATTCTTTTCTGTCATTGGTTCACTTCCAAATACATAGGAAATAATTTAAACAGAAAGAAGTTCACTTCTAAGTATATAGGAAATAATGCAACCCGAAAGAAGAAAAAAGAAAGACAAAAAAAACAACGTACATTACTCAATAAGTGGGTCAGCCGCTATGCACTTTACAAATGGGCTTTCCCAATTATGTACAAGTAAACGAACTGCAAGTAAACAAAGAGCATGTACTGACAGTGGGATAGGTCAGGGCTCACCCAGTATTGGTGCAATTCTAAAATCGGCCTCGTGCTGTGACGTTTGCATTTTCTGTTCTAGGTGTGGTGTATTGCCGCAAAAATGCTGGGAAAAGACAACAGAGAAAGTTGTTTAAAATTAGAATTAGCTAGCCGTATGGGAATGAAAATTGAGATGCATGTGTTTTTAGGTTTTGCGTGAAGTGAAAGCGTGAAATTGATATTTATTTTGGGATGCGTTTTGCATAAACGCATTGGGTGTGTGTATTATTATGCCTGCATGCACATTTAATTGAATAATGATATGCATGATAATTAGAATGTTGTGCATGATATTAGATAAATAAATGGGTAATGAATGGCGCTTCATTACAGCTGGTTATGTACCATCTGAGCAAACAAGTCCTAGAATTGGGGCCACTTCAAATAGTCGCCATCGAATATTGGAATTACAATCCTTGGCGATTTCGTCGATACATTATTGTTTGGAGTATCGTTCATGTTGGTCACGGAACATTGAGCTACTTTATAGGAAAGCTTGATGATTATAGATTGCACCCTCTCTTCAAAGTTGAAATATTCATCTATATTGTTACCTGCTGATGCCGGTTCTTCAGATAGTTCTCAAATTTCATTGTTGCTTGCCTCAATTTGCGACCAATATCTCTCAATAGTATTTACATTACATTCATAGTACTGTCTGGAATGTGATTGGTGTTCATTGGCTTGAATTCCTTGCAGCAGGCGACGCAAGGATTCCAACCTCACCCTTTATCTTCTGATGATCTTGTTTAGATCATTGTCTGCATTAGCGGAATTTTGACAAAAATTGTAGTCGATAAATGGTGGAAGTCGCTCTCTCCCCTCCGGTGGGTTATCAGAAGAGGCATCTGCATTGTTCTAACTATCATGCTCCTTGCGGCGTGCACCCTTACTAGTGGAAGTTAACAAAGGTTGGGTTGAATGGCCCTCCTTTCTGGTTGTGAATTGAGTTGGTTGGCCTAGAACTTCTTCTTGCACATCATTTGTCTTTGGAGATGATAGAATGGTGTTATCGATGCTGACATCTAGCTGCTCTAACTGGTCAATACTTGAAGCAGGCAAAGCTCTTGGTAAGTCGATTTCTGAATAAGATTGCATCTTTGTTGAGATTTGATCTCGATACTTTTCATAGACTACTCTAATGCCATTGCAGTAGTCCTTAACGTAGTACAGATGGCTTAGCTCTTCAGGATGATTGATTCGTATGATACTGTCCCTAGATTCAAATTCATCCCAGAGATTGGTTAAACGTCTCAGCCTCTCTTCTAAGTAACGAAGAGTTTTTCTGGATGATGAATCCTCTGTATAATTCGAGATGACCAGTTCGATGGCTTCCCCGGTCCTATTTTGCGCCTGAGCTAATTCATCCATGGTGCGGCTTCTTGTGGTATTATGATCTTGATCAAGATCACGTCGGGGTCACCAAAATGTTAGGCTCTTTTGCCTGTTGTCGTGGCAGGGCAGTCAAGGATCTTGTACCTTGGCTGTTGATGGTAGTGTACCAGGTGCTTGTACCTGTACACTAAGCATAAAAACGTTGACTGCTGAAAGGGAATTGGTTAAATAAAATAAAAACACCTAACTCTGCTCTTTCCCACGGCATTAAATGTCGTGTGTCAAATCGCCTCGTATAATTTTTGTTTGTTTTACTAATGTAATGAAATTTTATTAACCCGAAATTGGTATAATTTGGTTAATTAAATTAAATTATCTATCGTGTTGTTGGAAACTTTTTAAATATTGCCGTGGTATAGACATTTAATAGATTGTGCTGATCGGATGTCGGGCGCTGCATATAATTTAAGTGCGTTTACTAAATTTTAACCTGTGCATATTTTTGCAGTCCTTTTATCGATTTTTTTGTTATAGACTTCTTTTGTGTAATTTGTGCTGCAATTTTTATATTATTGATTTCGTCAAAAATTCCTTTTGTTTGTTTATTTATTTATTTACATAAGTGATGACAATTCAATGTAAATTGATCGCACCATAGACATAAACCTTCTACTGATCACTTTCTGTGGAATGTATTATAGCGCCATCTATGAGTGAAAGTGTTTTGAATAACTTTAATATTAGCAAAGACACTAAGCAACTTGCAACATTATTAAGGGTACTTTCTCGCAAATATTCATCAACTACATTCAATATTGTTGTCATCTGATTGTACTGATAGTTAAATATTTATATGTAATTTTATCTAATTAATCTAATTTTTCTAATAATAATGGCAGTTTGCAAGATTTGCTCCACTAAAGTTGGTGGCAAGGAGGCAGTATGCGATGGTATTTGCGGCAATGTTTTCCACGCTACATGCTTGAAGCGTAATGCTCCATCTTCGTCTTCTGGACACACCACTTGCAGTGAATGCTCAGATATCAAGCCTTGTCACGTCCTACGACTCATGAAAAGTTTTTCGGAGGCAATCTCTGGGGACCAGTCTCTTATGCTGGATAAAATTAGCCAGTTTTCAGCCAAGCTGTCTAATTTTCAACAATTTTATGATGATGTACATAAATTGAATTGTAAGATGGAGAACGTTCTCACCTTGACTGACACGTTGAACTCTAATTCGATTGCGATACTGGAAAAGACTCATGAAATATCATCAAAAATATCTCTTGTGTCGAGCACCTTGGACGATCTTCACTCTGTGGTAGCAGCATGTGATGCGTCTTTGACATCCAGTGCTAATGGCGGGACTGCTTTACCTATAATTGAAGATATCAGGCGCACTATTAAGCAGGTCAAGGGCGATATTGGCTCCTGTTCGTCGGCCGTATTGAAAAATTCTACGCTTTTGTGTTGGGTGGTTCATGATATTGAGAAATTATCTATAAGAGAGTCTCGCAGCTCTGAAACTCTACAGCCTCAGTTTTCATCTATTCAGCTAGATTCGCATGTCTTAACTTCTGCCTCCTCTGAGAATATTTCCTCAGCGAAGGTGGGTCGTCGTCAGAGACAAAGGAATCATCGCATCAGCCCAAATCATATTACCACTGCCACAAGTATTTCTTCAGTTCAACATGAGGTTTCTCTAGACACCAATGTGGCCTCCATTGGCGGGACTTCGTCTTTGGTTGGCGATACCGTGGTGTCTCCGATTGCGGACGAGGTGTTTGATAGTGGGACGAAAGCTTCTGTTTCGGATGTCGGTATATTGCGGTCTGCTTCGGTTGCGGATGTTGCCTTCACCAATGACACTCCGACTGTAATTGTGGACGCTGTTTCGCTGCGGCCAGCCAGGCTTCCAAAGTGTGTCTTCGTATCCAGAGTACATCCTGACACTACCGAGGATGAGATAACCAGACATATTTCATCACGCGTTGGTACTTCGACCTCTTCGATTGCCTGCAAAAAATTAACTACTCGACATGATCGTGAGAAACGCTCATTTTCTGCGTCCTTCAGAGTTTTGGTTCCGGAAAATCTGTTTCAGGCGGTCCTTTCCCCTGAGATTTGGCCCCACAATTCTATTGTGCGTGAATTTATTCCAAGGGGGCGCTCTGGATCTTCTGCTAAGGCAAAAAACTTGTTGGCGAAATCTCCGTCCACTACGCCAATGTAACTGGTCTTCGCTCCAAAACGACTCGCCTTTTTACAAGCTCGATGAATTCATGTTTTGACGTGGTCTGTTTGACCGAAACATGGCTATGTGGAAAGATTGCATATGCAGAGCTTTTTGGTCCCGAGTTCCTGGTGTTTCGCCGTGATCGCCATCGTCTATCTTTGGATGCTCCTGTTGGAGGTGGAGTGCTTTGTGCCGTTCGTCGCAACCTTCCATGCACATTAATCGATTTTGTTGAGTCCGGTGATCTGGAGTTTATATGTGTAGCTCTCAAGCTCTCACACAAAAATGTATATATTGCAACAGTTTACATCCCTCCATGCTCATCAGCTGTGATATTTGACTTGCTGGCTGCATGTATTGATAGGCTTACTGAAGTGTTGCTGCCTGCCGATGAATTATTGCTTTTTGGTGAATTTAACTTGCCTAGTGTTAACTGGGAACACTCTCTGGACGATGAGGGCTTGCTGCCTTCTTTCTCGGCGACTCCTCAACATGCCATATCTTTTATTGACAACATTATTTCTTCAGGCCTAATGCAGTCTAGCGGCGTTATTAATGACTCGGGAAAATCTCTTGACCTGGTATTTTCCTCCGATTCCAATGGGACTCTCGTTAAGCATTGTTTAACTCCTATGGTCCCTGAAACAAGTCATCATCCGGCACTAGATGTAGTTTTGTTTTTTGATCCTGTAACTTCATCATTTAATGCTTCTAGTAATTACTGTTATAACTTTAAAAAGGCTGATTTTGATAAAATGAATGAATGGTTATCCGCTTGTGATTGGACCAGTGTGCTGGGTGAACGTGACATTGATGAAGCTGTTAACTCGTTTTATGACACATTATTTCTTTGTTTTACTCACTGTGTACCACTTGTTCGTTCGAATCGTGATTCGAATTGTCAACCGTGGTTCAATGGCTCTTTGAAGCATCTTAAAAATTTAAAGAATAAAGCTTGGAGGAGGTTCTGTTCCTCAAGGAGTGATGCTGATTACGTTATTTATTCTAATTCGCGTGCTCAGTACATTTCGTGTTTGACTGACTCGTACAACGATTATGTATTTAGAATGAGATCGGCTTTGCGTGCTGAACCAAAGCAATTTTGGAGGTTTGTTAACTCTAAGCGCAACTGTGACGGATACCTTTCATCGTTGCGACTCGGTAACTTAGACAGTGTGGATCCGTTAGAGACTGCCAATCTTTTTGGTGACTTCTTTAAAACTGCATTCTGTGATAACCACTGTGATATTAGTTATAATGATTTTACCCATTTGACGAAGCTTCCGCTGACTTCTCTTCAACCTAAAGACCTGTTTTTCGATGAAGCGTCTATCTCTATGTACATTTCTAGCATAGCTGATAGTTTTGCTGGCGGTCCTGATGGCGTTCCTTCCACACTCATAAAACATTATGCCACGTCCATCGTTCCTGTTTTGTGTTATTTATTTAATTTATCTTTAACTTCTGGTATTTTTCCGAAACAGTGGAAGCTTTCTTTGATTATTCCTTTGCACAAGAAGGGCAATAAGAGCGACATTTCTAACTACAGACCTGTCGCTAATTTAAGTTGTATTGGTAAGATATTTGAAGCCCTGGTTTGTGATGCTTTGTACTTCCACTGCAAGCCCTTCCTGTGCTCTTTTCAGCATGGTTTTATGAAGGGGAAATCTACTACGACTAATTTATTGGAGTTTACTAATTTTTGCATTTCTGCTATAGAAAACGGTAAGCAACTGGATTGCATTTTCACTGATTTCAGTAAAGCTTTTGACCGAATCAATCATAAAATTTTAATTCACAAGTTGACTGTTCTTGGTTTTCATACTGTTTTTGTTAATTGGCTTCGTTCTTATTTATCTGATCGTACGCAGCGAGTCATATTCCGCTCAGCCCTTTCTGACGAAATAAATAATACGTCCGGCGTACCTCAAGGTAGCCATCTTGGACCACTCCTTTTTATAATTTACATCAACGATGTATCTCTGATTTTGGCTAATTCAAGAATTCTTTGCTACGCCGACGATGCCAAAATCTTCCGCATTGTTTCTAATGAAAACGAGTGCGGATTTTTAAACTCGGACTTAGACACCTTTCATAAATGGTGTGCTATTAACTGTCTTCCTCTTAATATTAGCAAATGTACTACTATGTCCTTTTCTCGTAAAAGGAGGCCATTGGAGTTTAATTATACTTTAGGTGGATGCTTATTAACTAGACTTGACAAAACCAAAGATTTGGGTGTCTTCCTTAATACTCGTCTTTCCTTTGAACATCATATTAATTCAATCGTGGCCAGGGCTAATGCTACTCTGGGGTTTATAAAAAGATGGTCAAAAGAGTTTAATGATCCATTCATAACGAAGATCCTCTACTGCACATTCGTTAGACCCATTTTGGAGTATGCCAGTCCTGTTTGGTCTCCCTTCTATTCTGTATATATAAATCGCATAGAGGCTGTCCAGCGGAGATTTATCCGATTTGCCCTGCGAGGACTTCATTGGGACAACCCTATTATTCTGCCTCCATATGCTGACAGACTTAAACTCTTTCCATTAGATTCTCTTGAGAATAGACGTAAAACTTCCAGGGTTGTCTTTGCATTGCAGTGTATACAAGGAGTGATAAACTCCCCTGAGCTCTTAAATACTTTCAATATATCTGTTCCCGTGCGCTCCTTGAGGAACTGTGACTTCTTCGTTGTTCCTCAGCATAGTACAAACTATGGCATGCACTAGCCGGTTTCATCAATGTCTCGTCTCTTTAACCGCCAGTTTGATTGCATTGACTTTCATCTTTCAAAAAGTCAAATAAGAGATCAGCTTAGTTAATGTTACTTGTTTTTCATTATTATTGTTATGTATACTTTTTATCGTTATTATGGTTATGTATGCTTTTGTTATTTTATTGCTATATTTCACTTTTGTATACTCAGTAATCAGATCATTGATGAAGTTCTAAATAAATAAATAAACAATCATATATTTAATTTTTCGCATCTTATTTATATGAGTTACAATTTGTTACGATTGCACCTTTTCACTCATTGTGCAATTCCCACGGAAATCGTACATACGTACATACATACATGCATAATTTTAAAATTCATAATTCACATCATTCGCAATGTCATCTGACGCCGACTTCTACCCCGTGACCATGAAATTTTTATGATAAACGGCTATGTGGGAAAATAGTTTTGCGTCGCAAGCTTTTTGTTTGTCGTGGAGAATGATCGCAATGAGTGAAAAGGTGCTACGACGGCAAAATAACATTATATTAAATTTGGTCAAATTTTTTCGAAATACATCGGAATTTTTCCTAAATCTAAACAATCAATATAACATATTGCACAAATGCAATATAGAGGTATAGCCTCATTGAGCAGATTAAATTAAAATTATGATCATATGTTTAAATGCGTACTAAAAAACAATTCCTGAAGAGGGAACATATTGCAACAATATCATGCTGAAATTGATTTCTGAAAATCAAATAAATTCAATCTAATTGAAGTTATCCCAAAAAGGGGTACAACATCTAACAAAAGCTTTGTTATGTAGCATACAATGCCTGGCACAAATATAATCAGATCAAGCAGATCAATTTGTAACTTTATCATTATCATCATAATAAGTACCATCGAACGGGAATTTCTTCTCTAGGTGATAGAGAGAACATTTTTTTCAAATATAATTTAATTTAACACAGCAGCATGTGAAGCTCTAAACTTCTTGTTGCTATGCATTTTTGTTCATTGCTAGGCATATTTTATCGCCAGTACCGTAAGATCACAGCTGCACTGCCAATTCTTGTAATCATGTGCCGCTTCTACTCTATCAGTGGTGTCGTGTGTAAGCAAGGGCTATATAAACGAAAAACTAACTGATCTCGATCTCTTTTTCACTTGGCATCGCTTGGGGTAAGTTGACTTATGAGGGAATAACGTTTATACCGGGTATCGACTGGTATATTAACTACTAATAATCATTAATTTCTAGTCTCGACGGAAATTAAATTATCTTATTTCGGGTCTCGACTGAACTGAAGATAACTCTTTAAGCGGATCTCGACTGACACAATGAACATTATCTCGGGTCACGACTGAGATAATAATTTACTAACAACACTTTATTTCTGGTCTCGACGGAAATAAAGAATCTTACTTCGGGTCTCGACTGAAGTTAAGATAACTCTTTAAGTCGGGTCTCGACTGACTTAAGGAACATTATCTCGGGTCTCGACTGAGATAAAATTTTACTAACAAACACTTTATTTCTGGTCTCGCCGGAAGTAAAGAATCTTACTTCGGTTCTCAACTGAAGTTAAGATACCTGTTTAAGTCGGGTGACGACTGATTTAATAAACATTATCTCTGGTCTCGACTGAGATAATATTTTACTAACAAACACCTTATTTCTGGTCTCGACGGAAATAAGGAATCTTAATTCGGGCCTCGACTGAACTGAAGATAACTCTTTAAGCCGGATCTCGACTGACACAATGAACATTATCTCGGGTCACGACTGAGATAATAATTTACTAACAACACTTTATTTCTGGTCTCGACGGAAATAAAGAATCTTACTTCGGGTCTCGACTGAAGTTAAGATAACTCTTTAAGTCGGGTCTCGACTGACTTAATGAACATTATCTCGGGTCTCGACTGAGATAAAATTTTACTAACAAACACTTTATTTCTGGTCTCGCCGGAAGTAAAGAATCTTACTTCGGTTCTCAACTGAAGTTAAGATAACTCTTTAAGTCGGGTGACGACTGATTTAATAAACATTATCTCTGGTCTCGACTGAGATAATATTTTACTAACAAACACCTTATTTCTGGTCTCGACGGAAATAAGGAATCTTAATTCGGGCCTCGACTGAAGTCAAGATAACTCTTTAAGTCGGGTCTCGACTGACATAATGAACATTATCTCGGGTCTCGACAGATATAATAATTTACTAACAAACACTTTATTTCTGGTCTCGACGGAAGTAAATAATATTACTTCGGGTCTCGACTGAAGTTAAGATAACTCTTTAAGTCGGGTCTCGGCTGACTTATTGAACATTATCTCGGGTCTCGACTGAGATAATATTACTAAAATTAACGCTTTATTTCTGGTCTCGACGGAAATAAAGAATTGTTCTAACCAAGAACGAAGGACTTAGCCTTAGCTTACTGCAAATTCCTCAAGTGCCAAGTTTGAGATCGGTGAGTTCCAGCCACTTGCAACATTTTAATATTATTCATATATCTATTTGACTATATTCTGACTATAAACTATACATTTCGGCTGCATATCAATTTTTTACATATATATTTATATTACATTTTTGATGATTTTATATTACAACTTGTTTCCAATAAGTGTTTTCAGTATGATACAAAATTCTCTGACCCAACAGTTTATCTACTTCTGTGTTGTACATAATCTGGTCTTAATAGTGGGACATTCTAAAAAAACAAGTGCAATATTTTCTTGAAAGTAAAAGAATGTGAACAGTGTTGATTTGTTGTTAGGAAATAGATCACTGATCTTGATCCAAGTTTACCAGTGCATTCATTTCAGTAACTTAATCAAATTTGCGTGTACGTTCTATTAACGAGTAGTACATGCTAAGGTCCTTCGAGCCGGATATAAGGTCTAGTGTTTTATTTTCTCAATCTTTTAATTATGTCCGCACTTCAAAAACTTTTGGGCAACCACGCCACTTCCGCAATAATCTTTGAAAAATCGTTCAATAACTACAAAAAAACTAATGTACAAACCGGAACGAAAGGTCTTATTTCTGAGCGTTTAACCGGTCTAAGGGAAATTTGGTCAGAGTACAAGAAAGATCACTATACAATTATTCAAGCCACGCGCGCTATGGAAGATAGTAATCTTCAAAAGTACGACTATTTCGCAAAGGACAAATTTTCAATGGTGGAAAATCAATACTTTTCTGTTCGAGGTATTCTTATGGTGCATTAGATTCATTCGAAATAAAGGTTGAACCAAGTTCAAAGTCAGAACATGAAACTTCATCGTCTCTGAGACTACCTAGCACCACAATTCCAAAATTCTCAGGTTCTTACGATTCCTGAAGACCTTTTCACGATCTTTTCGATTCCCTGGTACGTACAAATTCTGCATTATCTCCGGTGCAGAAATTGCATTATTTAAAATGAAGTGTATCTGGAGAAGCAGAGCACTTATTGCGTCAAGTTCCTATGACCAACTCGAGTTATGACGGCGCATGAAAGATATTGTTTGAAAGGTATGATAATAAACGAGTCTCGGTAAATGCCCTTTTGAAAGCACTCTTAAATCTACCTAAAGCAGCCCAGGAGCAGGCAAGGCTATCAAAACTTTGCTAGTTAAGTCTTCCGAATGTACCTTTGAACTTTCCACTAAGCAATGGGATGCAATTCTCATCTATATGGTGGTACAATGTTTTCCAGCAGAAACACACCGAGCATGGGAGCAAGAGATCAATACTGCAGAAGGACTTCCCACTTTTAAATCCTTAAAATTATTTTTACAATTTAGATTTAGAATTTTAGAAGCCATAGTCAATACCAAACCGTTAATAGCCAACAAAAATGCTCAAGTCCCGAGAGCATCTACCCATTTTACGTCATGTACCCAAGCATGTACCTTATCCAAGGAGTAGAACCGTCTATTAAACTGTCCGAAATTCATAAAACTTTATTTAGACAATAAACTCAAAATTAATTGTGTAATAATTGCCTATCAAAGGGCCACAACACGAAAACTTTTACAAGTAAGTCTTCATGTCAGCGATGCGGAAGGAGGTATCATTCTTTATTTCATAGGAATAATGCCACTCCAAGGGAATAGACCCAATTCAAGCCAAGCGAGCAGCATTCAGAAGCTCAACCTTGCAATTCACCGTCCACATCCAATAATTCTCTTCACAGGCTTCACGCAAAAAACATCGTACCCAACAAGCATTGCTTGCAACAGCACTGTTAAACATTCCTACAAAAGCGAAACATGTTGAGACTGAGAGCTTTGATAGAATCAGGCACTCAAGTTTCATTTGTAACCCACACTGCCGCACGTAAGCTGCAATCATCTACTACGAACGTGGAAATTCAAATCACTGGCTTGGGAAAAACTGAAACTACAAATGTTCAAAAACAAACTCTATTGAACATTCACCCTTATTCAACCACAACTAAGGCAACCACGGTAACTGCCCTTATAGTGGATAAAATTACGGACATTTTACACCCTTCAACCATTCCAAACAAAGAATGGAGTCATATACATCAGCTACCACTGGCTGAGCCGTGTTTCTTTACACCAGGAAAAAATGACCTGCCTTTAGGAGCAGATGTGTGCAGTGTAATTCTTTTGGAAGGTTTACGGAGAGGTCCTCCAAGAACACCAACTGCCCACAAGATTATCCCCGGATGGATACCTTTCGGAAAGCTACAAAAATACATGCACATTCTTAGGAGCATCTGCGTTAACAGCAAAGGCTCACTACGACGGCGACACTTTACTGGATAAACTTTTACGTCAGTTTTGGGAAACTGAAGAAGTTAATCCAGGAAGAAAGCTGTCTAAAGCAGATCAAGAATGTGAAGAGTTTTATCACAAAACTCATGTTCGTAACGCAAATGTGCGTTACGAAGTTCGTCTGCCTTTCATCGCAGAATGTCCTAGCCTAGGCAACTCTCGTGGTATGGCATTACGTAGGTTCTACAGCCTAGAGCGGCAATTAGAACGAAATCCTGAACTTTATCAGGAATACAAAGCTTGTATTAATGAATACAAGACATTACGTCACATGACAGTGGCTAACAAGATAGTAATCAACCAACAATGTTACTATCTTCCTCATCATGCTGTCAACAAAGATAGCACCACTACAAAGGTTCGCGTCGTCTTTGATGCTTCGGCAAAACCGACTAATGGAAAAAGTCTAAACGAACAGCTGCACACGGGTCCAGTACTGCAGTCTGAACTTTTCTCAATCATCCTCAGATTGTGAAAGTACAAATTCGCTATGTCTGCTGACATAAAGCAGATGTACAGGATGATAAAAATACAACCTCCAGATCAAACCTAGCAAAGAATAGTTTGGAGGAATAATCAAAATTAACGTATTCAAGATCACCAATTGACCACGGCAACATTTGGTACAACGCCAGCCCCCTATCTTGCAATAAAAACACTTAATCAGCTAGCTGTTGATGAAGCTGACAAATTTCCCGAAGCTATGTTGATGACCTTCTTACAGGCTCAGATACAAAGGAAGAAGCCTTCCACATACAAGATCAACTTATCAATCTGTTATCTTCCGGTGGGGTTAACTTGAGGAAATGGATAAGCAATTCTTCAGATTTACTATCTAGGATCTCCGAACCATATAGAGAAGTTGAACTTCGATTCGCAAGCGATGAATCTGTAAAAACTTTAGACATTCATTGGTATCTAGGAGCTGCATATACAATATAGGAAGAGAGCAGATTGCCTCTATACAAAGCGGTCTATTCTTTCAAAAATTGCGACGCTTTTCGATCCACTTGGCTGGATATCGCCCATTATAATTACTGCTAAAATCTTGATGCAAGCTTTAAGGCACGCATTGATAAGCAGTGGCGCGAATTCAAAACAGAATTGCAATATATCAGTAATATCAAGATACCACGTTGGTTACACACTGCAAGTAACCTATCCACCTGTCAAATACATGGATTTTTAAATGCTTCCAATCGAGCATATTCTGGTGCTGTATACATTCGAGTGATTGATGAAGAAGGAAGTGTTCAAGTCAATTTACGCATAGCAAAATCAAAGGTGGTGCGTGTTAAATCCGTATCTCTCCAACGTCTTGAATTATGCGGTGCGGTATTGTTAGCTCTGGTCATAAATCGCGTTAAAATAGGTTTTCCATTTGACCACGTTCCAATATTTGCTTGGACGGATTCTTCTATTGTATTATCATGGATTTGTAGTCACCCCAATAAGTATAAAACATATGTGGCTAATCGGGGTTGCGGAAATTCAGGGATTGATCGACATTAAGGCATGGCATTATGCCAACTGCCATTCCAGAGGAATTAAGTCTTCATTATTAATTGATCGTAAACTATGGTGGCATGGACCTCATTGGTTGCAGGGGAGTGAAAATAATTGGCCGAAATCTAAACCAATTCCAGCTAATGAGCCTAAAACTAAACAAAAACGAGTCACGCATTTCGCAATAGCTCATTCAAACATCGATGATTTGTTTGAAAAATTCTCCAGCTTTACCAAATTACAACGCATAGTTGCCTGTTGCATTATGTGCATAAACAAATGCAAAGGGGCATCGGTGATGTCCAATCAAGAACAACTAATGGACCCAAAGGTACTTAAAGCAGCACAGAATGCCGCTTTCGGTACTGAAATTAAATGTTTACAAAAACAGAATCCACTTCCAGTTAGAAGCAAGGTCTTATGACTTAACCCCTTCTTAGATAACAATGCATTAATTCGTGTAGGTGGTCGATTAAGAAATGGTAACATTCCTTATAACCGAAAACACTCAACACTCCTGCAAAAGGACAGCAAATTAACAATTCTAATCATAGACCACTTCCATCAAAAACGCTGCATGGAGGCCCGCAACTGGTATTATCCATCACTCGAAACGAATTTTGGATTCCACAAGGACGTAAAACCGTAAAACAAGTGTTACATAAACGTATAACTTGCTTTAAGCAATCCGCAACTCTCAAGAATCAGATTATGGGAAATCTACCTTCAGGGCGGGTCAATATGACAAGACCGTTTCAACAAACTGGGCTAGACTATGCTGGACCGTTCAATTTAAAAGTATCTAAATTTCGAAATAATCGTGTGTATAAAGGGTATATATATACATTTTCATTTGCATGGCCACCAAAGCCATTCATATAGAAGCTGTGTCAGATTTTTCCACAGCAGCCTTCATAGCAGCTTTTCGCCGTTTCTCCAGCCGAAGGGGACTCAGCACAGATGTCTTTTCAGATTGTGGAACTAATTTCGTTGGAGCCGATAAAGTCCTACAAAACGAATTCAGAACAGCTTTACAGCAAGCTAACAAGCAGATGGCAGAAACAATAGCCCAAGACGGGATATCTTGGCATTTTAACCCGCCTTCCGCACCTCATTTTGGAAGATTGCGGGAGGCCGGTGATAAATCCGTAAACTTCCATTTAATGCGAATTTTAGGGAAATCTTCATTGACTTTTGAAGAATTTGCAATTGTTTTGACACAAATTGAAGCCTGTCTAAATTCCAGGCCTCTATGTCCTATCACAGAAGATCCACACGATCTCAATGTTCTTACTCCAGGATATTTTTTAATCAGTACTTCATTATTACTTCCACCAGAACCCGTACTGGAAAATAAGGTTTCATCAGTTACCAGGTGGAAACATCTCCAATTGTTGCAACAACAGTTTTGGCATAAATGGTTAAACGATTATCTAAATTCCCTACAAAATAGACCTAAATGGCAGTCTCCAATATCAAGTCCTAAAATAGGCGATCTAGTTATAATTAAAGAACCTAATCTGGTAGCGAGCCGTTGGTTGTTAGGACGTATAACAGAAGTTCATCCAGGATCCGACCACTACGTTCGTATAGTGAGCATAAAAAGGAACAATGGCCTTGTAAAACGACCAATATCCCAAATATGTGTCTTACCGATACAAGAAAATTAAATTGAGTATTTAACATTAAACAACCTAATGCATGATAAAAAAAAAACCCACACAAAACTATATATTCATATACTGTTACGTGTAAATACACAAGTTTACCTCGATAACAACGGTTCTGCCATCCTAAATTTTCAACTAATTGCAAACATATGCACTTATCTCCAATCGCTAAATTATCGTCTCTATGACCACAGTCCTCATAGCGAGGGAATTAAATTGCAATTTTAACAAATGCAATTTTTTGGTACACGTAAACAAAAATTTGTATCGCATTCAAGCAATGCAAACAAAAATAAATTAAGAAACCCGTTATGTTTGTATAACTATGATTACGAATTTAGAAAAATTATCAGTTCAAGTAGTGCGCCCATAATGGAATCACTTGAATATCGAAGTATTGACTTATGGGCGAAATATTGAACAGGAATTGGAGGAAGCTTGTAGCTTGGAAAAGGAGTTGGCAACGTGGCCCCCATCGCCCGATCGAGACGAAGATGAATACTAGAAAAAGACTGGGACCTAGATTAGGAGATAAATTTATTACCACCATCTCCGAAGCGAAGTCTGAAGGAGGAACAGGAAAACCTCAACAAGTTGACTAAGCAACTCGATGATTTGAAGCATCGAGCCAAGATAATGAAAGTTAGCCAAGATCTCAACCAAATGACCATTAGTCAACATCCAGTAGCAACCATCGTGATTGTGAACTCACCGGCCACCTCCCCGAATGCGGAAAGATAACTCCTTGAACCACAAGTAGTACAGGAGACAGCAACCAGTACTCAGCCAGCCATTTGTTCCGGTACTCAGCCATTAAAGCGCTCAAAGAAAAAAAAAACCAGCGATTTACCACCAAAGATGGGTCTAAAGTAAAAATAAGACTGTTGGCTAATAGCAACATTAAAATTATTCAATAACAAATGTGTTTTCTTTTCTTACACCATTTGTCCTTATTTAATCATTCTCCTTCCCCCTAACATTATCATTTCTACTCTCAATCGTTAGGTGGTTACTGGAAAATTGTGTGCTTTTTAAAGGATAATCATTCCGTATAGATAATTCTAGTTCTCGTAAGCCAAGCATTCTATTTTATCCTGAGCAAAGGAAGCAACTTTATAGAACAACACAACTCAAACCTTTTTCTTAATTAATTGCTTAGTCAGAGAGATCAAACTGACTTCTTTCTTAGAGAAGTAGCTCAAGGATTTTTACTTAAAAGACACTTGCAGCCTTTCAACGGGGGGCAGTATGTTCGAACCAAATCGCTTCGAATATATTTTTCTTAACAGACTTCTGAAAAAAAAAAAATTCTGAAACCAAAGCATGAAAAATTTTATAAAATTAGATCTTATCTAATCTCTCAATCCGAACACAGATACACACTTGGCATCGCTTGGGGTAAGTTGGCTTATTAGGGACTAATATTTATACCGGGTATCGACTGGTATATTAATTACTAATAGTCATTAATTTCTGGTCTCGACGGAAATTAAATTATCTTATTTCGGGTCTCGACTGACTTAATAAACATTATCTCGCTTCTAGACTGAATAATATTTTATTAACAAAACACTTTATTTCTGGTCTCGACGGAAATATAGAATCTTACTTCGGGTCTCGACTGAAGTTAAGATAACTCTTTAAGTCGGGTCTCGACTGACTTAATGAACATTATCTCGGGTCTCGACTGAGATAATATTTTTCTAACAAACCCTTTATTTCTGATCTCGACGGAAATAAAGAATTGTTCTAACCAAGAGCAAAGGGCTTCACATTAGCTTACAACCAATTCCTCAAGTGCCAATTTTGAGATCGGTGACTACCAGCCACTTGTAACATTTTAATATTATTCATATATCTATTTGACTATATTTTGACATATGTATAAACTATATATTTTTTTGTGTATGTCTATTTTTTACATATATATTTATATTAAATTTTTGATGATCTTATATTTCAACTTGTTGCCAGTTAGTGTTTTCAATGTGATACAAAAATCTCTGACCCTACAGTTTATCTAATTCTGTCTTAATACCATTACTTGAGATACTTAAGCTAAGCAAGTGCGCCAGTGTTTTGAAGTTTAGTTGTTCTAACTTTTGCTCTATATGAACATATGGGGTTCAATAACTATTTATATATCTATTATTAATAATCCTGTAAGTGTGTTTCCCCATACGTTTGAATCATTGACTTGATAGCCTTTATACATAATCAGATGTTAATAGTGGGAAATTATAAAAAAATAAGTGCAATAGTTTCTTGAAAGTAAAAGAAAGTGAACAGTGTTTATTTGTTGATCTTGATCCAGTGCATTCATTTCAGTCACCAAATCTAATTTGCATGTACGTTCTATTAACGAACAGTACAGTATGATTAGTTTCTTGAAAGTAAAAGAAAGTGAACAGTGTTGATTTGTTGTTAGGGAATACATCACTGATCTTGATCCAGTGCATTCATTTCAGTCACTTAATCAAATTTTCGTGTACGTTCTATTAGCGAACAGTACAGTATGATTTCATCATAGAGTATAAACCAGGTATGCTCAGTCGTAGCGCTGATGCATTAAGCAGAATCCAGAGCTCTAGTGAGATGGAGTAGACAATGATAACTAAAGCACAAGACCACCAGCAAAGAGTTAGAGATGATAAAGAAGAGAAGCACATGCATGGCCATTACTAGAGCGCAAAGCAGAGCTAAAGATACCTACCAAGTTATTCCGAAGGATAAGATGACGCGGTCGATACGTCCAAAAATAAGTCTGGTTTATAGGAGAGGACTCAGAAACCAATTCAGTTAGTTTTCAAGAGTCCAAGATGGATGAAATTGTAGGAACTGGAATGAGATTGAGACCAAGCTTTGGGATTACCATAACACATCTTTGGGAGATCATCTGGGAGTCTATAAAACTTACAAATGTAACAAAAGAAACTTTAAATGGAAAGCCATGCACGAAGATATTCGCAAGCACATCAAAAATTGCATTAAGTGTAGAAAATTAAGCATAGTAGAATCACCAAGATGCCGATGGTGATAAGTTCCATTGCAGCGGAGCCATTCGATAAAGTTTATGTCGACATAGTGGGCCTGCTACCAGAAATCACTAAGGGAAGTAATCACATACTTACCGTATTGGATGATGCAAGTAGAGGTTTCGATTGCATACCGTTGACTAATGGAGAAGTCATCATGGTAGCTGAGAAATTTTACAAATTAATGGTGAAGTATAAGATACCCAAAGCTGTCGTCACTGATCAGGTAGCAAATTTCGCCAGTAATTTGTTTAAACGGCTTTGCAAACTATTCAAATTGAGGAAGTTGCAGACCATAGCCTACCATCCACAGGCAAATGGCGCTCTTGAAAAAGCACACGGATCCCTGATTGAATACTTGAGAAGATTGGTGGACGAAAATGGAACCGAATTCGACCCGTGGTTCTAGGAAGCAGTCCATGTTCGCAACCATTCAACCCATGTTGATTGACAAAATACACCGATGGAGGCTCTATGGCGATTTTCTAACCCGCCATCCAACCATCTAAAACGACAGCTTGAACCCATCTCTAACTATGACGATTTGGTCAGCATTCGTAGAATAAGAATGCAAATACTGCACAAGCGTGTTAGGGAGGAACTTTTTAAAAGTAAGCCAAAGTCTAAGGAATATTACGATAAAAATACCCGTAGCATTGTACTGCATGTAGGAGACCAAGTCTTACTAAGAAATGCAGTTAAAAAGAATAAATTATCACCAGTTTGGAGTCGGCCGTATATAGTAAAACAGGTTAATAATGACGGAAACTGCACGATCCAAATTTGTCGAAGCTACGAAGGGTGCATAATAATAGGTTAAAATTATTTTAGTTAAAAATAAATTATGTATACTATTTTGGGGATTACCAGAAATTAAATGATACTTCTTTATTATCCACAGGGAACATTAATATGGGTGTGGGTGGCAAAACATCTAGCCAACTCTCAAGCTGCTATAGAGACTCTCACCCCCACAGGCGTATTAATTGAGTCACTTAATCCGGCGTACTTATACACGAAGACCTGGGTTGTGTATACCAAAATTCAAATCAGTGAAGAAACGGCGGCGTTGGAATTTATTAACCGCTGCGAAGACACAGTGGAATGTCTCTGTCACGTACAAAGAAGCACCGAGGAAAGAGACGCGTAGATAAGATTAACAATAGGCTAAGAGATACAAATTTTTATTTATTAAATCGAATTAGGCGGTCATTAGCAAATACAGTAGGCAGGTTTTCAAATTTCTTATTTGCTACTATGGATGATAGGAATGCTCAAACCATTTACAAGAAACTAAAAGACCTTGACAGCCAAAATTCAGAGAAAATACATTTAACGGAAAAACAAGTCAGCATATTAAAGGCAAAATTTAATGTCATTGACCAATATTTCCAGTACATAAAGCATTACCAAAACAGCCTAGATGAACGCTTTAAAGATTTCTTAGACCAAGTACAAAACTTCACGAACGAAATCAAGATAGAACTCAAATCAGTACACATTAAAGCGGAAACAAATGTACTTTTTATATATATTCTACACCAACTCCAGCAGATACATCAACGTCTAACAGGCGAATATATGGTAATAAATGCTCTACACCAACACTCATTATATCTTTTAATTTTATCCGCAAACAATTTAGTCCAAATTTACAAAGAAAGCAGTGCGCAGGGTATAGGAAATATTCTTTTAGATTTTAAATTTGTAAGTCATACAATTCAAGTAGATACCGTCCAGGAAGGAAAAGAATACTTTATCAGAATTACACTACCCCTACCAGAAGACACTATTTGCACAATAAACAAAGTCTACTTGCTACCCACATCGACCTCACTGGAGAAATCAGCTATCTTAGATATGGAACCAAATTATTTTTTAAATAATACAAAAGTGCAGAGACATGTAGATCTATCCAGTGCAGATTACTGGGAGCACTGCAAGAAGACGACGCCTTCTAGTGGCAAGATACACATTTGTTTCCAAACCATACCTAAGGGAATAAGTTTAAGTAAGCCTAACTGTCTCATGGGTTTTTTCAACAACACCCCGCCCCGGAACCCGCTCCTTACACCCACAGAGTTATAGAAAATTATATGAATTTACTTGCAAAAATGGTTAGACCGAACTCTTGGCTATTTGTAGCAACGCAGGCAGGAATACTTTCCTGTAATTGTAGTAGTCATGTCAAACACGTGACCCTAAATGTTTCGGGAATACTCCCATGCATATTTGCACTAAATGAACACGAGATACCATATGAAAGTAATGTCAGCTATCACACACCCATACAATAAGCTGAGCTGCAAAATTTTCCCAAAGTCAACCTAGAAGGGATGTTTAGGGAAATCACAAAAGTAAAATTGGAAATAAAACATTAATTAATTGACAAACTACCTTTGTTGGTGCGTGAGGGCACAATTAAGTAATCAGACACTCAGATTACCTCTGGTCAGAATTATCTTCTGTGATGGTATGTGAAGGCACCAGGCTAGCAAGGCGCTATAATTGGTACACGAGTCAGATTGGTCTCTGACAGTATTCTGAGAGTGCGCAGAAGTGTAGATTAATCTCTGCGCAGAATTGGACTTCTGCTTAGGTTTGGGATGGAATATTGCAGATTAATCTCTGCGCAGAATTAAACTTCTGCTTAGGTGTGGGACGGAATACTGGATATGATAGGATTTTCATATTATTTTCTGAAATATAGAATTAATCTTCTATAATGAGGTTGGGAATATTATTCTTGTTACTCGGATTAATCTCCGAATCAGATGAGCTCTGAACCGAGATTGATTTTCTGCTGCAGCTTATCGGCTTTATATAGACGCCGCATCTAGTGATGAGCTCTCGGCTCTCGGTGTTGCCCTAGCAACGTTTGGTGAATTAAATGACTGAAGCGAAACCAAATAATTTGACGCAATGTCACGATGTGACATTACAAAATGTAAATATACAGGAGGAATGTACATATACTTAAGTAAGTTTATGATATTTTTGTACAATTTTGTTGTAAATAATGATAATTTTATATGTTTTAGGTGTCAAAACCATCTTTTGGAGTACCTAGACATCCCTTGACCAAAATGAGCTAGTTCTTGGTTCAGATGAGTGTTTTTTATTTATTTTAGAATTAAATTCGTTGTAACTTTTCACCTTTTCTTTAGGAAGAAAATATTTCGTCGCAGGAATTAAAAACGTCGGTGTACTCAGCATTCTCACCTCCTCAAAAAGGAAAATGAATAGTTGTTATATTTTTAGTAATAAACTTACATTTTGTTGATGAATGATGTGAAGTTTGTCCTTTTTTCTTTTCATTTTTAGTGTCGCTTGTTGCAGATCTGCTTATTTACTTGCAACAAAGGACAGGGAGTGCCTTTCTTTTTCAGAAGTTCACCTGCCCTGAACAAAAGTTTCTTTTTTTACTTTAAAAGACTTTTAATTTTCTTTGAATTGAACTTCTTTATTTTAAAATTTTATTCCTTTTTATCAAACCCTTTATATAAACTTTTCTTTTCTAAATCTGGAATAAGAGGCCTTAGGGTTGGTCGGGGGCTCTCCTATTCACAGCTATCATTCTTAATTAATTCCCTGAACTGTCGAACCACCGGCTTTTTATGCATTTTTTCATTTATTTTTTTATTTCTTATTTATTTTTATTGATCGAAGCATATCGATCATCATACCTTTTAGGAGGGGAACTTCAAAAGGAGGGAAACGCCTATTCTTATTGTTTACACCATATGTAGTGAGAAGCGCGCGACATTTCATTAGTTCTAGCTTCATACATAGCGATAGAGGGGAAAATTTCATCGCACTAATTTAAGTAGCGGTCATCGCCCGGCGTATTGCTTTGTTTACTTGCGTAAACGGGTTGACCCACAAAAGCTCGTGAACAATGCACAACAAAGCTGAGGTTGCGCTTTTGGTCTCGTGCTAGTAAATGGTGTTGCAATGCTAACCCCAGCGGGCAGTCAACATAATTCAGCTAGAAATATGACGCTGCACTTTTACTCTGGCGGTAATATTTCTTTCAGAATTTCGGTTTTAGTAAAATCTCATCTTATTAGAGGTAATGGTGGCTCATTACACCATCCCCCTTAAAAGGAGAAAGTTCCTGGAGTAAAATGTATGGAACTTTCATAAGGGATAAGCAAAGAGGCAAAATTGATTCTCCCGCTTTTTTTGTTTACTATAGCGTTCATATTAAAACCATGAAAGTAAGCTCGGTGGTCGGTTATTTCGGTTTAGATTGATACTTAATGTGATACTTAATAGAACTATTTTGACACTACATTAAATATTTCCGTCAAGGTTGCGCACTTATTTTAAAATTGCTAGGTTGACTTAACTAAAGTGGTCCCTTTTTTTGTTTTTACAAGGTATATATTATATGTATAAGCATTATAACATTGTTTTTTTGTTTTTAATAAGTAATACATGGATATATCTATCATTATACCGTTTTTTGTTATTGTTTACTAATATTGAGAAGAAAAAAAAACATTGAAAGAATTTTTTTTTTTTTACATTAAAATAAAATTTTTTTTGCTAACATAAATAAGTGAGTAGGTGTAATTTTAGTCTATGTATAGTAATTTTGATTAAATTATAAGAGCATTCTTTAAGGCTGTTACGCCTGTAAATAGTTTTGCTTCGCATAGTTTGTTTTGGGGTTCTGCTCATGTTTCAAGTGTGTTTACTTCAAGCAATTTATTCTTTTTTGGGTATCTCAGTACTCATTTCGTTTGCTTCTTCCAGAATTATTACATATGTTTGACTTGATTGTGCCGATGACGGCTCAGGTTCCGTAGCAGCTATGTTATTTTTTACTTTGTTTTCGCGTTTGCAGGTGAATTTTGTTTTGCATGCTAGGACCGCAGTTATTAAGAACGCCGCAATTATTAAGGAATTTATTGAGTAGTGACTGATGTCATATCTAGTAAGTTTGGGAATTCCCTCTTTCTCTCGTTGCTTTTGGTAAACCAGAGATTCGCTATTTTTTTTTTTTTTTTTTTTTTTTTTTGGTCGGAATCGTAGTGATATTTGAGAACTTGTGTTGGGAAGTGGAAGGGTTAGTAGATAAATTCTGTATTATATTTATAGCGGGAAGGTAAAAGCTATTTGTTCAGGATATTTGGGTGTTGTGTGATTCCAAAGTTAATTCGTTTGATCTTATATGGCAACCAGGTTGGATTTTGAGTATTCCGCTTCCACTGATTTGAAAGGGAGTTACTATATTACCACACACAGCATCGAGGGTGTTTTGAGATTTTAGGACGAAAAGCCAGTGATTTGGTTGTGATAGCTGGATCCAGCAATTAGTCGCGGGGGATGTGCGAATCTCACAGCCTTCAGGGATTTGCGTCACATGTTGAAGCAGTTTTACTTCGCATTGTCTGTTTAGTGAGAGTTAAATATCGGATGCATTATACGACATAGGTATTTCATGAGGTTATTTGTTACGCAATTAGCTAAGTCAGATTTGGTGAGCGGGTAGTAAGATTGACGCTTGAGGTCGATAACTAAGTATTCTATGGAGGGCTGAATATAAGTGAATTGACCTGAGCTTGATGTTGGTAAAGGTATTGATTTAAAAATCTGATATTGGTTAGTGGAAGGAAGTGGTATTCTAATTTCGAAAATAATTCTGTCATTTACAGTTGCTGTACTCACTTGGCTTATTTGGTATAATTGTAAAATTTAGTTGCTAGAGTCGGTAATTGGCAATTTAGTGTTTGGGGGTAGATTTCTATGTATATCTGATAATAACTGCTTTATTTGGTTAGGGGTGATTATGGATGGGTGGGCCTTACCGTGCTGTACATCAATTAATAAGTCTGTGAGATGTCTAAGTACGTCTAGCTGACGTAAGAGAATAAGTGTGACGTAGGAGACTAGATTGTCCCAGTCGGCAATTACCTGTCGTGCAGTAACCTCTTTATTTAGTGCTGCCACCAGATTATTGTTCATTCCATTAAGTTTTTCCTCAACGAATTTGATTTGATTTTTTATGTCGATTCGCGTTTTATTGAATACGTGTGTCGTTGATTCTATGATAATGGTCAGGTTTTTGATTAGATCCAAGAGATAATTGTCACTTCTGGTAAGAATGTGTTCCTCATCTAGAGTACCAAATAAGGTTTTACTTACAGTTCCTATTGCATTGAACAATCCTCTCTTATTTCGAACTCTATTTGGTTTTAGCAATTTCTCTCTGAGTTCGATGTCCGACATAATGGTGTTAGTGAGTTGTGCTATTCCTTGGCAGTACTGCAATTCGTCAACCCTTGTTCTCAGCGAGTTACAGAGCGAAGTTATTTGAGCTGTGTATTCTGGCAGTAAAACTGTCTCGTAGCGTAGGTTACGCAGATCAAAATGAGTGATAGCTTTCCATTCGTCGATGTATAATTCCAGGTATCCCAATTCCTCAAAATAAATCCCTGTATCTCAATGAAATTCCGTAACTTCAACTGGCTCCATTGCAATTAAAAGGCAGATGCAGATTGTTAGCCTAAAATAGTAATTTTTCCAGTTCTTATTTATTCTGTAAAAAGTTTAAGATTGTTGTTGTGTATGGTCTTATGCTTACTTGCTATCTTGATAGTCGAGTTTTCGCTAGAGTTTATTTGGGTTATTTCATAGGGGCCTGACCATAGGGGGGCGAATTTATTTCTAGCGTGGTTCTTCAGAAGAACTTTTTCTCCAACACAGAATATTTTTGTTTGAGCTGTTCTGTCGTAGTATGACTTCATTATTTCCTTTTTTTCTCAGGAGAGTTTCTCTAGCCGTCCTGTATCCATGTTGTAATCTAGCCTTTAAATAATTAGCGTAGTTTTCATAATTGTAGCACACTTTTGGCTCTGCACCAAGTGGCCAAGGGTTATTTGCCAGAAATCCGTAAAGTAATTCATAAGGAGTATAATTCGTACTTGAATATGGTGTTGTGTTATACACGAACATGGAGTAGGGTACCCAGGAATCTGCTAGCGTACTGTGGGATCGTTTCAGGGCTCCATTGGTTTGAGGGTGGTAAGGTGTTGTTCGAAGTTTTCTAATCTTTAATAATTTACACACTTCAGTGAACATTTCACTCATAAAATTGGACCCTTGATCCGTTAGAATGGCTTCAGGAACTACATGTTGGCAGACTATTCCCGTTACGTACGCCTCTGCAATGATTCGTGCTTCAGTGCTAGCTAATGGAATGGCCTCCGAGTACTTTGTAAGGTCATCCTGAAAAGTGAGCAAATATTTGTATCCATTGTGGGTTGGAGGAAGTGGACCCACAATGTCTAGAAATATTTTCTCGAACGGTTTCGAGTTAGTGGTAGGTATTCTCATAGGAATCTTGAGGTTTCTTGTTAATTTATTTGCCTGGCACGACTGGCAATTTTTTACGATTTTTTTTACATCTTTTTTCAAGCTGGGCCAATTGTAAGACACACGTATGCGTCTTGTGGTTCTTTCTGTGCCCTGATGTCCGCCAAGTGATGACTCATGATAAGTCTTAAAAAGTTACTATCTTGGATGAGTATATGGTCACTGGAGTTGCTTAAATAAGTGTTGAATTGCATTTGTGATCTAAGCATATTGGGCGGATCTGTGCATGGAAGTGATACATTCAACTCTTTTACTCTTTGCTTTGCGTGATACTCGTATAACTTTCGGAGGGTTTTTAATGGAATTAGAAAATCGGGCTTGATTTTAAGGGGTAACTTTACTTTAGCTATTATATATGTACATTTCTTAAAGGGTTCAATAACTATCGTTTCTTGTTTTAATCTTTCTCTTAAGTCAGGAATTTTTTTGAGTAGAGCTTCTTCTTAGGGGCTATCTTCTTCGGAGATCATGAAGTATTTGCACGTTACACTTTTGATTCCTGTTAAAGGGCTTTGGTTTATGATAAAGAGGGTGTTGGCATCTGTGTGAATTGCAGATACCTATTCATTATACAGTTTCTCCATTTCGTCTGTTTCTGTACCAGTTTTACCATTTTTTGCTGGGTTTCGCGTAATTACGTTGATTGTTTTGAGGTTACTGTTTCGGAGTCTTTCGAAGACTTCGATTAATCTTTCGTTATGATCCTTCAAGTTGGAACCGTAGATGACTATATCATCTAGCTATACAAAGCTGTGCAAGCCCTGTAATCCTGTTAGTACCGAGTTCGTTAGTCTTTGGAAAGTAGCCGGGGCTCCTTTTTAACCAAACGGCATTCGATTGAACTGATAGTGGCCTTAAGGAGTACTAAATGCAGTCTTTTCTGCACTTCCCTTGTCCATTGGTATCTAGTGGAAACCATTGGCCAGATTCAGGGTACTGAAATATTTGGATCTGCCAATTGATCTAAAATGTCAGTGACGTTGGGCAAGGGGTAAGCATCTCCAAGAGTTATGTCATTTAGCCTTCGGAAATCCACTACTGCTCTCCTCTTCTTGTTACCTTCACTGTCAGTTTTTTTGGGAACTAGCTGTAGCGGGGAATTTCAGGGACTCTTACTGGGGCTGATTATTCCTAGCTCTATCATTTTATCAATCTGACAATTTATTTCCTGTCTCTGTGACTCTGGAAGCCTATATGACTTGATATATACTGGGGGTTTGTAAGCTATAGTTGGTATATTGTAGCTAGCTTCATTTGTGCATGTTGGTTTATCGCCTTCTTAAAGGAACAATTCGTTATAACGTCGACATATATCTAAAACGGATTGTTTTTCTTCCTTATTACAATGCTATATGTGAAGAACTTTCCTAATTTTTCGAGACGATTGTGGCGATTGTGACGATTGTGACTTCGTCTGGACCTATTGAGAAAATATCATAGTTGAAAGGATCATCCCATTCGGGATTCAGTTCGCTCGCGGCTATTTTTACTTCTTCTTCATTACAGTTTAGTAACAGAACTCGTGTTTGTTATTCATTGGGCCTTGTTATTACATTGCCCAGATACACTCCTGGTTTAACCTCCTTATGTATGCAGACTGAATTTATTTGCCGTTCGACTGGGCTTTCTACTATTTTTTGGGACCTTGGTGGTAGAAGGATATATGCACTGTCCGTTTTTTTATCCTGGGTTTGGGGTAGTAGAGGCTCACAATTCACATAGGTAGTGGAGTTCTGATTTGTTCCACGAGAATTATTATTCATTGAACTCCTACACACCGAATTTCCCTCCCGGGAAATTTTAAATTTATTTCTTTGTATATTAGTGCCATTATGGGGCTTTATTGTGCCGCTATGGGGCTTTAACTTGCCACTACGGGCCTTTATTGTGCCGCTATGGGACTTTAAATTGCCACTATGAGCCTTTATTGTACCGCTATGCGGCTTTAAATTGCCACTATGGGCCTTTGTTGTGCCGCTATGGGGCTTTAAATTGCCGCTATGGGCCTTTGTTGTGCCGTTATGGGGCTCAAAATTGTTTTCAAAAAATGATCTTTGAATTTGAGCGTTTAAATTCAATTGTCGATAACTCTCTGCATAATTTATTACGCATTTGTATTTATTTAAAAAATCATTACCAAGTAAGCCATCGTGAACGACTGGAACATTTTCTTTTATGAGATGAAATTGGTGTTGTATATAGAAGTTTTGGATTTTCATATTACCATAGGAGATTCCCACCGAAGTGAGATTATCTCCTGAGAGTGTAGTGAGATCGCACTTAAGATGTTCGTACACTGGGGTTTCATCTTTTACTGAATGTAACTTATAAAGACTAACTTCAGCACCAGTGTCGATTAACAATGTGGGGTTTTTATGATTACGATTGTGACAGTAAGTACACCTTAGCTGATTGACTTCCTTCTTTATTTGGGTCCAGGAGGATGGAACGAAGGAATAATTTTGTTGCGAAAACTACTACCTTTTGAATGCCCTCTTTTTCCACAAGTTTCGCACCTTTGAACTATTTTTCCTGGTTCATTCAACCTAACAAGCGCATCTAGACGTATGGAGTGCTATGAAGCGTAAGTAATTAACTTTCGATGGTTAGTCTCTCCTTTCGATTTAACGATTACTCGAAGTTGTTCGTTTCTCTAAACGTCTTCGAACGTTCTTACTGCGTTTAGCTCATTTTCCTCCAACATATTTCTTTGCTGCAGGATCTTTAACGTTACTACTATTTACACTATTCAATTCTGTCAACAATCTGTTGAGTTTCTGTGCAAAGTCCACTACATCTTCTCTAGTAGTTTGCTTCAGATGTAGGAGCTCTGCCTCGACGATTACTCTAGGACGTTCCACTTGGAATTTTTCTTTTAGGTATACCTTAAATTCCTTCCAGTTAGTGTGGTCACTATTTTTTATCACCTCATAAGCGGAACCAACTAATCTTGTTTTCAGAATATTTAGGAAAAGTTTCTTCTCTGGCTCTCCTTTAGCTGTATCGAACAGAGTGTCACAGCAGCCAATGAAACGGTCTAGTTCATTAGGATTGCCATCGAAGTCCGGTATCATGTTCCGGGCATCAGAAACAGAGATTTTTAACTCAGCCATTATTATTTGGTGAGCAACTTCGGGGGTGTTTTCTCTTTTATAGTAGTAAGTGATCTACTCCGTCTCCGGCTAGGATTTACTTTCACTGGCGGCGGGGAGGGGTAACTATTCCGTCGGGTTCTTATTTTGACGGTTAATGTAGTGCTCTTTCTGGGTATCAGTTATTTTAAGATGGCTTTTAACAGCACTTAGGAATTCTGCCAGGGAAATTCAAACCACAGTGCAAAACAAATGTCTGATAAGGATTTCACAATTCAATTAAAAGCACGAACAAAAGCAGATTTCGATTATATGTGGAGCCAAAACGCGAAAACAGTTCCCATATTACTAGAAGACATTAACACTTCAAAGAGAATGAGAAAAAATACAATAATAGATTCTGTTGGAAAAAACTTGCAACTGTTTAAAAAAAAAAATAATAAAAAAAAAATTATTTTAAAGTTTCGTACCACAAAAAAATAGGATTGTAGTAGCATATGAAAGAAATTTTACCTTTGCAATTTAAGTGGAGAGATGTACTGAATCTTGAATTATAATATTGATTGATAAAATTAACAGACTTTCACTTGAGCCGAACCAACACAAAACTTTCACTGTAGGTATACAAGTCTTAAATATTAAAATATATAAAAGTAGTGATTTACTTTTTTTTTACTCTATTATTTTTTTTTTTAATAAGATAGAGATATAGTACATGTGTAAAACAATTTTTCCCTTTTTTTCTTATTCGGTGAGTTGAGCCAGGCGTTGCTTCAACATAATATTCCGGGTGAAATCGACGTGTCCTCATTCTCTCCGGCAGGCTGTTCCATACGGGAAATTTCCTCTTTTAAATCCGCAATTTCCTGAGGGTCCATGAATATTGATGTTTTCCTTCGGAGTTTTAATTGAATTGGGATTCCAATTGGTCCAAGACTATCCCAGTTGTTGGGGATGCCTATTATTTCAGGCTATATCCCTTTATTGGAGATGCCTATTGTTTCAGGACAATCTCGTTGTAGACTGATTCATAACGAATCCCACCGCTGCCATCAGCTTTTATGTTGCAGATCTGCTTATTTACTTGCAACAAAGGACAGGGAGCGCTTTTCTTTTTCAGAACTTCACCTGCCCTGAACAAACGTTTTTTTGTTTTTACTTTAAAAGACTTTTATTTTTCTTTGAATTGAACTTCTTTATTTTAAAATTTTATTCCTTTTTATCAAACCCTTTATATAAACTTTTCTTTTTTAAATCTGGAATAAGAGGCCTATGCACAGCTATCACTCTTAACTAATTCCCTGAACTGTCAAACCACCGGCTTTTTATGCATTTTTTTATTTTTTTTTTTATTTCTTACTTTTTTTTATTGATCGAAGCATATCGATCATCATACCTTTTAGGAGGGGAACCTCAAAAGGAGGGAAACGCCTATTCTTATTGTTTACACCATATGTAGTGAGAAGCGCGCGCCATTGCATTAGTTCTAGCTTCATACATAGCGATAGAGGGGAAAATTTCATCGCACTTATTTACGTAGCAGTCCTCGCCCGGCGTATTGCTAATGTTTACTTGCGTAAATGGGTTGACCCACAAAAGCTCGTGAACAATGCACAACAAAGCTGAGGTTGCGCTTTTGGTCTCGTGCTAGTAAATGGTGTTTCAATGCTAACCCCAGCGGATAGTCAACATAATTCAGCTAGAAATATGACGCTGCATTTTGACGCTGGCGATAATATTTCTTTCAGAATTTCTAATTTAGTAAAATTCTAGAGATTACGAAAATAATCTCATCTTATTAGAGGTAATGGTGGCTCATTACACGCTCCTCCCGGAATATCCCAACTATAATATACTTTGGCATTTCTGATGTTGTCCCCAGGAGTTTGTGTGGTATCCTATAATTTGTTTATTATGGGTGTAGTGACAATTTTTCCAATTATCTCTGCAGGTATTCCAAGTCTGGCCGTAGGTTGATCTTGAAATTTCTTCTGTGGGCAATTTGAGGGATCCATAAATTGAGAGGGTGGATCAATACTTTGGTCTTCCGGTGACAAGTTAATACACTTGGTTGGTGATGGTTTTAGCATAGGCGTGTCCTTTGCTGGAACCTGTGTGGTAACTGCATTAATTTTTTTGGGCGCCTCGGCGGGCATCATCATGTCCACATCTGACATACTTGTAGCTGTAGGTTTGTTTTTGTTGACCGTGACGTCGTTGGGAAAAGAGCTCTTGGGCAGAATTCCCTCGGCCTTGAATTAATTCTGGATTTGTTGTCACTTGTAGTATATATTTCTGGCATGGTCAATGGAGTGGAAAGTGATTCTGTAGGAAGCCTTGGCCGAGTTTGTACCCGAACTTCTGGCCGGTACTCTCTTGACCTCGGTTAAATTTGAGGCTATCTTGGTTTTCCGAATTCTTAAATAAGAACTTTTTGATTTCAGGTGCTGCCAGCGTTGCTCAAATGTCCTTGCCTTTCGCTTAATAGGCGAGGAATGTACGGCGGGCGGTGGTCGCACGACTGCTGATCGGGGTCTGCGTGTTTTTTTATGTAGGTGGTAAGTAGTTACGCTATACAGGTTCTGGGACACTTTTTCCATACAAAAAGTGTCCGGAAATTTCAAACTATTTTGATGGATTACTGTGGGTTCTGTGGAGGGGGGAGGGGAGGGGAAGGGGCTGAAGTCGGTTTTGTACTGAAAAGTTGACATCATCTTGCAGTTGTCTGAGCAATTTCGAGGTGGTTCTGAGGCCGCTTTGGTACTGAAAATTAAGATTATACTGTGACAGTACCAGATAACTTTTTCCATACAAAAAGTGCAATGTAGATTCCAACTATTTTGCTGGCTCTGGACTGGGTTCTGGGCCACTGAGGGGGATTCCGTCTAGTGGTATACACCACAGGGTATGCCTGGAGAATTCCTTTCCTACCGTATGGCTGACCAGGATATGACGCCAACTTTTTGTTTGATCTGGTCTTGGAGGCTATAATTTGACCTTTGACCTTTCCTGTATCTGGATGCTGGAGGTTAGCTGGGAGCTATAGTGACAATATTTGATACTATGACTAGGATTGTCTGGGGTATGTTGGACTGGGCTGCGTTACCTGTACCAAGGCTTGGGTAAAATGCGTGCGGCTTATTTGTATTGAGTAATGATATGAAATACCCTAAGCGAATTTATATCGGGGCTATATACTTGTCAGCTTGAGTTTGGTGTTAGTTGTTTACTTTAGTATGAGTGCCTGTGGTATTTTAGGCTGGGCTGAGGAAACATTACCCAAGGCGAGGGTGGATGTGTGCAGCTGTGTATTTATGTGGATAAGACATGTTGTGAAATTCCCTAAGTGAATTAGTGTAATTAGTATTATTAATGAATTAAGTTAACTGTAGAATATTTTTGTTCATGACAATAGATGCTAGAAGGTGTCAGTGGAGGTCTTAGTCCTGGAGGTTGACATACTTTTCAATAGAAATCCTCCCCGGGCAATGGGTTTCGAGATATTAGCGATCTTATCTTTGCAGGTATAATTAGTAGTAGTAATAATTCAAGTTAACCCTAGGATATTTTTGGTCCATGCCAATAGTGTTAGTACTAGGGGGTAAAATTTTCATCAGAAATCCTCTACGGGCTATGGTTCGAGATATTAGCTATCTTCGCAGCTGTGATTAATATTAGTAGCTCAAAAACAAACAAAAAACAACAACAACTATAACCTAAGTTGTGTATTAAAGATTTGATGATACTAATCTGTAGGTATCTTTTATAAACAAGATTGCACCATATGATCATATATCGAAATATAGATCAAGCGAAGCTGATTGGGGCGAATGTAGGTGGATATGTTCACTTAGATAAGTAATGGAAATTAGTAAATGTGTAATTTTGCTCTTCAGGTGGAATGCTTCCAATTTTATTCCTTGCATAAACAAATTCACACAGTCCAGTAAAGTAAACAAATTCGGAGTTGAATAATGTAAACAAATTCGCACAGCAGCCGAGTAAAGTAAACAAATTGGGCGATTTATGACAGATTCCTAATTTCTTTAGTTGAAAACAACAACAACTGATATTAATCTGTAGGATATGATGTCTTAGATGAGTAGTGGAAGTTATAATTGAAAATGTCTTTTGCTAAAAAACAACAACAACTATAACGTAAGTTGTGGATTAAAAATCTTTTATAAACAAGAGGGAACATGCTATGATATTCGATATCTAAAAATAGATCACGGCTGCTTCGGGTGTTAAGAAACATGAAGTAATAGAAATTAAAGCCTTATCAGAAAATTTTCGATGTAGGTGTGTGTATGTGTATGTATGGAAAATTCTTAGGTTATATGAAAAATTGTTTTTTTAATTTCAATAAAATTCCTTTTTTTGGCAGGTTAAATTTAAAGTTTTGATCACCTATGATATCAATATGAGGTGATATTAATATAGTATGATATGTTGACTTAGAAGAGTAGTGAAAGTTGTATGGGTATAGTAAAAGACTTTTCATCAAATTTTTGGTGATAAGGTGTAATGGAATGACCAGTGTTGCAGGTGGAGGTTGAGCGTGGGTACTGTAAGTTGTGTATATATTAATTGTGTTGTATATTAATTAGTAGGATATGAAAGCTTTAGTGAAGAGCGTGGAAGAGGATAGTATTATGTGTTTACCTTTAAATCTTAAGTTAGGTTGAGAGTGGGTTAAATTAACCCTTTCAGTCCTGATCTCCTTTTCAATGGACATCCAATTCAAATGACATGATTTAAGAAGCGACTGTAAATTTCCTCTCTCTTCTCAGTTCCATGCTCGTTGTGACCCATTTGACTAACGGTTTATTAGTTCTTCTAAGTTCAGTGAGTGCAGTGCGCTTGTATTTTCTGTGTTTTATGCAGCTATGGCAAATGGAATTTCAAATCGTGGGGGTGAGTAAGTTTTAAAAAGGTTTTTTAAAGTTAATTTTATGTAAAAATGTGAAATATGAATTACTTGCATGAGAAAAGAGTTCAAAATTAGCTTTAACTGACTTTACAAAACAAAGCTGGTACTTTAGTGATAAAAATAACAGTGCAATGTTTATGTCCACTGCAATGGACACAGTGTCTTAACTGTGACAAGGCATACAAAGAAAAGTTAGTCACAATTACTACAAAATTCTCGTTTTTTTCCATAGAATTCTCCAGATTAGAAAATGAAGACGATATTCTAGATGTCTTAGAACAGCTTTCTGTAGAATCCGATATACAGGATGATGCAATTGAGGAAGATGCAGACGTAAATAACGACATTGAATTCTGCGAACTGATTCCGAATAAAATACGAATAGTTAATATAGCTCATAAATATTACTTTTAAATTATTATGAAGGTATATTTAGGAGCAGATATAGTCAGTTTTTTCGACGAAGAACGATATTTGCGCGAAATTGTTCCAATTGACGATACATCAGAAATACAAGTAAGCCACCCCGTTGGTACTTCAAATTTAAATTTAACGGAAAGGAAAAATGTGAAATGGCGCCGTCGGTCATTTACTATAGCTGAAGATGATAAATCCATCTTTACCCAACCGTCATCTATAGAATACAATGAAGTAAAATTACCAATAGATTATTTCAAAAAATACTTATCGGAGGATTTTTTTGAAAATATGGTGGAGAAAACCAACATTTATGCACTGCAAAAGGGTAGCTCGATGAGGCCAACAAATTTAAATGAAATTAAAAATCTAATAGCACTACACATATATATGGGAACTCTGAAATATCCTCGTACTCGTCTTTACTGGAACACAAATTTAAAAATTGACATAATTTCAAAATCCATGGCCAGAAATAGATTTTATGAGCTTAGGCAGCATTTACATCTAATTAACAATTTAGAAATTCCTAAAGATAACAAGGATGTCCTGGTCAAAGTTCGACCTATTTTTGATGAAATAAGGGACCGATATTTACAACTAAAACGGTGTACTCATCTGTGCGTAGACGAACAAATGGTTCCCTTTAAGGGTAGGCTATCTATTAAGCAATACGTAAAAGATAAACCCAATCTTTGGGGAATAAAACTATTTCTTTTATGTGGAGAAAGTGGCCTAATTCATGATTTTCTCATTTATCAAGGGAATAATACGGAAATCGAGCCAGATATCCTCAAAAGTTATGGCTTAGGAGCCGGTGTGATGCTCCACTTATCCCGTAGCATACCTTCATCTAGTCACAGCTTGGCATTCAACAATTTCTTTACAACCTACAACTTATTAGAAAATTTGAAAGAACGAAAAAATTTTGGCGATGGGAACAGCCAGAATTAATCGCTTCCACAAGCCACATTTTTCAACAGAAAAACAAATGCGTGCGAAAGGGAGAGGATATTCTGAAGAAGTCGCCAGCAATGACGGGAAGATTGTTTTGACAAAATGGTATATAAAGAAGTCCTACTAGCATCAAATTTTGTTGGAATTGGGAAAAAGGACAGTGCACAAAGATGGAATAAGAAGGATAAGAAATATGTGAAGGTTGATCGCCCGGAGGTTGTAAAACTTTACAATCAAACAATGGGAGGTGTGGATAAGTTCGATCAATTTATGAGCTATTACAGAATCCACATAAAGTCAAACAAGTGGACATTACGCATGATTTTTCATGCCATCGATATGGCAGTAACGAACTCTTGGGTAGAATACCGCCAAGACTGTGAGAAGGCTGGGCTTGGAAGAAACGGGCAACTAGATCTACTGGATTTCCGAATAAGAGTGGCTGACGCTCTTTTATTTTTTAATCGAGACGGCTCTTTATCTACACCAAAGCGCGGAAGGCCACCTACCTCAAAACAGACTGAGGAAAAATACACGAAACGAATCAAGCACGAGAGGCGTCCAGCTCCTGAAATCGCAAAAGATTCGTATGGACATTTTCCAGAATACGATGACAACAAAGAGGCTTCCCGATGCAAGGCAAAGGATTGTAAAGGAAAAACTCATATATATTGTAAGAAGTGCAAAATACACCTTTGTCTAGTTAAAAATAGAAACTGCTTTTTCATTTTCCATAAAAAAGATTAAGAGCTTTTATTTTTTAAACACTCCGTCATATTGAAATACACATATATTTGTTTTATATTTTTTTTCTTTACTTTGAATTACTGTATTATTGTTTTGCATATCTTTTGTTGTTACATTCCATTTTTTTAAATAAAGATTATATTCTTTTTATTGTTTCATATATATCAAGTTTCTTTCCATAGAGTCACGTTGTCCATTATAGTGGACATTTTTAAAAATTAGTATTATTAAATATGAGGGATATATGCTCGCGGCCATTTTAATCAGTTACCTCATGGATCATATTTATAAGGGAAACAAAATTTTTGGATCGCTGGAAAAAATTCGGGACTGAAAGGGTTAAAAGCATTGATGATAGAAGATAGTGCTATGATATATGTTCAGCGAACCTAAAAGAAAAGAGGTACAATCAATAAAGAGTTAAAAAACAAATATACATAAAAAAATTACCTCTACCTGTAGTATTCACAGGTAGAACAGGGTTCCCACGAATATCTGAAATGAAATAAAGAAAATGAATTAGTTGAAATCAATTATGTTTTATTCTTAAGTATCTAAGGAAAAAGGCCATAGGTACACAAAGTCAAATCATGACCATATATACATATGCAAGATGATGCAAGAAATACTACATAAAACATGAATTCACGTACCAAATCACACAATCAACACAATTATTGCTAATGTTTGTGGACAAATAGAGTACAGAATGCACTGAAAATAGTTACATGACACTTGTCCACAAACATGTAGAATTTACAAATTACACCCGTAATTCACGAAATGAATTATAAATACGCTTACCTGTTATAAATGGAATATCCATAGTGATGAGGGTACCTGAAAAACCACTAAAAATCACTTAAAAAACACATTAAAAATAAACTTGACACTCGCGCGCGAAAGTGTCAAAACAACGAAAACTCCATACTACCGCGACGTTTGACGTATCAAAATCACGTAAAATCGAACCGTGATTTTTTATTTATACATTTCCCACAATGAGTGCGAAAGAGACTCACAGTGGGAAGAAGACAAAAAATTATTACAAATGACAGGAAAATCTACTACATCGAAATGAAACGTAACGAATTGACATTTTTATAGCAAATGTTCCAAAAATTATACAAATTGATTAAAATCATCAAATTGCCAATCAATTTTTACGACAAAGGTATCAAAATTTAGATCATTAAGTTTGCTATCGATTGACAACAAGAAAAATTCAACCTTTTGTCATTTTCAGTGAAAATTTCGAATATTTCACTTTATAGACAGCGAAAATGGAACAAAATTTTCTATAAAAAGGAGGCCATTTGTTCATTCTGTGTTCTATTTTCAACAAATTGTCAAGGAGTATACATATGCTAGTCAGTCATAGTATCCTCAAATTTGCAATTTTCTCATCAGTGCCATTTTGAACTTATATTTTATTTTATCTTTTTCATTAGTAATTTCACTTAGAGTTTTTTTGGTTTCATCATTTATTTTTCATTTGCATTTAAAGTCAGTTTTTTTTTGGTGTTCTTCAAAATTAAAGTAGTTCTGTCATTTTTTAGTTTATTTTCCTTTTTTTTGCTTTTGTTTGGAAAGAATTTGTTTTCTAGTGGAATTCGGGAGTTTGTCAATCTTGACGTGATTTTGTTTGACATTAGTGAATTCAAGGTATTTTTTTTTCTTTCATATAAATCTTTGGTTAGGTGACGGGTATTAAAGTGTAAGATTGCATGCCAATTTGTATTGGACATATTACACAAAATAATATCACCAAATACTAAAAATTTATTGAATATAATTTTCTTGAGTTTTCAGTTGTTTGTTCATAAATTTTCGTCAATTAATCAATTCATCAAGGTATAAAACTGTGCCCACACGGGTCACATTTACACCACATGAGAATTGATTCACGATTGACAGTTAACAATAATTTTTATTTTCAGCGTTAATTAAGTTATAAAATATAAAATATAAAAAGGAATTTTAAATAGTAATATAAGTCTAGTTAAGAAGTTTGAGTAGAATTGGAAAAAATATATAGTAGTTAAATTGAATTGCAATTAGGTTAATCTTTTTATGAAGTTATTTTTTTACTAGTTTAATTTTAATAATAGAAGGAAGTTTAGCTCAATAAATCTAAATGAATGAATAACCGAATGATTCTTTCGTTTACCGCTACACTATCGCCATCTAAGTGTGATTGTGCTCGGCCATCGTTTTCATTTTAGGTTTCTACGTTGTTTGACACTAGACAGTAGGCATTGGTACCGTGAGAGCTTATTGGAAGCTACACGCAGCGCCCAGACGTGGCAGTTTTTAGGTGGATCATTTCAATCTCGTTGTTATAGATCACACGCATCTCCCAGACGTGGCAGCTTTTAGGTGGATCATTTCAACCTCGTTGTTATCGACCACACGCATCGCCCAGACGTGGCAGTTTTTAGGTGGATTATTTAAATCTCGTTGGTATAGTCCACACGCTGCAGATTCAGTGTGTTTGAGTTGCTATTTCCCAAGAGACGTTTACACTAGCAGTAACTTATAAGAAGTTGCACTAGTGCGTAAACGTTAGAAAGTCAACTCATCGTTTCATTACAGGTGACCACTGAGTCGTCATCAACAAAGCTCTAATTTATGAACGTACACAATTTCTATTCTATAAGAGGAACAACGAAATTGGGTAAAGTTCAGAAAATTGAGCATTTCAGATTTTCTTGTTTTCAGGACGTCAGCTGTCAGTCTAGCTTTTAGCGAAGCACAAGACATCACATTTTAACATATAAGTAATGGAAATTGTATGGGAGCAGTAAAAGAATAATTTTGGGCTGTCAGGTGTAATGGCATGACTTAGCAGGTAATTTGATATTACCTTTTGCCAAGATCGTGACGGTTGAGATTGGGTTAAGCTTAGTGGTGCTCGATGTTTATTTTATGGGTGGTGGGTGTGCTTAATATAGTAGAAGGCTTTAGTGAATACCATACCTTTCAACCAGCTGAATCCGTCAAAACATCTGTGTCGCTCTAACATAAATCTGTGTTCATATTTTAGGTGCGCATGATAGCTTGAAATTATCTTATGGATATTGATCAATGAAGAAGCCTATAGGTTTTGTTTACAATTCGCTATATTTTTCGGTCTGGGATTAACAAATATTTTGAGGAGAAGTTAAGTTTGGTGTGCATGAAGTTTCTTTTATGTGCGGAGGGTGCTCATAATCTAGTAGGAAATTTTAGTGAATACCATACTTTTCAACCATCTCGCTCTAACACACAACATCTGCCTTGGAGCTTTGTGTTATCAGTTGGGAAAAACAACAACAACTATAACCTAAGTTATGGATGAAAGATTTGATTATATTTATCTGTAGGTGACTTTTATAAACAAGATTGCACCATGTAATCATATATCTAAAAATAGATCAAGCGAAGCTGGTCGGGGCCAATGTAAGTAGATATGTTCACTTAGATAAGTAATGGAAATTTGTAAATGCCTAATTTTCCTCTTCAGGTGTAATGCTTCTAATTTGATGCCTTGCATAAACAAATTCACATAGTCCAGTAAAGTAAACAAATTCGCAGTCGAATAATGTAAACAAATTCACACAGCAGACGAGTAAAGTATACAAATTGAGCGATTTATGAAAGATTCCTAATTTCTTTAGCAGAAAACAATGACAACAACTGATATTAACCTGTAGGATGTGATGTCGTAGATGAGTAGTGGAAGTTATAATAGAAAATGTCTTTTGCTGAAAAAACAACAACAACTATAACGTAAGTGGTGGATTAAAAATTTTTATAAACAAGAGTGATCATGCTATGATATTCGATATCTGAAAATAGATCACGGCTGCTTGGGATGGTAAGACACATGAAATCATTAGAAGTAATGGAAATTAAAGCATTAGAAAAAGTTGTCAGGTGGCTGGTAATTTGATATCTTGCGTAAACAAATATAGCCGAGTAAAGCAGACAAATTGAGCGATTAATGTTTTTTTTTTGTATCTAGGAGTTTGTATTGAAAAGTCTTTATGACGAATTGTTTTTCTTGTCAATAAAATTTCTCAATCAGTCACACTGTTATGAAATTTGATTGATCCCCAATATCATAGTTCACATGAAGCTGATAAGAATATGATAATTTTATCTTCATACTATTGGGGTGATCACATTATTTTCTTACCATTAGGTTGAGAGTGGGTTTAATTAAATGTTTATGTAGTATGATATCTTGTCTTAGATGAGTAATGGAAGTTGTTTGGGAGCTGTGAGTAAGGAATAAAAACCTTATCAGCAAGGTCGCTTCATATTTATCTCCCTAAATTATCATCCAAATGGTGTTGTATGAAGGAGCAAAAAATTGATAATAGTGAAGATCGTGGTGGAGGTTGAGAGGCGGTGCTGTTAGTTGTGGATTAAATTGAAAGTTTTCATGGATCTCAAGGTTTAAACTTTTTAGCCTCCAGCAGGAATGTGTTCTTTTAGTCGACTCGGTGGCTAGATAAGAACGTGTTAATTTCATGTTCATAATATGATCTTGTGGTAAGCATATGAAGGTAGCAGAGTTTTTTTTTTTATAAATCAAGCAGTTACGCTGTTATGAGATTTGATTGACTCCAATATCCAAAAAAAATATTCCACATGAAGCTGATATAGTTACTATTAGGGCAGGTACATTCTTTACTTAACATTAAGTTGAGAGTGCTTTAAATTAAAAGCTTTGATAGAACAACGCTCTGTTATGATGTTAATATAGTATGATATGTTATCTGAGGTGAGTAGTGGGAGTTGTATGGGATCTATGAATAAGCAGTAAAATCCTAATCAGCAATCTCGCTGGATATTTATCTCCTCAAAAGTATCGCCCGAATGGTGGAGTATGAAGGAAGAAATAGTTGATAATTCTACAAGCCCATAGTGAGGATCGTGGTGCGGGGTTTAGAGTGGGTACTGTAAGTTATGTATTAAGTTAAATGGATGGTGTTTGGTATTTATCTCCTCGTCTTGCTTCAATTATCACTATTAAGCGATGTGTGCCGCAGAAAATATATTAAGTCTAGCCTAGTCTAAAATATGTATTGTAAATAAAAATTGTATCATGGTTATAATGCCATTTATTGAAATAATTTGTTTTAATTGTATTATAGCTTAAGTCTAAAGTATTTTTTCTTTAGTTCAGCAAGGACAAGATTTCATAGATATAGATTGATCCTTATAATGAATATTCCTTATACCTTTACACCAATATGGCGTTAAAAGATTCGTGGTGCACCACTTTCACAAATAACATCTCTCCATCTTTACTTTTTGCGATCTTTGTTGGAATATCCTGATTTTTCGACCTGTTGGTAGGGGACAGTCGACCCGTTTTTGGATGAAAAAGTTTCTTCTTTATTTCTGGAAAGCATCGATTTCATAGATGTAGACTGAGCCTTATATGAATATTCTTTACTCCTTTCATCCGTAGGCTTTCGAAGGTTTGTAGTGTCCTTAGAGCTCATGTTGAAATTATTGCGTAATTAGCTTGCCAAGAAACAGTAATCTGTTTGAATAAAGAGCAAAATATCAATTGAAAAAACAAGTTATGAAACTACTATTTATATGTATTTGGCACATTGTCTTGACCTCTGACGTCACCTTAACCTTTGAAACCGAAAGTGTCTGCTCTTGGGTTCACTTGGATGATGAGTAGTGCAAGTTGTATGGGAGATTATAATTAGCTGTGAGTAAACTGTAAAGAAGAAGATTTCTGGTAACAGTATGTTCCATACATAATCTTGCAGGTGGAAGAAAATTTTATAAGAATCTGGTAACTGCATTTCCTTATAAACCTTATATAAATTCATATGTGACCAAACCGAGCTACAGATTTTTGTTCTAGAGGAATGCACATTATATAATATCTGAAAACAGATAGCAGCAAAATGAAAGGCTATAAGAATTTGGTTGCAGTATATTCTATACAAAATCTAATAACCATAAGAAAATTTTATAAGAATCTGGAACCATGTTCAGTTCACAATTTGAAAAGTAGAAGAAAATTGTATAAGAATCTGGTAATAGTATGTTCTATACAAAATCTAACAAGTGAAAGAAAATTTTATAAGAATCTGGTAAGAATCCGGTAAGAGTATGTTCCATACAAAATCTAACAGGCAGAAGAAAATTTTATTAGAATCTTGTAACAGTATGTTCGAAAGAAAAATCCAAGATTTTATGCATTTCCTGATGTGTAAGCCTTATATAAATCCATATGTTCTATATAAAAAATAGGTATATAAATATCTGTTAAAAAATTAGTTAGGGTATATAGTGATTTTAAAAAATTCATATCTCCAAAACGGTGCCGAGAACCAAAATACAAAATCTACTAGGTAGCAGACAATTTTATAAGAACCTGGTATATTCTATACAAAATCTAAAATGGGAAGGGAAAATTGCACGAAAGTTTGGTTAGTGGTTAGTATATTCCCGAATCCTGAACTGTTAAGATGGATATTGAAGAGTTTTTAGGAGAATGTAATAACATTTTACTCGATGAGTATAAGAAACAAATTCAAGAATGCTATAACTTTTTAAAATTATATGAAAATATTGAAAGAGTCAAGTCAAAATTTGGTGAACACTATATAAGCTGCCCTTGGTCAAGAGAAGATTCAACGGATGGACCAGATACATGTGAATGTTGTGGTGTTGCTAGATGCCTAAAACATGTTGTGAAGCTATATAAATTCTACCAAACATTGACAAAAAGTAATTACGAGCCATGCCTTAAAAAGTGCGATTTAACTTCGCACTAGAAAATCTCATTTTGTATACTTGGAGAGCTCATAAAGGATCATGTAAACTTACACTGTATGCAGATGTTGATTTCAACAACAGATTCATCAAACACAGGAAATTTTGATTACATACAGCTCTGTACCATAAGATTATAAGAATTAATACTTTTTAGTTTTTAATAAATGATATTTTATATATGGCTTTCTTTTTATTCATTTTCCCATACTAAGTCCGGAACTCCCGAATAATGTTTGACCACTACAACGGGTGGTGGTGGCGGTGGTGGGGGGGTGGTGATGGTGGGTGGTGGTGGGTGGTGGTAGTGGGTGGTGGTGGTGGTTGGAGGTGGTGGTGGGTGGTGGGCGTGGTGGGGGTAGATTTTGGATTTTGGTTCTCGGCACCGTTTTGGAGATATGAATTTTTTAAAATCACTATATACCCTGACTAATTTTTTAACAGATATTTATATACCTATTTTTTATATAGAACATATGGATTTATATAAGGCTTACACATCAGGAAATGCATAAAATCTTGGATTTTTCTTTGGAACACACTGTTACAAGATTCTAATAAAATTTTCTTCTGCCTGTTAGATTTTGTATGGAACATACTGTTACCGGATTCTTACCAGATTCTTATAAAATTTTCTTTCACTTGTTAGATTTTGTATGGAACACACTATTACCACATTCTTATACAATTTTCTTCTACTTTTTAAATTGTGAACTGAACATGGTACCAGATTCTTATAAAATTTTCTTATTGGTATTAGATTTTGTATATAATATACTGCAACCAAATTCTTGTAGCCTTTCATTTTGCTGCTATCTATTTTCAGATATTATATAATGTGTATTCATCTAGAACAAAAATCTAAAGCTCGGTTTGGTCACATATGAATTTATATAAGGTTGATAAGGAAATGCAGTTACCAGATTCTTAAAAAATGTTTTTTCACCTGTAAGATTATGTATGGAGCATACTGTTACCAGATATCTTCTTCTTTACGGTTTACTCACAGCTAATTATAATCTCCCATACAACTTGCACTACTCATCATCCAAGTGAACCCAAGAGCAGACACTTTCGGTTTCAAAGGTTAAGGTGACGTCAGAGGTCAAGACAATGTGCCAAATACATATAAATAGTAGTTTCATAACTTGTTTTTCAATTGATATTTTGCTCTTTATTCAAACAGATTACTGTTTCTTGGCAAGCTAATTACGCAATAATTTCAACATGAGCTCTAAGGACACTACAAACCTTCGAAAGCCTACGGATGAAAGGAGTAAAGAATATTCATATAAGGCTCAGTCTACATCTATGAAATCGATGCTTTCCAGAAATAGAGAAGAAACTTTTTCAACCAAAAACGAGTCGGTTGTCCCCTACCAACAGGTCGAAAAATCAGGATATTCCAACAAAGATCGCAAAAAGTAAGGATGGAGAGATGTTATTTGTGAAAGTGGTGCACCACGAACCTTTTAACGCCACATTGGTGTAAAGGTATAAGGAATAATCATTATAAGGATCAATCTATATCTATGAAATCTTGTCCTTGCTGAACTAAAGAAAAAATACTTTAGACTTAAGCTATAATACAATTAAAACAAATTATTTCAATAAATGGCATTATAACCATGATACAATTTTTATTTACAATACATATTTTAGACTAGGCTAGACTTAATATATTTTCTGCGGCACACATCGCTTAATAGTGATAATTGAAGCAAGACGAGGAGATAAATACCAAACACCATCCATTTAACTTAATACATAACTTACAGTACCCACTCTAAACCCCGCACCACGATCCTCACTATGGGCTTGTAGAATTATCAACTATTTCTTCCTTCATACTCCACCATTCGGGCGATACTTTTGAGGAGATAAATATCCAGCGAGATTGCTGATTAGGATTTTACTGCTTATTCATAGATCCCATACAACTCCCACTACTCACCTCAGATAACATATCATACTACATTAATATCATAACACAGCGTTGTTCTATCAAAGCTTTTAATTACCCACTCTCAACTTAATGGTAAGTAAAGAATGTACCTGCCCTAATAGTAACTATATCAGACTCATGTGGAATATTTTTTTTAGATACAGGAGTCAATCAAATCTCATAACAGCGTAACTGCTTGATTTATAAAAAAAAAACTCTGCTACCTTCATATGCTTACCACAAGATCATATTATGAACATGAAATTAACACGTTCTTATTTAGCCACCGAGTCAACTAAAAGAACACATTCCTGCTGGAGGCTAAAAAGTTTAAACCTTGAGATCTATGAAAACTTTCAATTTAATCCACAACTAACAGCACCCCCTCTCAACCTCCACCACGATCTTCACTATTATCAATTTTTTGATCCTTCATACAACACCATTTGGATGATAATTTAGGTAGATAAATATGAAGCGACCTTGCTGATAAGGTTTTTATTCCTTACTCACAGCTCCCAAACAACTTCCATTACTCATCTAAGACAAGATATCATACTACATTGATATCATAACACCACCTTCTTTCATCAAAACATTTAATTAAACCCACTCTCAACCTAATGGTAAGAAAATAATCTGATCACCCCAATAGTATGAAGATAAAATTATCATATTCTTATCAGCTTCATGTGAACTATGATATTGGGGATCAATCAAATTTCATAACAGTGTGACTGATTGAGAAATTATATTGACAAGAAAAACAATTCGTCATAAAGACTTTTCAATACAAACTCCTGGATACAAAAAAAAAAAATATTATTCGCTCAATTTGTCTGCTTTACTCGGCTATATTTTTTTACGCAAGATATCAAATTACCAGCCACCTGACAACCTTTTCTAATGCTTTAATTTCCATTACTTCTAATGATTTCATGTGTCTTACCGTCCCAAGCAGCCGTGATCTATTTTTAGATATCGAATATCATAGCATGATCACTCTTGTTTATAAAAGATTTTTAATCCACAACTTACATTATAGTTGTTGTTGTTTTTTCAGAAAAAACATTTTCTATTATAACTTCCACTACTCATCTACGACATCACATCCTACAGATTAATATCAGTTGTTGTCATTGTTTTCTGCTAAAGAAATTAGGACTCTTCCATAAATCGCTCAATGTGTATACTTTACTCGTCTGCTGTGTGAATTTGTGTATATTATTCGACTGCGAATTTGTTTACTTTACTGGACTATGCGAATTTGTTTATGCAAGGCATCAAATTAGAAGCATTACACCTGAAGAGGAAAATTAGGCATTTACAAATTTCCATTACTTATCTAAGTGAACATATCTACTTACATTGGCCCCGACCAGCTTCGCTTGATCTATTTTTAGATATATGATTACATGGTGCAAACTTGTTTATAAAAGACACCTACAGATAAATATAATCAAATCTTTAATCCACAACTTAGGTTATAGTTGTTGTTGTTTTTCCCAACTGATAACACAAAGCGCCAAGGCAGATGTTGTGTGTTAGAGCGAGATGGTTGAAAAGTATGGTATTCACTACAGTTTCCTACTAGATTATGAGCACCCTCCGCACATAAAAGAAACTTCATGCACCACCAAACTTAACTTCTCCTCAAAATATTTGTTAATCCCAGACCGAAAAATATAGCGAATTGTAAACAAAACCTATAGGCTTCTTCATTGATCAATATCCATAAGACAATTTCAAGCTATCATGCCCACCTAAAATATGAATACAGATTTATGTTAGAGCGACACAGATGTTTTGACAGATTCAGCTGGTTGAAAGGTATGGTATTCACTAAAGCTTTCTACTATATTAAGCACACCCACCACCCATAAAATAAACATCGAGCACCACTAAGCTTAACCCAATCTCAACCGCCACGATCTTGGCAAAAGGTAATATCAAATTACCTGCTAAGTCATGCCATTACACCTGACAGCCAAAAATTATTCTTTTACTGCTCCCATACAATTTCCATTACTTATATCATAGCACTATCTTCTATCGTCAATGCCTTTAATTTAACCCACTCTCAACCTAACTTAAGATTTAAAGGTAAACACATAATACTATCCTCTTCCACGCTCTTCACTAAAGCTTTCATATCCTACTAATTAATATACAACACAATTAATATATACACAACTTACAGTACCCACGCTCAACCTCCACCTGCAACACTGGTCATCCCATTACACCTTATCACCAAAAATTTGATGAAAAGTCTTTTACTATACCCATACAACTTTCACTACTCTTCTAAGTCAACATATCATCCTATTATAGTATCATCTCACATTGATATCATAGGTGATCAAAACTTTAAACTTAACCTGCCCAAAAAAGGAATTTTATTGAAATTAAAAAAACAATTTTTCATATAACCTAAGAATTTTCAATACATACACAAACACACACCTACATCGAAAATTTTCTGATAAGGCTTTAATTTCTATTACTTCATGTTTCTTAACATCCGAAGCAGCCGTGATCTATTTTTAGATATCGAATATCATAGCATGTTCCCTCTTGTTTATAAAAGATTTTTAATCCACAACTTACGTTATAGTTGTTGTTGTTTTTTCAGCAAAAGACATTTTCAATTATAACTTCCACTACTCATCTAAGACATCATATCCTACAGATTAATATCAGTTGTTGTTGTTTTCAACTAAAGAAATTAGGAATCTGTCATAAATCGCTCAATTTGTTTACTTTACTCGGCTGCTGTGCGAATTTGTTTACATTATTCAACTCCGAATTTGTTTACTTTACTGGACTGTGTGAATTTGTTTATGCAAGGAATAAAATTGGAAGCATTCCACCTGAAGAGCAAAATTACACATTTACTAATTTCCATTACTTATCTAAGTGAACACATCCACCTACATTCGCCCCAATCAGCTTCGCTTGATCTATATTTAGATATATGATCATATGGTGCAATCTTGTTTATAAAAGATACCTACAGATTAATATCATCAAATCTTTAATCCACAACTTAGGTTATAGTTGTTGTTGTTTTTTTTTTGTTTTTCAGCTACTAATATTAATTACAGCTGCGAAGATAGCTAATATCTCGAACCATAGCCCGTAGAGGATTTCAGATGAAAATTTTACCCCTAGTACTAACACTATTAGCATGGACAAAAAATATCCTAGTTTTAACTTGAGTTATTACTACTACTAATTATACCTGCAAAGATAAGATCGCTAATATCTCGAAACCCATAGCCCGGGGAGGATTTCTGATGAAAATTTTGTCAACCTCCAGGACAAAGACCTCCACTGACACCTTCTAGCATCTATTGTCATGAACAAAAATATTGTAGAGTTAACTTGAATTATTAATAATACTAATTACACTTGTTCACTTAGGGAATTTCACAACATTTCTTATCCACATAAATACACAGCTGCACACATCCACCCTCGCCTTGGGTAATGTTTCCTCAGCCAAGCCTAACATACCACAGGCACTCATACTAAAGGAAACAACTAACACCAAACTCAAGCTGACAAGTATATAGCCCCGATATAAATTCGCTTAGGGTATTTCATATCATTACTCAATACAAATAAGCCGCACACATTTTAACCAAGCCTTGGTACAGGTAACGTAGCCCAGTCCAACATACCCCAGACAATCCTAGTCATAGTATCAGATATTGTCACTATAGCTCTCAGCTAACCTCCAGCATCCAGACACAGGAAAGGTCAAAGGTCAAATTGTAGCCTCCAAGACCAGATCAAACAAAAAGTTGGCGCCATCTCCTGGTCAGCCATACGGTAGTTAAGGAATTCTCCAGGCATACCCTGTGGCGTATACCACTAGACGGAATCCCCCTCAGTGGCCCAGAACCCAGTCCAGAGCCAGCAAAATAGTTGGAATCTACATTGCACTTTTTGTATGGAAAAAGTTATCTGGTACTGTCACAGTATAATCTTAATTTTCAGTACAAAACCGGCCTCAGAACCACCTCAAAATTGCTCAGAAAACTGCAAGATGATGTCAACTTTTCAGTAAAAAACCGACCTCAGCCCCTTCCCCTCCCCTCCCCCCTCCACAGAACCCACAGTGATCCATCAAAATAGTTTGAAATTTCCGGACACTTTTTGTATGGAAAAAGTGTCCCAGAACCTGTATAGCGTAACCACTGTGGTAGTGGACTCACTGGCTTGTTTCGCTTAGGAGGTGCCAATAGCTCTCGAAGTGTAGGGTTAAGGCTTACATTTACTGAGTCTAAAGACTCGGAGTTAAATACCTCCAATAATTCCTCCATAATGAATAAAGTAAAAAAAAAATAAAAAAATAAAGAATAATAAAAACGAATCTGAAAACTACTGCGCGCACTTTTCACTCAAAACTGAAGTGATTTCTGGCAGCTTTCGGAATCATTTTTATTTGAATATAACGGTTGTTTTGGAATTTTGGTACTGCCAGAGAGCAATAGATTTTGGTGGGGATATTTGATTGTCAGGAGATGAGTTGGTAAAGAGGAGAGGACATATTTTTGAGACTGTACGGGTAATAATATTATATTCAGTTCTATTATTGGATGAGGAGGAAAGATTTCTGACATATTTGACTCCATTTCGTATCACTGGGGAAATAGTATTCTCTTGCATTATTGATGCAATACGAGAAGTAGGCTGTGGATGAGAGTGACGCCATCTAGTGGTGAGAGGTTTTGTTTCTCCGTCATCGAGGTACTTTGTATTTTACTAGATTGTAAAATTGCTGACACTGAACGAGACCGCGACACTCTTGTTTCATTTTTCCATTTTGTGTTAATGGTGAAGAGTGGTTGAAGTGTGGTACTTTTTTGCTTCACTTGGTGTATTTTTCCAGATTTTTCTCTGACAAATTTGGTGTAGAGGTGTATTATGAATCTTGGTGGACACATATTCATATTTTCCGGGGGGTAGGGGTTTTCTTGTATGAAATTTATGTTTTGGTGAACATATTGGCATGGTGGAGTATTCCCAAACTCTCTTTAGTGTCTTCTCCAAATTGGGGTTTGTCGTAGTATAGGTGGACAGTACAGTTGTCATCGTGCTCTTTATTTCTGGTACTCCTCCAACCAGAATCCAACCAAGTTCGGTATTTTTGGCTGTAGGTGTATTGCTAGATCCTCTTCTAATTCCATTTTTAATGGTGGCGGCATAGATTTATGCTCCGAGAAGAACATCGATTTTTCCTGGGATTAAGAACGTAGGATCTGCAAGCGGAAGACTGTTTATGTGTTTCCACGTTGACACGTCTATTGTCTGTGTTGGAAGCAGGTCGGTGATTTTTTGGATAATGAGAATGTTGCTCGGTATTTTAAAGTTGCTCTTTCGAGAATTAATTGTGACTGTGGCTTGTTGTGCTGCTGTATTGGTGGGAGTCTTATCAAGTCCAATTAATTTTTGGGTGGTTGGAGATCCTTTAAGCTGTAATAGTTTAAAGGCCTTTTTAGTCATAATAGACACTTGAGATCCAGAGCCTATTAATTCTCAACATGTCATTGTGATTCCGGATGGTGAGGTGACATTTATCAGAGCTGTAGAGTGGAGAGCTCTTTTCATATTGGCGGTTAGAAAATCTTGAACTTGTTGTTCGTCATTTCCACAAGCCAAGTGTGTACTTGATTCAGTTTCCATACTGGAATTTTGGAAGGATTGATTAGGTGATTCTGTCACCGAATCGTTTTACTCATAGTTGTGCAATGTGTTATGACTTTTGTTACAGTAGTAACTCCTTTTATTGCTTGTGCAATTTAAGGTTAGGTGGTCGGGAGATAAGCAATTTTTGCGTAAATGCTGGTTTGTGCCAATTTCATGTCGTTGTCTGGTATTCATATTTCTAAAGGTTGGACAATGAAATATGATATGGTCACCCTTGCAATGGCTGCAAGAGGACCTTTTTGTAGGTGGGCGAACTGGTGTTTAACTTTTGCTTCTATTCAAGAATCCGTATGTTGGTTTTGATGAGAATGGTTTTCTCTGTGTCATGTTTGAAGATGTATTTCTATTTTCTATCATTTCCAGAGTTCGGAAACGAGACTCTATGAATTTTGTTAAAGTGTTTCGTTCTGGTAAATCAGCTTACACCCTTCCCATAATTTATGTGTGTCTGGGTGTAACTTTTGTACAGTCAAGTATATAATTATTGGATTGTCTGTTTCCACACCTAAATTTTGTAATGCTAATAATGCTTCAGTTATATTATCTAATAGCCTTTTGATACTTTCGGCAGTTCATGATTTGTGGTTGTGAGAGACAATAATTTTTTTAGTTGTACGTTGACTAGGATTCGGTTATTTGAGTAGCGTTCCTTTAGGTGCCAAGCTGGTTTATAGCGTCGCATATTTCATAATGCCTGAGCAATTTTTCAGCTTCTCCTATTAGATTTGTTTTTAAGAAATATAATTCGTCAACGTCTCTCAAATTACTGTTGTTATGAATTACTGAGTTAAACAAATCGTGAAAAGATACCCACGTAGAGTATTCTCCATTAAATGTCGGCAGCTGAATTCTTTCGCTATTGCATGATGTTATGCTAGTAGAATTTGTCTGTGTGTAGGGAGGATTACTGACAGATTGCGTTGGTGCTAATCTGTCGGTATCTTCTTCTATGCTTGCTGCTTTCTCATTGTAATATTCCTGCACCTCGCTAAATATCTTTTTGCTGAAATATTCTAGCTGGTGATCATCTGTTGTTGCTCTTCTCTGTATAGACCTATGTCGAGTTTGGAATTATTTCCAATACTCGATGAACGTTTGTAGGCATTTTTCTGTCAATTTGACAGTCTTCTTTTTACCTTCTCTTTGGTGAATTTTGTATAGGTCTATCATTAGCTCTTTGACTTCGAGTTGGGACTCAATCAGCTCTGACACAGAGTCAATGGTTTCGTCATCAACGCCAGATGAGATAGATTCTCCATCTTTCGGCATTTCGTATTGAGAAGCTTTGAACTGAGTGACAGTGTTAAGAACTGAATTTAATTTTATATTTAAATGACTGAGTTATCCTGCTTTGAAGGATCAATGTGAGATCTAGTCTCGGACGTGGGAGGGAGTGCGGGTTTGTAATGGACAATTCAGTCATACAATTCAAATATAAAATTTTTATTAATACTTCAAGTATTATAAATTCATTTGCTTAACCTAATATCACAAAATTCATGTAAAAACCTCAAAGACTACATTTGTAAAAATTCACTATAAAAATTCAGTAACAAAAAAACTTCAAACAAATTAAAAATTCAAATTAAAAAAAAGGCTTATTTAAATTTAGTGCTGATACGCCCTCTTGCTTATTTTATTTCTGAAAAGGAAGAAGACCAGAATTAAGCAATTGTTAACAACTTGAATGGCGATTAATATTAATTGACAAACTGCCTTTGTTGGTGCCTGAGGGCACAAGGAAGTAATCAGACACTCAGATTAACTCTGTTCAGAATTATCTTCTGTGATGGTACGTGAGGGTACCAGGGTAGTAAAAATGATTTGTTAGTAAATCAGACACTCAGGTTAACCCTGACCAGAATTATCTTCTGTTATGATTCGTGAGGGCAGCAGGCTAGGAAGGTGCTATAATTGGTACACGAGTCAGATTAGTCTCTGACAGTATTCTGCGCGTGCGCAGTACTGTAACATGTGGACAGGAGATGTAGCAGATTAATCTCTGCGCAGGATTATACTTCTGCTTAGATGTGGGACGGAATATTGCAGATTAATCTCTGCGCAGAGCTAAACTTCTGTTTAGGTGTAGGATGGAATATTGCAGATTAATCTCTGCGCAGAATTAGACTTCTGATTATGTGTGGGATGGAAAATTGCAGATTAATATTGGAATATTGGAAATGATAGGATTTTCAGATTATTCTCTGAAATATAGAATTAATCCTCTATAATGAGGTTGGGAATAATATTCTTGTTACTCGGATTAATCTCCGAATCAGATGAGCTCTGAAACAAGAATGATTTTCTGCTGCGGCTTGTCGGTTTTATAAAGCCGCCGCATCCAGTTATGAGCTCTCTCCTCTCGGTGTAGGCCTAGCAACGTTTGTTGAATCTGATGACTGAGGCGAAATCATATGATTTGACTTAATGTCACGATATGACATTACAAAATATAAATATACAGGAGGGATGTATACTTTAGGTAAGTTTATGAAATTTTTGTACAATTTTGTTGTAATTTTATATGTTTTTGTTGTCAAAACCATCTATTGGAGTACCTAGACATTCCTGGACCAAAGTGAGAAAATTCTTGGTTCAGATAAGTGTTTTTTTATTTATTGATTTTAGCATTAAATCCTTTGTGTCTTCTCCCCTTTTCTTAGGAAGAAAATATTTCGTCGCGGGAATTAAAAACGTCGGTGGACTGAACAAGGTATATTAAATACATAGGTCAGAATAAAACATCTGTCCAAACCCCCAACATACACATCCAAAGGCAAGCCTTCACTATGAGTGGAGTTGACACACATATCCCGGCCAAAAACAAACCCTCAGTCAAAAGTCAAAATGGGAAACAGCCACCCATACATGAAACTCACACCGTCTCTAATAAAACCAAGAAACAGACGAGCCAAACACAAACATTAATCAAACAATGACACCCATCATAGTATTGAAAATTCGCGTTTATCAAACGACTCAAGCGAATCATACCTTTACGAGGTTTGAAACAATTATCACTGGCTATAGGGAAATTTGTTTTATTACCTCATTTTTTTTTACCAACTTCAAATTGTTTTTTTTTCACGACCATTAAATTGAAGGAATTAAAAGCCGATAAGATTAGTCAACAACACTCAAAAGAAATTAGAAAAAATAATAATATATATGTAGTAATCACACTCAGTATGTTGTAAAGCCATGACCACGGTCAACAAAAGTAAACAGAAATCAGAACAAAAAAAAGAAATAAAAACAAACAAAGTTTGCTCGACCTCAAGAAGAATTCTATATATTCTATATATATAATTCTTCATTGATAAAATATATATACACCTGAAGTCATTGCTTTACAATATCGATAAATTATGACTCAATCAGAAATCGTGTGATCAAAAATACTGACACTACTATTTCTGATTATTAATTTTGTATATTGCAATTCTGCAATAATCCCCCCCTTTAGAATTATAATGAAATATTGATTCTTTGTTATCGATTGATATAAATAAGCTGCTATTATTGAATAAAATCAGAACTTATCAGATAGTTGAAAGACGTCTTTTAATTTCTCAAGTAAAGAGCGGCATACTGTGCCATATCAATATAAAGCGGCATACTCTGCCTTATAAATACATCGGCATACTCTGCCATACAAGTACAAAGCGGCATATTCTGCCTTGATCAAATAGCGGCAGTCTCTGCCATTTAAAAACAATATCGGCATCCCCATTGCCACCAAGGGATAATATCATCACAGCGGCTCTTTAGCCATAAATCGTAAGTGCGGCAGCCTTCTGCCTATTTAATTAAATACATATTTATGACGCATAGTACATTTTGAATAATCATGGATAGCTTTTTAAATACGTCGTGGAAAAAGCATATTACATGGCGACCCTGCAAATCGGACCACCAACTCTGCAAAGCGGACCATTAAGCAAGACAAAAAAACTAATCCTACAAAACAAATCATCGTGTGACATCAAAGCGCAGAACAACGACCCCAGCATACGTAAGAGGACGGCACCAAGACGTGTAACATGCTCTAAAAGAAGACTACCTGAAGAAACAACACCAACAACCGAGTACACACCCACTACATCGTCATACCTAGACTCGAGCACACCAACATACATTCCGGCAACTAAAGCTCTACAGATTACAAGAATACCTGAGAAGTACATAACGACTGGAATAAACTCACCCGCAAATAAATACACAGCCACAACACTACAGCGAGTGACACAAAAACTCTCCCTGCAAGAAGCACTAGAGAAAGACCCCGCTGCTGGCCCAAAAGCGATAACAATCGCACAATATAAAGAAAAAAGAAAGCCAGTGAGCAAACTGAATGAGGAGATAACGACGCCTCTAGCATATGTAAAAAAGAAAAGGGGCGGTATAGCAGTGAAGCTACGACAACAAATAGCGGCGCTCTACAGGGTAATACCTATAACAGCGGATAAAAGCTTAAAAAAAGAATTAATTTACAAGCTCAGCAAGTCACCGAATCGTTTTACTCATAGTTGTGCAATGTGTTATGACTTTTGTTACAGTAGTAACTCCTTTTATTGCTTGTGCAATTTAAGGTTAGGTGGTTGGGAGATAAGCAATTTTTGCATAAATGCTGGTTTGTGCCAATTTCATGTCGTTGTCTGGTATTCATATTTCTAACGGTTGCACAATGAAATATGATATGGTCACCCTTGCAATGGCTGCAAGAGGACCTTTTTGTAGGTGGGCGAACTGGTGTTTAACTTTTGCTTCTATTCAAGAATCCATATGTTGGTTTTGATGAGAACGGTTTTCTCTGTGTCATGTTTGAAGATGTATTTCTATTTTCTATCATTTCCAGAGTTCGGAAACGAGACTCTAAGAATTTTGTTAAAGTGTTTCGTTCTGGTAAATCAGCTTACACCCTTCCCATAATTTATGTCTGTCTGGGTGTAACTTTTGTACAGTCAAGTATATAATTATTGGATTGTCTGTTTCCACACCTAAATTTTGTAATGCTAATAATGCTTCAGTTATATTATCTAATAGCCTTTTGATACTTTCGACAGTATCATGATTTGTGGTTGTGAGAGACAATAATTTTTTTAGTTGTACGTTGACTAGGATTCGGTTATTTGAGTAGCGTTCCTTTAGGTGCCAAGCTGGTTTATAGCGTCGCATATTTCATAATGCCTGAGCAATTTTTCAGCTTCTCCTATTAGATTTGTTTTTAAGAAATATAATTCGTCAACGTCTCTCAAATTATTGTTGTTATGAATTACTGAGTTAAACAAATCGTGAAAAGATACCCACGTAGAGTATTCTCCATTGAATGTCGGCAGCTTAATTCTAGGAAGTCTTTCGCTATTGCATGATGTTATGCTAGTAGAATTTGTCTGTGTGTAGGGAGGATTACTGACAGATTGCGTTGGTGCTAATCTGTCGGTATCTTCTTCTATGCTTGCTGCTTTCTCATTGTAATATTCCTGCACCTCGCTAAATATCTCTTTGCTGAAATATTCTAGCTGGTGATCATCTGTTGTTGCTCTTCTCTGTATACACCTATGTCGAGTTTGGAATTATTTCCAATACTCGATGAACGTTTGTAGGCATTTTTCTGTCAATTTGACAGTCTTCTTTTTACCTTCTCTTTGGTGAATTTTGTATAGGTCTATCATTAGCTCTTTGACTTCGAGTTGGGACTCAATCAGCTCTGACACAGAGTCAATGGTTTCGTCATCAACGCCAGATGAGATAGATTCTCCATCTTTCGGCATTTCGTATTGAGAAGCTTTGAACTGAGTGACAGTGTTAAGAACTGAATTTAATTTTATATTTAAATGACTGAGTTATCCTGCTTTGAAGGATCAATGTGAGATCTAGTCTCGGACGTGGGAGGGAGTGCGGGTTTGTAATGGACAATTCAGTCATACAATTCAAATATAAAATTTTTATTAATACTTCAAGTATTATAAATTCATTTGCTTAACCTAATATCACAAAATTCATGTAAAAACCTCAAAGACTACATTTGTAAAAATTCACTATAAAAATTCAGTAACAAAAAAACTTCAAACAAATTAAAAATTCAAATTAAAAAAAAGGCTTATTTAAATTTAGTGCTGATACGCCCTCTTGCTTATTTTATTTCTGAAAAGGAAGAAGACCAGAATTAAGCAATTGTTAACAACTTGAATGGCGATTAATATTAATTGACAAACTGCCTTTGTTGGTGCCTGAGGGCACAAGGAAGTAATCAGACACTCAGATTAATTCTGTTCAGAATTATCTTCTGTGATGGTACGTGAGGGCACCAGGGTAGTAAAAATGATTTGTTAGTAAATCAGACACTCAGGTTAACCCTGGCCAGAATTATCTTCTGTTATGATTCGTGAGGGCAGCAGGCTAGGAAGGTGCTATAATTGGTACACGAGTCAGATTAGTCTCTGACAGTATTCTGCGCGTGCGCAGTACTGTAACATGTGGACAGGAGATGTAGCAGATTAATCTCTGCGCAGAATTATACTTCTGCTTAGATGTGGGACGGAATATTCCAGATTAATCTCTGCGCAGAGCTAAACTTCTGTTTACGTGTAGGATGGAATATTGCAGATTAATCTCTGCGCAGAATTAGACTTCTGATTATGTGTGGGATGGAATATTGCAGATTAATATTGGAATATTGGAAATGATAGGATTTTCAGATTATTCTCTGAAATATAGAATTAATCCTCTATAATGAGGTTGGGAATAATATTCTTGTTACTCGGATTAATCTCCGAATCAGATGAGCTCTGAAACAAGAATGATTTTCTGCTGCGGCTTGTCGGTTTTATAAAGCCGCCGCATCCAGTTATGAGCTCTCTCCTCTCGGTGTAGGCCTAGCAACGTTTGTTGAATCTGATGACTGAGGCGAAATCATATGATTTGACTTAATGTCACGATATGACATTACAAAATATAAATATACAGGAGGGATGTATACTTTAGGTAAGTTTATGAAATTTTTGTACAATTTTGTTGTAATTTTATATGTTTTTGTTGTCAAAACCATCTATTGGAGTACCTAGACATTCCTGGACCAAAGTGAGAAAATTCTTGGTTCAGATAAGTGTTTTTTTATTTATTGATTTTAGCATTAAATCCTTTGTGTCTTCTCCCCTTTTCTTAGGAAGAAAATATTTCGTCGCGGGAATTAAAAACGTCGGTGGACTGAACAAGGTATATTAAATACATAGGTCAGAATAAAACATCTGTCCAAACCCCCAACATACACATCCAAAGGCAAGCCTTCACTATGAGTGGAGTTGACACACATATCCCGGGCAAAAACAAACCCTCAGTCAAAAGTCAAAATGGGAAACAGCCACCCATACATGAAACTCACACCGTCTCTAATAAAACCAAGAAACAGACGAGCCAAACACAAACATTAATCAAACAATGATACCCATCATAGTATTGAAAATTCGCGTTTATCAAACGACCCAAGCGAATCATACCTTTACGAGGTTTGAAACAATTATCACTGGCTATAGGGAAATTTGTTTTATTACCTCATTTTTTTTTTACCAACTTCAAATTGTTTTTTTTTCACGACCATTAAATTGAAGGAATTAAAAGCCGATAAGATTAGTCAACAACACTCAAAAGAAATTAGAAAAAATAATAATATATATGTAGTAATCACACTCAGTATGTACAATGTCAAGTTAAAAAAAAAAAGAAAGTCGGAAATTTTTGACGTAGGTAAGAAATATGACCGCCAATGCAAAAAAAAAAAAAAAGTTTGCTAGTAATACTGATTTCATATATGCGTATAATATTTTAAAAGTTTTAAAATGACTTGCTTTTCGTTTATCAACGTACATAAGTACATAATTAAGAAAAAGAGAATAGAGACTATGTCTAATTAGATTTTAGGGTTAGAAAATTAGGGTTGAATATTAATGTAAAAACAAATAATAATATGCATGTTAAACAGAACAGAACTACAATGGTCCAGAGCTTCTTGAACGACTCTGTCACAAAGACGGCGTCTTCGAAAGGGGGAGGAATGTTGTGAAAGTAATATTTGTAGATCGAATGCAATGCAATGTGATGACACTCATCAGTTGCAAAATTTGATGATGACCCATTAAGCGCCGCTATGAATTATGTAGCTATAAGTTAATCGCAATGAATTTGCGGAATTAAGTAAAATGTATATGTAATCACAGTGACCACGAATTTAAGCGGCACTGTTTGCATTTGTACATCTGTGGTCAGTGAGTAAAAATTATTACTCAATTGCTCGGTTAGTATATTAATTCATTATTTTAATTAGAACAAAATAAAAAAAGAAAAAGAAGAAAAAAAGCGACGAGGCAGGCGTAGGCGAACAGTAAAATTGAGTATTGTTCTGACCATTCGCGCGGTGACAAGTATCACACTTACTCGCCGTGATTTTATAATACATAAACATAGAAATAAAAAACTAATAAAACAAATTTTGTGTTTACTTCGCCTGTGGTTAAATAAGTTAAGTAGTGTATGTTAACGAGTGAGTCACCATGCGCATTGGTACTGACAAGTGTAGAACATCTCCAGTCTTGTGGAAATTAAACACAACAGAACAATCATTTAAAATAATTAATAATTGACTATATACGGACTTAGAAAAATTAATTTAATTTAGAGATAAATAATTTAACAATTTGTAAAATAATATTGATTACACTTGAAAAGGTAAGATCGCTAAGATCTCGAAAAGCATAGCCCGTAGAGGATTTCTGATGAAAATTCTGTCCCCCAACAGTACCCTATCCACTGGCACATACTGGAATCCATTGATATGAAAAAAAAAATGGCCTATGGTTAACTTGAATTTTTACTAATATTGATTAAACCAGAAAAGCTACGATCGCTAATATCTCGAAAACTGTAACCTGTAGAGGATATCTGATGAAAATTTTGTCCCCCACACAACAATACCCTATCCACTGGCACATTCTAAAATCTATTGGTATGAAAAAAAATAGCCTAGGGTTAACTTGAACTATTACTAATATTCTTACACCTGAAAAGGTAAGATCGCTAATATGTCGAAAACCATAGCTCGCAGAGGATTGCTGGTGAAAATTTTGTCTCCCATCCGTATTAATACCCTATCGACTGGCACCCTTTAAAATCTATTGGTATGAAAAAATTGCCCAGTGTTACTTGAATTATTACTAATATTGATTAAACCTGAGAAGGTAAGATCGCTAATATCTCGAAAACCATAGCCCGTAGAGGTTTTCTGATGAAATTTTTCCCCCCCAATATTACCAAAATTCTATCCATTGGCAACGCCTAGAATCTATTTGTATAAAAAAAATCGCCTAGGGTTAACTTGAATTATTACTAATACTGAATACAGCTGAAAAGGCAAAATCGCCGTTATCGCGAAAACCATAGCCTGTAGAGGATTTCTGATGAAAATTTTGTCCCCCAACGGTACCAATACTCTATACACTGGCACATTCTAGATTCTATTGGTATAACAAACACTTAACTAATATCTATTGGTATGGAAAAAAAATAGCCTAGGGTTAACTGAAAGTATTACTAATGCTGATTACACCTGAAAAGGTAAGATCGCTAACATCTCGAAACAATAGTCCTTAGAGGATTTCTGATGAAAATTCTGCCCCCTCCCCCAGTACTAATATGCTATTCATTGGCACCTCCTAAAATCTATTGGTATAAAAAAAAAATAATTGAATTATTACTAATATTTATTACACTTGAAAAGGTAACATCACTAACATCTCGAAAACAATAGCACGTAGAGGATTTCTGATGAAAATGTTGTCCCTCAACAGTACCAATACCGTATCCACTGGCACCTTCTAGAATCTATTAGTATGAAAAACAAACAGCCTACCGTTAACTTGAATTATTACTAATATTGATTACACCTGAAAAGGTAACATCGCTAATATCTCAAAAACGATAGCCCATCATAGCCCCTAGCGGATTTCTGATGAAAATTTTGTGCAACAATAGTACCACGCTATCTACTGGCACCTTCTAAAATCTATTGGTATGAAAAAAGAGCGTAGAATTAACTTGAGTTATTACTAATAGTTTTTACACCTGAAAAGGTAACATCGCTATTATCTCGAAAACCATAGCCCGTAGTGGATTTCTGATGGAAATATTGTCCCCCGACATTACCAATACCCTATCAATTGGCACCTTCTCGAATCTATTGGTATGAAACATAATAACCTAGAGTTAACTGGAATTATTACTAATATTTATTACACTTGAAAAGGTAAGATCACTAATATCTCGAAAACTATAGCCCGTAGAGGATTTCTGAAGAAAATTTCGTCCCACTAATAGTACCAATACCCTATGCACTGCCACATTATTTGTTATGCTATGCGGATCCTGGACCACTTTTTCCATACAAAAAGTGTCCGGAAAATTCAAACTATTTCGCTGGCTCTAGAATGGGTGCTGGGCCAATGGGGCATTCCGTCTTGTGGTCTACGTCACAGGGCCTGCCGGGGGGAATTCCTTTCCTACCGTCTGGCCGAAGCTCTAAACATTTGTGAAGGGGTGGGAAGCTTTATTGGTGGAGGTTGCGGGTTAAGTTGATCTGGTCTTGGAGGCCACAATTTGTCCTTGAGATGACCCTCCTGTGTCTGGCTACTGGAGATTTGATGAGAGCTTTAGTGGGAATATCTGATACTATGATTAGGACTGACTGGGGCGTGTTGGATTGGGCTACGTTACCTGTACCCAGGCTTGGGTGGAATGTGTGTGGCTTAAGTAACGTTGTGAAATGCCCTAAGCGAGTTTATATCGGGGCTGTATACTTGTCAGCTTGAGTTTGTTGTTAGTTGTTTACTTTAGTATGAGTGCCTGTGGTATGTTGGGCTGGGCTACTTGGTGTCTGAGCAAACGTTACCTAAGGCGTGGATGCATGTGCGCAACTGTGTATTTATGTGGATAAGAAATGTTATAAAATTCCCTAAGTGAATTAGTGTAATTAGTATAAGTAATAATTCAAGTTAATACTAGAATATTTTTGTTCATACCAATAGATTGTAGAAGGTGTCAGAGGGGGTCTTAGTTATAGGGGTGGACAATTTTTATACCCTAGATGAAATCATAGGGGTATACTAAGTTTGTCATTCCGTTTGTAACACCTCGGAATAATGATGGTAGAGCAAAATGGATTGTACACCCATTTATAATATTAATAGTTATTTCGATTTTTGCATGTCCGTCCGTCCGTCCGTCCGTCTGTCCGTGCGTCCGTCCGTCCGTCTGTGCGCACGATAACTCGAGAGCGCGTATACCTAAAGAGCTGAAATTGTGTACACGGACTTTAAAAACAAAAGTTAAATTAAGTTCGAAAACGAGACAAATCGGGCAACTCTTTCATGGGGTTGCCATATAAAAATTTCGTTTTCCGCTATATATTTGGACACTGCCTGAGAAAGCATCGACGTAGAGAGCTGAAATTTCGTACATGATGTTTTTGCTACAGCCCCTTCCCCTCCCCTCCCCACTCCACAGAACCCACAGTGAGCCATCAAAATAGTTTGAAATTTCCGGACACTTTTTGTATGGAAAAAGTGTCCCAGAACCTGTATAGCGTAACTACTGTGGTAGTGGACTCACTGGCTTGTTTGGCTTAGGAGGTGCCAATAGCTCCCGAAGTGTAGGGTTAAGGCTTACATTTACTGAGTCTAAAGACTCGGAGTTAAATACCTCCAATAATTCCTCCATAATGAATAAAGTAAAAAAAAATAAAAAAAAAATAATAATAAAAACGAATCTGAAAACTACTGCGCGCACTTGTCACTCAAAACTGAAGTGATTTCTGGCAGCTTTCGGAATCGTTTTTATTTGAATATAACGGTTGTTTTGGAATTTTGGTACTGCCAGAGAGCAATAGATTTTGGTGGGGATATTTGATTGTCAGGAGATGAGTTGGTAAAGAGGAGAGGACATATTTTTGAGACTGTACGGGTAATAATATTATATTCAGTTCTATTATTGGATGAGGAGGAAAGATTTCTGACATATTTGACTCCATTTCGTATCACTGGGGAAATAGTATTATCTTGCATAATTGATGCAATACGAGAAGTAGGCTGTGGATGAGAGTGACGCCATCTAGTGGTGAGAGGTTTTGTTTCTCCGTCATCGAGGTACTTTGTATTTTACTAGATTGTAAAATTGCTGACACTGAACGAGACCGCGACACTCTTGTTTCATTTTTCCATTTTGTGTTAATGGTGAAAAGAGTGGTTAAAGTGTGGTACTTCTTTGCTTCACTTGGTGTATTTCTCCAGATTTTTCTCTGACAAATTTGGTGTAGAGGTGTATTATGAATCTTGGTGGACACATATTCATATTTTCCGGGGGGTAGGGGTTTTCTTGTATGAAATTTATGTTTTGGTGAACATATTGGCATGGTGGAGTATTCCCAAACTCTCTTTAGTTTCTTCTCCAAATTGGGGTTTGTCGTAGTATAGGTGGACAGTACAGTTGTCATCGTGCTCTTTATTTCTGGTACTCCTCCAACCAGAATCCAACAAAGTTCGGTATTTTTGTCTGTAGGTGTATTGCTAGATCCTCTTCTAATTCCATTTTTAATGGTGGCGGCATAGATTTATGCTCCGAGAAGAACATCGATTTTTCCTGGGATTAAGAATGTAGGATCTGCAAGCGGAAGACTGTTTATGTGTTTCCAAGTTGACACGTCTATTGTCTGTGTTGGAAGCAGGTTGGTGATTTTTTGGATAATGAGAATGTTGCTCGGTATTTTAAAGTTGCTCTTTCGACAATTAATTGTGACTGTGGCTTGTTGTGCTGCTGTATTGGTGGGAGTCTTATCAAGTCCAATTAATTTTTGGGTGTTGGAGATCCTTTAAGCTGTAATAGTTTAAAGACCTTTTTAGTCATAATAGACACTTGAGATCCAGAGCGTATTAATTCTCGACATGTCATTGTGATTCCGGATGGTGAGGTGACATTTATCAGAGCTGTAGAGTGGAGAGCTCTTTTCATATTGGCGGTTAGAAAATCTTGAACTTGTTGTTCGCCATTTCCACAAGCCAAGGGTGTACTTGATTCAGTTTCCATACTGGAATTTTGGAAGGATTGATTAGGTGATTCTGTCACCGAATCGTTTTACTCATAGTTGTGCAATGTGTTATGACTTTTGTTACAGTAGTAACTCCTTTTATTGCTTGTGCAATTTAAGGTTAGGTGGTTGGGAGATAAGCAAGTTTTGCATAAATGCTGGTTTGTGCCAATTTCATGTCGTTGTCTGGTATTCATATTTCTAACGGTTGCACAATGAAATATGATATGGTCACCCTTGCAATGGCTGCAAGAGGACCTTTTTGTAGGTGGGCGAACTGGTGTTTAACTTTTGCTTCTATTCAAGAATCCATATGTTGGTTTTGATGAGAACGGTTTTCTCTGTGTCATGTTTGAAGATGTATTTCTATTTTCTATCATTTCCAGAGTTCGGAAACGAGACTCTAAGAATTTTGTTAAAGTGTTTCGTTCTGGTAAATCAGCTTACACCCTTCCCATAATTTATGTCTGTCTGGGTGTAACTTTTGTACAGTCAAGTATATAATTATTGGATTGTCTGTTTCCACACCTAAATTTTGTAATGCTAATAATGCTTCAGTTATATTATCTAATAGCCTTTTGATACTTTCGACAGTATCATGATTTGTGGTACGTTGACTAGGATTCGGTTATTTGAGTAGCGTTCCTTTAGGTGCCAAGCTGGTTTATAGCGTCGCATATTTCATAATGCCTGAGCAATTTTTCAGCTTCTCCTATTAGATTTGTTTTTAAGAAATATAATTCGTCAACGTCTCTCAAATTATTGTTGTTATGAATTACTGAGTTAAACAAATCGTGAAAAGATACCCACGTAGAGTATTCTCCATTGAATGTCGGCAGCTTAATTCTAGGAAGTCTTTCGCTATTGCATGATGTTATGCTAGTAGAATTTGTCTGTGTGTAGGGAGGATTACTGACAGATTGCGTTGGTGCTAATCTGTCGGTATCTTCTTCTATGCTTGCTGCTTTCTCATTGTAATATTCCTGCACCTCGCTAAATATCTCTTTGCTGAAATATTCTAGCTGGTGATCATCTGTTGTTGCTCTTCTCTGTATAGACCTATGTCGAGTTTGGAATTATTTCCAATACTCGATGAACGTTTGTAGGCATTTTTCTGTCAATTTGACAGTCTTCTTTTTACCTTCTCTTTGGTGAATTTTGTATAGGTCTATCATTAGCTCTTTGACTTCGAGTTGGGACTCAATCAGCTCTGACACAGAGTCAATGGTTTCGTCATCAACGCCAGATGAGATAGATTCTCCATCTTTCGGCATTTCGTATTGAGAAGCTTTGAACTGAGTGACAGTGTTAAGAACTGAATTTAATTTTATATTTAAATGACTGAGTTATCCTGCTTTGAAGGATCAATGTGAGATCTAGTCTCGGACGTGGGAGGGAGTGCGGGTTTGTAATGGACAATTCAGTCATACAATTCAAATATAAAATTTTTATTAATACTTCAAGTATTATAAATTCATTTGCTTAACCTAATATCACAAAATTCATGTAAAAACCTCAAAGACTACATTTGTAAAAATTCACTATAAAAATTCAGTAACAAAAAAACTTCAAACAAATTAAAAATTCAAATTTAAAAAAAGGCTTATTTAAATTTAGTGCTGATACGCCCTCTTGCTTATTTTATTTCTGAAAAGGAAGAAGACCAGAATTAAGCAATTGTTAACAACTTGAATGGCGATTAATATTAATTGACAAACTGCCTTTGTTGGTGCCTGAGGGCACAAGGAAGTAATCAGACACTCAGATTAACTCTGTTCAGAATTATCTTCTGTGATGGTACGTGAGGGCACCAGGGTAGTAAAAATGATTTGTTAGTAAATCAGACACTCAGGTTAACCCTGGCCAGAATTATCTTCTGTTATGATTCGTGAGGGCAGCAGGCTAGGAAGGTGCTATAATTGGTACACGAGTCAGATTAGTCTCTGACAGTATTCTGCGCGTGCGCAGTACTGTAACATGTGGACAGGAGATGTAGCAGATTAATCTCTGCGCAGAATTATACTTCTGCTTAGATGTGGGACGGAATATTCCAGATTAATCTCTGCGCAGAGCTAAACTTCTGTTTACGTGTAGGATGGAATATTGCAGATTAATCTCTGCGCAGAATTAGACTTCTGATTATGTGTGGGATGGAATATTGCAGATTAATATTGGAATATTGGAAATGATAGGATTTTCAGATTATTCTCTGAAATATAGAATTAATCCTCTATAATGAGGTTGGGAATAATATTCTTGTTACTCGGATTAATCTCCGAATCAGATGAGCTCTGAAACAAGAATGATTTTCTGCTGCGGCTTGTCGGTTTTATAAAGCCGCCGCATCCAGTTATGAGCTCTCTCCTCTCGGTGTAGGCCTAGCAACGTTTGTTGAATCTGATGACTGAGGCGAAATCATATGATTTGACTTAATGTCACGATATGACATTACAAAATATAAATATACAGGAGGGATGTATACTTTAGGTAAGTTTATGAAATTTTTGTACAATTTTGTTGTAATTTTATATGTTTTTGTTGTCAAAACCATCTATTGGAGTACCTAGACATTCCTGGACCAAAGTGAGAAAATTCTTGGTTCAGATAAGTGTTTTTTTATTTATTGATTTTAGAATTAAATCTTTGTGTCTTCTCCCCTTTTCTTAGGAAGAAAATATTTCGTCGCGGGAATTAAAAACGTCGGTGGACTGAACAAGCTATATTAAATACATAGGTCAGAATAAAACATCTGTCCAAACCCCCAACATACACATCCAAAGGCAAGCCTTCACTATGAGTGGAGTTGACACACATACCCCGGGCAAAAACAAACCCTCAGTCAAAAGTCAAAATGGGAAACAGCCACCCATACATGAAACTCACACCGTCTCTAATAAAACCAAGAAACAGACGAGCCAAACACAAACATTAATCAAACAATGATACCCATCATAGTATTGAAAATTCGCGTTTATCAAACGACCCAAGCGAATCATACCTTTACGAGGTTTGAAACAATTATCACTGGCTATAGGGAAATTTGTTTTATTACCTCATTTTTTTTTTACCAACTTCAAATTGTTTTTTTTTCACGACCATTAAATTGAAGGAATTAAAAGCCGATAAGATTAGTCAACAACACTCAAAAGAAATTAGAAAAAATAATAATATATATGTAGTAATCACACTCAGTATGTACAATGTCAAGTTAAAAAAAAAAAGAAAGTCGGAAATTTTTGACGTAGGTAAGAAATATGACCGCCAATGCAAAAAAAAAAGAAGTTTGCTAGTAATACTGATTTCATATATGCGTATAATATTTTAAAAGTTTTAAAATGACTTGCTTTTCGTTTATCAACATACATAAGTACATAATTAAGAAAAAGAGAATAGAGACTATGTCTAATTAGATTTTAGGGTTAGAAAATTAGGGTTGAATATTAATGTAAAAACAAATAATAATATGCATGTTAAACAGAACAGAACTACAATGGTCCAGAGCTTCTTGAACGACTCTGTCACAAAGACGGCGTCTTCGAAAGGGGGAGGAATGTTGTGAAAGTAATATTTGTAGATCGAATGCAATGCAATGTGATGACACTCATCAGTTGCAAAATTTGATGATGACCCATTAAGCGCCGCTATGAATTATGTAGCTATAAGTTAATCGCAATGAATTTGCGGAATTAAGTAAAATGTATATGTAATCACAGTGACCACGAATTTAAGCGGCACTGTTTGCATTTGTACATCTGTGGTCAGTGAGTAAAAATTATTACTCAATTGCTCGGTTAGTATATTAATTCATTATTTTAATTAGAACAAAATAAAAAAAGAAAAAGAAGAAAAAAAGCGACGAGGCAGGCGTAGGCGAACAGTAAAATTGAGTATTGTTCTGACCATTCGCGCGGTGACAAGTATCACACTTACTCGCCGTGATTTTATAATACATAAACATAGAAATAAAAAACTAATAAAACAAATTTTGTGTTTACTTCGCCTGTGGTTAAATAAGTTAAGTAGTGTATGTTAACGAGTGAGTCACCATGCGCATTGGTACTGACAAGTGTAGAACATCTCCAGTCTTGTGGAAATTAAACACAACAGAACAATCATTTAAAATAATTAATAATTGACTATATACGGACTTAGAAAAATTAATTTAATTTAGAGATAAATAATTTAACAATTTGTAAAATAATATTGATTACACTTGAAAAGGTAAGATCGCTAAGATCTCGAAAAGCATAGCCCGTAGAGGATTTCTGATGAAAATTCTGTCACCCAACGGTACCAATACTCTATACACTGGTTAACTTGAATTTTTACTAATATTGATTAAACCAGAAAAGCTACGATCGCTAATATCTCGAAAACTGTAACCTGTAGAGGATATCTGATGAAAATTTTGTCCCCCACACAACAATACCCTATCCACTGGCACATTCTAAAATCTATTGGTATGAAAAAAAAATAGCCTAGGGTTAACTTGAACTATTACTAATATTCTTACACCTGAAAAGGTAAGATCGCTAATATGTCGAAAACCATAGCTCGCAGAGGATTGCTGGTGAAAATTTTGTCTCCCATCCGTATTAATACCCTATCGACTGGCACCCTTTAAAATCTATTGGTATGAAAAAATTGCCCAGTGTTACTTGAATTATTACTAATATTGATTAAACCTGAGAAGGTAAGATCGCTAATATCTCGAAAACCATAGCCCGTAGAGGTTTTCTGATGAAATTTTTCCCCCCCAATATTACCAAAATCCTATCCATTGGCAACGCCTAGAATCTATTTGTATAAAAAAAATCGCCTAGGGTTAACTTGAATTATTACTAATACTGAATACAGCTGAAAAGGCAAAATCGCCGTTATCGCGAAAACCATAGCCTGTAGAGGATTTCTGATGAAAATTTTGTCCCCCAACGGTACCAATACTCTATACACTGGCACATTCTAGATTCTATTGGTATAACAAACACTTAACTAATATCTATTGGTATGGAAAAAAAATAGCCTAGGGTTAACTGAAAGTATTACTAATGCTGATTACACCTGAAAAGGTAAGATCGCTAACATCTCGAAACAATAGTCCTTAGAGGATTTCTTATGAAAATTCTGCCCCCTCCCCCAGTACCAATATGCTATTCATTGGCACCTCCTAAAATCTATTGGTATAAAAAAAAAATAATTGAATTATTACTAATATTTATTACACTTGAAAAGGTAACATCACTAACATCTCGAAAACAATAGCACGTAGAGGATTTCTGATGAAAATGTTGTCCCCCAACAGTACCAATACCGTATCCATTGGCACCTTCTAGAATCTATTAGTATGAAAAACAAACAGCCTACCGTTAACTTGAATTATTACTAATATTGATTACACCTGAAAAGGTAACATCGCTAATATCTCAAAAACGATAGCCCATCATAGCCCCTAGCGGATTTCTGATGAAAATTTTGTGCAACAATAGTACCACGCTATCTACTGGCACCTTCTAAAATCTATTGGTATGAAAAAAGAGCGTAGAATTAACTTGAATTATTACTAATAGTTTTTACACCTGAAAAGGTAACATCGCTATTATCTCGAAAACCATAGCCCGTAGTGGATTTCTGATGGAAATATTGTCCCCCGACATTACCAATACCCTATCAATTGGCACCTTCTGGAATCTATTGGTATGAAACATAATAACCTAGAGTTAACTGGAATTATTACTAATATTTATTACACTTGAAAAGGTAAGATCACTAATATCTCGAAAACTATAGCCCGTAGAGGATTTCTGAAGAAAATTTCGTCCCACTAATAGTACCAATACCCTATGCACTGCCACATTATTTGTTATGCTATGAGGATCCTGGACCACTTTTTCCATACAAAAAGTGTCCGGAAAATTCAAACTATTTCGCTGGCTCTAGAATGGGTGCTGGGCCAATGGGGCATTCCGTCTAGTGGTCTACTTCACAGGGCCTGCCGGGGGGAATTCCTTTCCTACCGTCTGGCTGAAGCTCTAAACATTTGTGAAGGGGTGGGAAGCTTTATTGGTGGAGGTTGCGGGTTAAGTTGATCTGGTCTTGGAGGCCACAATTTGTCCTTGAGATGACCCTCCTGTGTCTGGCTACTGGAGATTTGCTGAGAGCTTTAGTGGGAATATCTGATACTATGATTAGGACTGACTGGGGCGTGTTGGATTGGGCTACGTTACCTGTACCAAGGCTTGGGTGGAATGTGTGTGGCTTAAGTAACGTTGTGAAATGCCCTAAGCGAGTTTATATCGGGGCTGTATACTTGTCAGCTTGAGTTTGTTGTTAGTTGTTTACTTTAGTATGAGTGCCTGTGGTATGTTGGGCTGGGCTACTTGGTGGCTGAGCAAACGTTACCTAAGGCGTGGATGCACGTGTGCAACTGTGTATTTATGTGGATAAGAAATGTTATGAAATTCCCTAAGTGAATTAGTGTAATTAGTATAAGTAATAATTCAAGTTAATCCTAGAATATTTTTGTTCATACCAATAGATTGTAGAAGGTGTCAGAGGGGGTCTTAGTTATAGGGGTGGACAATTTTTATACCCTAGATGAAATCATAGGGGTATACTAAGTTTGTCATTCCGTTTGTAACACCTCGAAATAATGATGGTAGAGCAAAATGGATTGTACACCCATTTATAATATTAATAGTTATTTCGATTTTTGCATGTCCGTCCGTCCGTCCGTCCGTCTGTCCGTCCGTCCGTCCGTCCGTTCGTCCGTCCGTCCGTCCGTCTGTGCGCACGATAACTCGAGAGCGCGTATACCTAAAGAGCTGAAATTGTGTACACGGACTTTAAAAACAAAAGTTAAATTAAGTTCGAAAACGAGACAAATCGGGCAACTCTTTCATGGGGTTGCCATATAAAAATTTCGTTTTCCGCTACATATTTGGACACTGCTTGAGAACGCATTGACGTAGAGAGCTGAAATTTCGTATATGATGTTTGTGCTACATTAGCAAATAAAATGTCAAAAATGGACTAAATCGGCCAACTCCTTCTTGGTGTTGCCATACAAAAATTTCAGTTTTTTACGTATACTTTGAAAACGATCAGTCCAAGACATTTTTATTATACTAAGAACTTCTGCAGAATACGAATTCCTATAAAATTGGTTATTACCATTTTTTCTGTGGGACAAACTGTTCTAGAAATATATGCGAAAAACAACTTCAAAATCCATACTTGAATAGATCGGTGACCATAGGAAATTTAATACGGTCATTCATCTAGGGTATCATAAGAATTGGTCTTAGACCAATTCTAGCTTTTTTACTTGTTTTATTAGAAATCCTCTACGGGCTATGGGCTTCGAGATATTAGTGATCTTACCTTTAGAGGTATAATTAATAGTAGTAGTAATTCAAGTTAACCCTTGGATATTTTTTGTCCATGCCAATAGTGTTAGTACTAGGGGGTAAAAATGTTCATCAGAAATCCTCTACGGGCTATAATTAATATTAGTAGCTCAAAAACAAAAAAAAAAAAAAACAACAACTATAATCTAAGTTGTGGATTAAATATTCGATAATATTAATCTGTAGGTATCTTTTATAAACAAGATTGCCCCATATGATCATATATCTAAAAATAGATCAGGCGAAGCTGATTGGGGCGAGTGTAGGTAGATATGTTCACTTAGATCAGTAATGGAAATTAGTTAACGTGTAATTTTGCTCTTCAGGTGGAATTCTTCCAATTTTATTCCTTGCATAAACAAATTCACACAGTCCAGTAAAGTAAACAAATTCGCAGTTGAATAATATAAACAAATTCGGACAGCAGCCGAGTACAGTAAACAAATTGAGTGATTTATGTTTTTTAATGTGAGATTCCCAATTTCTTCAGCTGAAAACAAGAACAATTCATATTGATGTGTAGAATATGATGGCTTAGATGAGTAGTGGAAGTTATAATTGAAAATTTCTTTTCTGTGCCTTATTACAAAATTTATGTAAAAGGTGGTCGTTCTGAGAATATATGAATAGTTCACTCCTGCAATTTAATAAGTGGATTTCGACTACTCCAAATTCTAGCTTTTTTACTTGTTATATGTCTTTGATGAGTAGCGGAAGTTATAATTGAAAATTTCTTTTGCTGATACAAAATCAACAACAACTACATATAACGTAAGTTGTGGTCTGTATACATATATCTTTTATTAACAAGAGTGATCATGATATTCGATATGTAAAAAGAGATCACAGCTATTTGGGATGGTAAGAATGCAAATTAAAGCCATATCAGAAAATTTTCGGTGTAGGGGTGTGCGTGTACTGAAAAGTCTTATTAGAAATCCTCTACGAGCTATGGTTTTTTTGATATTAGCGATCATACCTTTTCTGATGAAATTCATATTACTAATAATTCAAGGCTAGGCTATTTTTCTAAGCATTAAGTTGAGAATTGGTTAAACTAAAATCTTTGATGAGCTATAATATTAATGTAGGATGATATGGCGACTTAGATGAGTAATGAAAATTGTATAGGTGCAGCCTTGTTAGAAAAGTTTTAGTCTTCAAGTGTAATGGCATGACTGGTAATTTTATATCAAGCATACTCGCACAGCCGAGAAAAGTAAACAAGTTCTGCGATTTTCTTGTGTCTATTGGAAAGTCTTCCGTCCAGTAAAAATCTTATCAGCAATGCCGCTTCATATTTATATCCCATAAAGTATCATAATCCGAAATGATGTTGTATCAATAGTGCAATAGTGAAGACTGGGGTAATATAAGTTAAAAGCTTTGGTGGATGGTATTTAGCATCACATAATGCTAGTAGGATATAGAAGCTTTGGTTAAGACCATGGCGATGGTCGAGAGCGGTTAGTATTATTTGCTTATTTTTAAATCTTACCATGAAAGCATTAGGATAGTTGAGAGTGGACTAAATTAAAAGTTTTGATGAAAGAAGTTGGTATGATTATATTAATTTAGTATTGGATAAGTAGTGGAGTGCTATAATATGTCTCGCTCTAACACACTAGGAAGCTTTAGTGAATACCGTACTTTTAAACCATCTCGCTCTCTCAAAACATCTTTCTCTCTCTAACACACATGTTTGATGTGGACTTGATCATGTACATGCCCTATTGGAGCTTGGTCGTCTGCTTTATATACTAAATATTAGTATAATATGGTTGGCTGGAATTATCAGGCTGGTTGTTGAACGGGGCTATATAACTTGTAGGCTGAGATCATTAGCGGCGGGGTGGGGCCACTTTACTGATCTAACTTCTATTCCCACAGAAATGTGGTGTTTTGATAATCCTAAGCCTACTTTCTTATCTTCCGAACCAAAATAAATTGTTAACCAAATGACTACGATTCCTCAATCAAGAACTCCCTGTTGAGTAATCATTGTATATGGCGCTGTACCTTGGGCTGATGATATCGAATGTAGCTTCCTACAGATTCGGGCTCCGGCTGCAAATTGACACACATTCAGCTGGGAGTTAGTGGGCGTAATATGTAAGGTTACATTTTAATCAAAACTATTTTATTATTTTGTTAAGTAAGGTATATAGCAAGTGTAGCCTTTGGGAAGGTAAGGGACCAAGCTGTAAATTACTAGAAGACTATTTTCCTGTATAGATAGTAAGATAGGCTCTATAGCATATAGTTATATAAATTCAATGTTTTGGAGTTTTCTATAAGTATCAATATAGAACATTTTAGATAGCGAACTCTCAATGCACACAAATAGATTTCTGTTTCATGGCTTGGGAAGTATTCTCGGGGTTTTGGTATGAGGGATTGAATCGTTGTATGTTGTACAATGGATTGGAGGTATATGTTTTTATTTGATTGGAGCAAAGTACTCTCACGGCTTCATGATCCAAAGCTTAAAGATAACTGAAATTCTTAAAAAAATGTTGAATGTAAGACTAATGCCATCGTAATATTGAGAAGGATTTAAGGGTTTAAGAAAAGAAGGTGGTAGTATGATATGTTGATTTGAGCAATATCTTGGATGAGCAGTGGTAGTTGTATTGGTGCAGTAAAAACAGCCTTATTAACAATTATTATTATGATCAGGTGTAATGGCACGGTCAATGTTGCCACTTGAAATTTTTCTAGAATAGCTTTTTAGCGTAGTCCTAAAGTGGTATGCATTGCCACACCTTTGTAGGAAGATATTGCTATGATATTAACATAGTATGATATGTTGACTTAGATGAGTAGTGGAAGTCGTATGGGTGAAGTAAAAACCTAATTTTAGGTGATCTGGTATAATGGAATGACCAGTGTTACAATACGAAATCTTTCTAGAGTATCTTTTTCGCAAAGGGACCCTTTTCTGGATAGGCGATGGGAGTTCGACATCAAAAATCTCATGATATTTCTTACGGAAATTTACTTATGCAATTATCTCGCTTTAACACATCATCATCATCTGTCTCTCTCTAATACATATGCTTGAGGTGAATTTGGTCATATACTAGTCTGCTTGGATCTTGGTATTATCAGGTGTTTTCTTTATATGCTATGAGTATATACATGTTGGCTTTAGGTTGAGAGTGGGTTAAATTAAAAGCTTTGATGATAGAAGATAGTGCTATGATATTAAGTAATGGAAATTGTATGGGAGCAGTAAAAGAATAATTTTTGGTTGTCAGGTGTAATGACATGGCTTAGCAGGTAAATTGATATTACCTTTTGCCAAGATCATGGCGGTGGAGATTGGGTTAAGTTTAGTGGTGCTCGAAGTTTATTTTATGGGTGGTGGGTATGCATAATATAGTAGGAAGCTTTAGTGAATACCATACTTTTCAACCATCTGACTCTATCAAAGTCATCTGTGTAGTTCTAACATTAATCTGTTCATACTTGAGTCGGTTATAATAGCTTGAAATTATCTTATTCATATTGTTCAATGAGGAATTCCACAGATTTTGTTTACAATTCGTTATATATTTTTTTCGGGTCTGGGATTAACAAATATTTTGAGAATAAATTAAGTTTGGTGATGCCTGAAGTTTCTTTTATGTGCGGTGGGTGCGTATAATCTAGTAGGAAGTTTTAGTGAATACCATACCTTTCAACCATCTCGCTGTAATACACAACATCTGCCTCGCTCTAACATGCATGCTTGAGGTGGACATGATCGTTTACATGCCAGCTTGGAGCTGTGTGTTATCAGTTGTTTGATTTATATACTATGCCTACCTGGAATTATCATGTTTGTGTTGGGATGATCTGTATACTTGGTGGAGAGAGCTTTAGCGACAATATGCTATCGTTTACTTGCCAGCTGGAACTTGGTGATATCAGTTTTTGCTTTATATGCTCTGGCTGTCGGGGGTAATCATGTTGGCTGGGGTGAATATATATCTGAAAATAGATCATATGCAACTGCTGCGATATTAAATGCTAAATTTAAAGTTTTGATGAAAGAATGCGATGTTCTAGATGGCAACAAAATGAAAGTTTATAAGAATTTGGTAAGATTATGTTCTATAAAAAAAATCTAATAAGCAGAAGAAAATTGTATAATAATCTGGTAAGAGTATGTTCCATACAAAATCTAACAGGCAGAAGAAATTTCATAAAAATCTGGGTGTCTCTATTGAACCATACTAGACTTGATTTTTCAAAGGTTTACATAGTAATCACTCTTTTTAAAATTTTCGGTCTTTATTACCATTCACACAAAGTAGAATAAAATACACTATATCATAATGAAGTTCGCGTAAACGTAGTCGAGTAGCTCAAATTATAATAAAAAATCTAAAGTAGAAAATGCTCCACGTACTAGCAATTCATTTGTGATCAATCTATTACTACTCCTATCAATCTGCTATTCCTTTTTGGATCGACTACTCCTCTTCTCGCTCTTGTAGTTTTGCCTTCAGCGTAATCGGACGCATCTCGTCCAAGATTTTCATTTTTATATGAGAAAGCTTTATTGTAGAGTAATGAACCAGAATTAGTTAAGGGATAAAGTATTATTTTATATTGACTGTAAAGAATAAAGTGAATTAAGTACATTGTCATAATTCCAGTTTTTAAACTCCGAAAGTTCCTGAAGTCCCCTTTCACGGATTAGCATCCACGAGACATCACAACATATCCAGGTGCTAACATTGGTGACCCCGACCCCGCAGGAAAGGAAAACACGCAAAAATATATTTGAGCAGAAATTAAACCGCTGGAATCTGAAATCATCATAGAGTCAATCGGCGCATTAGCGACGGTAATCACAAAATATCGTACATCAGAAGCCGCTATAAAACCACATACATTCATCAACACATACAGTATAGACCAAGCTATACATGTCACACATTAAAACAAGCTTCAATACAGTCTCAACAATGGGAACATACAAGGTAATGTAGAATTTTCTAATACAACACTGACATCAATAACGAAGAAGAGAAACTGCGTCACTAAAGCTTTTGAAGTAAAAGCTTCATCAAAGTCTAAATCAATGCAAGTCCGACAACTCAATAGAAGTCAGCTGAGAAACGAAGGGAAGAAAATTGACAGATACCTCCTGAATGAACCATTCTGGAACTGAAACGATCAAATAACCCCGAGGCAATCGCAATTAATTAACGCACGTATAAGTACAGCTGATGACATTTCAACAACATTTAGTTAAGATTCACATCTCAACAGTATTTAGTTGTTTTTCTTTTTCTTTATAAAATTTCATAATACCGCACAAATTTTATTGATTACAATTGTTCACTTCAATCTTGCAAATATAATTTCACTTAAATTTGCATAATACTCAGTACATTTCATGAGCTGTCAGATTTTAAAACCAATTTTGTTAACGCTGAAGACGGAACTACCCACAGAGGGAGCAGAGTTTTATAGTTACGGCGATATTGATAATATTTCTGGCAGATTTTGCTAAATCTGTATTACGTTTTGCACAATTCACATTATTTAGCAAAACCATTTTTTTTTCCTCGAATCACAAGTGAATAGCTCAAATATCGTGAACAATATAATACTTTAAGTGCCAGCGTATAAGCTCCTTGTTTTGTTTTAGTGTATCTTTAGTGTATAGCAAAAACATTTCGCCCGACGTCAGGATACGCAAATCGCTACTCACATATAAAGTTACGTTAATCATTATAATTTCGCGATATTCATGAACCATCAATGGAAAGTGGTCTATAGCTATAATGCCGTGGGCAACGAACGCAGAATTTCATTTTGTTTTGCCATAATTTTGTGTTGTTTTTCCCTCGGTTCCTCTAAATAACTCAAGTTAGTCAATTAAAACTAAAATGACGAATGATACAGATGGGAAACTTAAAGATGGTGAGGTGGCTAAAGGGAATCAATGATTCAGAAACGTCGGCATATTCGGTATCAATTAAAGTACCACCATTTTGGAGAAATTCCCCAGCCACATGGTTCATTCAAGCAGAGTCGCAATTCGCAATTAGTAAAATTAACAAAGATTTAAATCGGTTCCATTACGTAATTTCGGCTCTACCCCAAGAGGTAATCGAGTCAGTCTTAGACATCATCCAAGCTCCTCCATCCACGAAACTATATGAAACTTTGAAAGATGCTCTTATTGAGAGGCACTCTTTAAGTGAGGAAAGACGTCTCGAAAAACTTCTTTCAAACGAAGATCTAGGTGATCGTCGACCTTCAGACTTCCTGAGATCTCTGAAGCAATTAGCAGGTTCCTCAGGGACCATAGGAGAACAACTAATCAGGAAGTTATGGTTAAGACAGCTTCCCAAAATGATAAATTTAGCTCTCACTCCCTTGTCAGACAAAACCGAAATAGAGCTCACGAGCTTGGCTGATAAAATTTGGGAAGCATCCTTATCTGGTAACAACATATCGGCAATCAATCAAGACGCGACAGATTATTTGCCAGCGCGCAACGAATTAAAGAAATTAGATCAACTGCAACGCGAAATAAAAGAAATAAAATTGTCATTGAAAGCCCTTGCAGCAAACACCAATCGCTCACGCTCAATCAATAGATACTACGACAGGTCTCGGCATCGAAGCAAATCAAATCGCACATTTTGCTGGTATCACGAAAAATACGGGCCTAGGGCAAGGAATTGTCGACAGCCTTGTAATTTCAAAAATTCTAAGCAGACAACTCCTAAACAAAATCAGCAGAGTCCAAAAAATTAATACACCCTACTGTTAAAGCGGCAACCAGTCGGGTTCCTGAATTATCTCGCCGCCTCTTTATTAGGGACAATGACAACAACATAACATTTCTAATAGACACAGGTGCTGATCTCTCCGTAGTACCAAGATCATTTTACCCAGTCATAAATAAATTATCATCATTCTCACTCTCAGCTGCAAATGGCACAGTGATTAGAACTTTCGGTACCAAGTTACTCAAAGTAAACTTGGGACTACGGCGAAACTTTATTCACCAGTTCCTTTTAGCTGATGTCAGCAAACCAATAATAGGAGCTGATTTCCTACATAAATTTAATTTACTAGTGGACATTAAAAGCAAAAAACTAGTAGATTCAACAACCAATTTAACAATAAATGTATCAAGCATCTCAGTAGATACGCCATCTCCTCGACACTTCGTGATCGAAAACGAATATGGCGCACTACTACGTGAATTTCCATCCTTAACAGGACCACCTGATTTTAATAAATCAGTTCAACACAAAATTCAGCATCACATTACTACTCACGGGCAACTGCCAGTTAGCAAAGCGCGTAGACTAGATCCTAGCAGGCATAAGGCAGCCGCAATAGAATTCAAACATATGGTTGATCTTGGTATCTGTCCTCCATCCGCCTCATCCACTTCTTCGCCTTTACATGTGGTAACAAAAAAGGAGTCGGAAGACTGACGTCCATGCGGAGACTATAGGCGACTCCACGCAGTTACAACACCCGACAGATACTCGATCCCTCACATCCACAACTTCTCATTACAATTGCAGGGATGCCAATTTTTTTCAAAAATTGACCTGGTAAGGGCATATCATCACATACCCGTCGCACCAGAGGACATTTACAAAACTGCAATTATTACTCCATTTGGGCTTTTTGAATTCCTAAGAATGCCTTTTGGACTCCGGAATGCAAGTCAAACATTCCAAAGATTCATAAATGAAGTTACTCGAGATCTTCATTTCACTTTTGTATATGTCGACGATTTTCTAATAGCTAGCAAAAACAAAAACGAACATTTAAGACACCTTAAAATACTCTTTCAACGACTCGAGGAATACGGCCTAACCTTGAAACCCTCGAAATGCATCTTTGGAGTAAAAGCTCTGGATTTCCTTGGACACAATATAATACCGGAAGGTATACGGCCACCCACAAATCGCGTTGAGGCAATAATTAATCTCACGCAACCTAACTCCATTCGAAAATTGCAACAATTCCTTGGAATGATAAACTTTTATCATCGTTTTATTCCAAAATTGGCGGAATTGCTGTCATCATTACATGCACATCTTGCAAATTCATTGAAAATTCACACACTAAAAAGGAATTCGCATGGCCGGATGCATGTCGTGACGCATTCAAAATGGCTAATGAAGCTCTTGCGAACGTCACACTTCTGACACATCCAGCAGAGAACGCAAAATTAAGCAACGTTAGCGATGCTTCAGACAAAGCTGTAGGCTCTGTCTTGCAGCAGCGTAACCAAGGAGATTGGCAACCACTCGCCTTCTACTCAAAGAAATTGTCGCCCACCGAACAAAAATATTCAGCCTTTGATCGGGAATTACTAGCCATATACTCAAGTATAAAACATTTTCGCTATGCCGTAGAAGGAAGGGACTTTGTTGTTTTCACAGACCACAAACCCCTAACCCGAGCTCTACTCTCTAAAACCGATCGCAGTCTACGTCAAGCACGTCAGTTGGACTACATATCGCAGTTCACCAGCGATATTCGGCATATATCGGGCAAAAGTAACGTAGTAGCACATTTTCTATCACGAGAAGATAGCTGTGAAGAAGTACAAACCACCTCTTTATACTTCGCAAAATTCATAAAAGAACAACGACAAGATAAAGAGCTTCGCTACATATTAACGGATCCTCAAAGAGCCGCAAGAACAAAATTCGAACTTATTACCGATCAAAACACAGATGAACAGCTCTGGTGTGAAACAAGCACTGGATACAATCGTCCATTTGTACCAATCCAATTCAGAAGACAAATCTTCGAAATTCTTCACAACCGTGGACATCCTGGTGTACAAGCAACACGCAGGAAGATAACTTCCAAATACTTTTGGCCTTCCATGAAAAAATTGGTCGCGGAAATGCATTGCATGCCAAAGGTCTAAGGTGCTGCGACACACAAAATCCAAGGTCGAACAGATTAAAGTTCCCAACCAACGATTCAGTCACATCCATTTGGATCTGGTGGGACCACTTCCAGACTCAAATGGGTATTCGTATATTCTAACAATCATCGACATGTTCACTCGATGGCCTGAAGCAATACCAATAAAGGATATCTCAGCCTCAACTGTCGCCGAAACATTCATAAGAGAATATATCAGTCGATTGGGCGTTCCAAATGAACTAACCACGGACCGAGGCACTCAAGTTGAGTCCAAACTGTTCTCCGAAATGGCAGCAATACTAGGTACGCATCGCATAAGAACCAGCGCATATCATCCTCAATCAAACGGCAGGATTGAGAGATTCCACCGGCAAATGAAATCTTCCCTACTCGCGCAAGATAACAATTCAACCTGGTCTGATAACTTACCACTAGTCTTGTTAGCTATACGTACCTCTTTCAGAGAAGACTTAAAGTGCTCGCCAGCAAAACTTCTATATGGTCAAAGCCTAAAAGTACCCGGCGAATTATTGGTGGGAAATTCTTCATATACTCCAATTCCGCAAAGCGAATTCGCAAAACAACTAAAAGAAGCAATGGAAAAGGTAAGACCAACCCAAACGCGAACCTGCCGTAAGACGTCATTCTTCGTACCCAAACTATTAGATACTTGTGAGTTTGCTTTCATTCGAATCGACAAAGTACGAAAAGGCTTAACACCGCCTTACGAGGGGCCGTATCGAGTCATAAGAAGATGTCGAACACACTTCGTGATAGAAATAGGCAACAAAAATAAGTCGATTTCGGTAGACAGACTCAAACCAGCCTTCACAGAATCAAATGAACTCTAAAAAGTAGAACCATGTGGTTGTGGAATCGTCAAATAACTAACAAGAACTGTAACGCTTCGCTGGAAGGGGAGTGTGTAGCGGTCTTTGTTACCATTCACACAAAGTAGAATAAAATACACTATATCAAAATGAAGTTCGCGTAAACGTAGTCTAGTAGCTCAAATTATAATAAAAAATCTAAAGTTGAAGATGCTCCACGTACTAGCAATTCATTTGTGATTAATCTATTACTACTCCTATCAATCTGCTATTCCGTTTTGGATCGACTACTCCTCTTCTCGCTCTTGTGGTTTTGCCTTCAGCGTAATGGGACGCATGTCGTCCAAGATTTTCAATTTTATATGAGCAAGCTTTATTGTAGAGTAATGAACCAGAATTAGTTAAGGGATTAAGTATTATTTTATATTGACAGTAAAGAATAAAGTGAATTAAGTACATTGTCATAATTCCGGTTTTTAAACTCCGAAAGTTCCTGAAGTCCCCTTTCACGGATTAGCATCCACGAGACATTACAACATACCCAGGTGCTAACAGGATCCTCAAATAAATGTTACTACTGCAGAGTACTTGAATTATTACTAATATTGATTACACCTGAAAAGGTAACATCGATAATATCTCGAAAACCATAGCCCGTAGAGGATTTCCGATGAAAATTTTGTCCTCCAACAGCTCCATTACCCTATCCACTTGCACCATCCAGAACATATTGGTATGAAAAAAAAAAGTAGCCTAGGGTTAACTATTGACTGCACCTGAAGAGATAAAATCGCTAATATATCGAAAACTATTGCCCGTAGAGGTTTTCTGATGAAAATTTTGTCCGCCCAACAGTACCAATACGCTATCCACTTGTTAGAATCTATTGGTATCAAAAAAGTATCCTAGGGTTAACTTGAATTATTACTAATATTGATTACACCTGAAAAGGTAACATCGATAATATCTCGAAAACCATAGCCCGTAGAGGATTTCCGATGAAAATTTTGTCCTCCAACAGCTGCATTACGCTATCCACTTGCACCATCCAGAATACATTGGTATGAAAAAAAAAGTAGTTTAGGTTTAACTATTGATTACACCTGAAGAGATAAAATCGCTAAAATATTGAAAACTATTGCCCGTAGAGGTTTTCTGATGAAAACTTTGTCCGCCCGACAGTACCAATACGCTATCCACTGGCACTTGTTAGAATCTATTGGTATCAAAAAAATATCCTAGGGTTAACTGGAATTATTACTAATATTTGTTAGACCTGAAAAGGTAACATCGATAATATGTATCGAAAACCATAGCCCATAGAGGATTTCCGAAGAAAATTATGTCCTCCAACAGCACCATTACCCTATCCACTGGCACCGTCCAGAATCTATTGGTATGAAACAAAATATCCTAGGTTTAACTTAAATTATTACCCTTGAAAAGGTGAGATCGCTAATATCTCGAAAATCATAGCCAGTACAAGATTTCTGATATAAATTTTGTCCCCAATCAGTACCAATACCCTATCTACTGGCAACTTCTAGAATATATTGGTATGAACAAAAAAATAGCCTAGGGTTATCTTGAATTATTACTAATATTGATTGCACCTGAAAAGTTAAGATCCCTAATATCTCGAAAACCATAGCCCGTAGAGGATTTCCGATGAAAATTTTGTCCTTCAACAGCACCATTACCCTATCCACTGGGACCGTCCAGAATCTATTGGTATGAAAAAAAAATATCCTAGGTTTAATTTTAATTATTACCCTTGAAAAGGTAGGATCGCTAATATTTCGAAAATCACAGCCCGTAAAGGATTACTGATGAAAATTTTGTCCCCCAACATTACCAATACCCTATCCACTGGCAACTTCTAGAATATATTGTTATGAAAAAAAAAATAGCCTAGGGTTGACTTGAATTATTATTAATATTGATTACATCTGAAAAGTTAAGATCGCTAATATCTCGAAGGCCATAAGCTGTAGAGCATTTCTGATGAAAATTTTGTCCTCCAACAGCACCATTACCCTATCCACTGGCACCTTCTAGAATCTATTGGTATGAAAAAAAAATAGCCTAGGGTTAACTTAAATTATTATTATATTGATTACACCTGAAAAGTTAAGATCGCTAATATCTCGAAGACCATAATCTGTAGAGGATTTCTTCTGAAAATTGTGTCCCCCAACAGTACCAATACCCTATCCGCTGGCACCGTCTAAAATCTATTGGAATGAAAAAAAAATAGCCTGGTATTAACTTAAATTATTACTAATATTGATTACACCTGAAACTGTAAGATCGCTAATATCTCTAAAACCATAGCCGTACAGGATTTCTGATGAAAATTTTGTCCCACAACAGTACCAATACCCTATCCGCTGGACCCTTCTAAACACTACTGGTATGAAAAAAAAAATAGCCTAGGGTTAACTTGAATTATTACTAGTACTTATTATCCTTGAAAAGCTAAGATCGCTAATATCTCGAAAACCGTAGCCCGTAAAGGATTTCTGATGAAACTTTTGTCCCCCAACATTACCAATACCCTATCCACTGGCAACTTCTAGAATATATTGTTATGAAAAAAAATAATAGCCTAGGGTTGACTTGAATTATTATTAATATTGATTACACCTGAAAAGGTAACATCGATAATATCTCGAAAACCATAGCCCATAGAGGATTTCCGATGAAAATTTTGCCCTCCAACAGCACAATTACCCTATCCACTGGCACCGTACAGAATCTATTAGTATGAAAAAAAAAAATAGCCTAGAGTTAACTTAAATTATTACTAATATTGATTACACGTGAAAGGGTAAAATCGCTAATCTCTCGAAAACCATAGTCGTAGAGGATTTCTGATTAAAATTTTGTCCCCAACAGTACCAATACCCTATCCGCTGGCCCCTTCTAGAATCTATTGGTATGAAAAAAAAAATAGCCTAGGGTTAGCTTGAATTATTACTAATATTGATTATACTTGATTATGTAAAATCGCTAATATCTCGAAAATCATAGCCCGTACAAGATTTCTGATGAAAATTTTGTCCCGCAACAGTACCAATACCCTATCCACTGGCAACTTCTAGAATATATTGGTATAAAAAAAAATAGCCTAGGGTTAACTTGAATTATTATTATATTGATTACACCTGAAAAGTTAAGATCGCTAATATCTCGAAGACCATAAGTTGTAGAGGATTTCCTCTGAAAATTGTGTCCCCCAACAGTACCAATACCATATCCGCTGGCACCGTCTAAAATCTATTGGAATGAAAAAAAAAATAGCCTAGTATTAACTTAAATTATTACTAATATTGATTACACCTGAAACTGTAAGATCGCTAATATCTCTAAAACCATAGCCGTACAGGATTTCTGATGAAAATTTTGTCCCACAACAGTACCAATACCCTATCCGCTGGACCCTTCTAAACACTACTGGTATGAAAAAAAATAGCCTAGGGTTAACTTGAATTATTACTAATACTTATTATCCTTGAAAAGGTAAGATCGCTAATATCTCGAAAATCGTAGCCCGTAAACGATTTCTTCTGAAAATTGTGTCCCCCAACAGTACCAATATCCTATCCGCTGGAACCGTATAAAATCTATTGGAATGAAAAAAAAATAGCCTAGTATTAACTTAAATTATTACTAATATTGATTACACCTGAAACTGTAAGATCGCTAATATCTCTAAAACCATAGCCGTAAAGGATTTCTGATGAAAATTTTGTCCCACAACAGTACAAATACCCTATCCGCTGGACCCTTCTAAACTCTACTGGTATGAAAAAAAATAGCCTAGGTTTAACTTGAATTATTACTAATATTGATTATCCTTGAAAAGGTAAGATCGCTAATATCTCGAAAACCGTAGCCCGTAAAGGATTTCTGATGAAAATTTTGTCCCCCAACATTACCAATACCCTATCCACTGGCAACTTCTAGAATATATTGTTATGAAAAAAAATAATAGCCTAGGGTTGACTTGAATTATTATTAATATTGATTACACCTGAAAAGGTAACATCGATAATATCTCGAAAACCATAGCCCATACAGGATTTCCGATGAAAATTTTGCCCTCCAACAGCACAATTACCCTATCCACTGGCACCGTACAGAATCTATTAGTATGAAAAAAAAAAAATAGCCTAGAGTTAACTTAAATTATTACTAATATTGATTACACGTGAAAGGGTAAAATCGCTAATCTCTCGAAAACCATAGTCGTAGAGGATTTCTGATGAAAATTTTGTCCCCAACAGTACCAATACCCTATCCGCTGGCCCCTTCTAGAATCTATTGGTATGAAAAAAAAAAAAATAGCCTAGGGTTAACTTGAATTATTACTTATATTGATTATACTTGATAATGTAAAATCGCTAATATCTCGAAAATCATAGCCCGTACAAGATTTCTGATGAAAATTTTGTCCCGCAACAGTACCAATACCCTATCCACTGGCAACTTCTAGAATATATTGGTATAAAAAAAAATAGCCTAGGGTTAACTTGAATTATTACTAAAATTGTTTACGCCTGAAAAGTTAAGACCGCTATTATCTTGAAAACCATACCCTGTAGAGGATTTCTTCTGAAAATTTTGTCCCCCAACAGTACCAATACCCTATCCACTTGCACCGTCTAAATTCTATTGGAATGAAAAAAAAATAGCCTAGTATTAACTTAAATTATTACTAATATTGATTACACTTGAAAAGGTAAGATCGCTAATATCTCGAAAATCATAGCCCGTGCAGGATTTCTAATGAAAATTGTGTCCCCCAACAGTACCAATACCTTATCCACTGGCAATTTCTAGAATACATTGGTATAAAAAAAAAATAGCCTAGGGTTTACTTGAATTATTACTAAAATTGTTTACGCCTGAAAAGTTAAGATCGCTGTTATGTCGAAAACCATACCCCGTAGAGGATTTCTTCTGAAAATTTTGTCCCCCAACAGTACCAATAACCTATCCGCCTGCACCGTCTAAAATCTATTGGAATGAAAAAAAAATAGCCTAGTATTAACTTAAATTATTACTAATATTGATTACACCTGATGCGGTAAGATCGCTAATATCTCGAAAACCATAGCCGTACAGGATTTCTAATGAAAAATTTTGTCCCACAACAGTACCAATACCCTATCCGATGTCCCCTTATAAACTCTACTGGTTTGAAAAAAAATAGCCTAGGATTAACTTGAATTATTACTTATATTACGTACAGGATTTCTGATGAAAACTTTGTCCGCCAACAGTACCAATACCCTATCCACTGGCAACTTCTAGAATATATTGTTATGAAAAAAAAAAAAAAATAGCCTAGGGTTGACTTGAATTATTATTATATTGATTACACCTGAAAAGGTAACATCGATAATATCTCGAAGACCATTAGCTGTAGAGGATTTCTTCTGAAAATTTTGTCCCCCAACAGTACCAATACCCTATCCGCTGGCACCGTCTAAAATCTATTGGAATGACAAAAATAGCCTAGTATTAACTTAAATTATTACTAATATTGATTATACTTGAAACTGTAAGATCGCTAATATCTCTAAAACCATAGCCGTACAGGATTTCTGATGAAAAATCTTGTCCCACAACAGTACCAATACCCTATCCGCTGGCCCCTTATAAACTCTACTGGTATAAAAAAAAATAGCCTAGGGTTAACTTCAATTATTACTTATATTGATTATCCTGGAAAATGTAAGATCGCTAATATCTCGAAAATCATAGCCCGTAAAGCATTTTTGATGAAAATTTTGTCCCCCAACTGTACCAATACCCTATACACTATCAATTTCTAGAATATATTGGTATGAAAAAAAAATAGCCTGGGGTTGACTTGAATTATTATTAATATTGATTACACCTGAAAAGTTAAGATCGCTAATATCTCGAAGACCATAACCTGTAGAGAATTTCTGATGAAAATTTTGTCCTCCAACAGCACCATTACCCTATCCGCTGGCCCCTTCTAGAATCTATTGGTATGAAAAAAAAAATAGCCTAGGGTTAACTTAAATTATTACTAATATTGATTACGCCTGAAAATGTAAGATCGCTATTATCTCGAAAACCATACCCCGTAGAGGATTGATTACACCTGAAAAGGTAACATCGGTAATATCTCGAAAACCATAGCCCATAGAGGATTTCACATAAAAATTTGCCCTCCAACAGCACAATTACCCTATCCACTGGCACCGTACAGAATCTATTAGTTTGAAAAAAAAAAAATAGGCTAGAATTAACTCAAATTATTACTAATATTGATTACGCCTGAAAAGGTAAGATCGCTAGTATCTCAAAAACCATACCCCGTATAGGATTTCTTATGAAAATTTTGCCCCAAACAGTACTAATACCCTATCCACTGGCACCTTCTAGAATCCATTGGTATGAAAAAATAAATAGCCTAGGGTTAACTATTGATTACACCTGAAGAGGTAAAATCGCTAATATATCGAAAACTATTGCCCGTAGAGGTTTTCTGATGAAAATTTTGTCCACCCAACAGTACCAATACGCTATCCACTGGCACTTGTTATAATCTATTGGTATCAAAAACATATCCTAGGGTTAACTTGAATTATTACTAATATTGATTATACCTGAAAAGGTGACATCGATAATATCTCGAAAACCATAGCCCATAGCAGATTTTCGATGAAAATTTTGCCCTCAAACAGCACAATTACCCTATCCACTGGCACCGTACAGAATCTATTAGTATGAAAAAAAAATAGCCTAGATTTAACTTAAATTATTACTAATATTGATTACACGTGACAGGGTACAATCGCTAATATCTCGAAAATCATAGTCGTAGAGGATTTCTGATGAAAATTTTGTCCCCAACAGTACCAATACCCTATCCGCTGGCTCCCTCTAGAATCTATTGGTATGAAAAAAAAAATAGCCTAGGGTTAACTTAAATTATTACTAATATCTATTACGCCTGAAAATGTAAGATCGCTAATATCTCGAAAACCAAACCCCGTAGAGGATTTCTTATGAAAATTTTGTCCCCCAACAGTACCAATACCCTATCCACTGGCAACTTCTAGAATATATTGGTATAAAAAAAATAGCCTAGGGTTAACTTGAATTGTTATTAAAATTGTTTACGCCTGAAAAGTTAAGATCGCTATTATCTCGAAAACCATACCCCGTAGAGGATTGATTACACCTGAAAAGGTAACATCGATAACATCTCGAAAACCATAGCCCATAGAGGATTTCAGATGAAAATTTGCCCTCCAACAGCACAATTACCCTATCCACTGGCACCGTACAGAATCTATTAGTTTGAAAAAAAAAATAGGCTAGAGTTAACTTAAATTATTACTAATATTGATTACGCCTGAAAAGGTAAGATCGCTAGTATCTCGAAAACCATACCCCGTATAGGATTTCTTATGAAAATTTTGCCCCAAACAGTACTAATACCCTATCAACTGGCACCTTCTAGAATCTATTGGTATGAAAAAAAAAAATAGCCTAGGGTTAACTTAAATTATTACTAATATTGATTACGCCTGAAAATGTAAGATCGCTATTATCTCGAAAACCATACCCCGTAGAGGATTGATTACACCTGAAAAGGTAACATCGATAATATCTCGAAAACCATAGCCCATAAAGGATTTCACATGAAAATTTGCCCTCCAACAGCACAATTACCCTATCCACTGGCACCGTACAGAATCTATTAGTTTGAAAAAAAAATATAGGCTAGAGTTAACTTAAATTATTACTAATATTGATTACACATGAAAGCGTAAAATCGCTAATATCTCGAAAACCCTAGTCGTAGAGGATTTCTGATGAAAAATTTTATCCCGCAACAGTAACAATACCCTATCCGCTGGCTCCCTCTAGAATCTATTGGTATGAAAAAAAAAAATAGCCTAGGGTTAACTTAAATTATTACTAATATTGATTACGCCTGAAAATGTAAGATCGCTATTATCTCGAAAAGCATACCCCGTAGAGGATTGATTACACCTGAAAGGTAACATCGATAATATCTCGAAAACCTTAGCCCATAGAGGATTTCACATGAAAATTTGCCCTCCAACAGCACAATTACCCTATCCACTGGCACCGTACAGAATCTATTAGTTTGAAAAAAAAATAGGCTAGAGTTAACTTAAATTATTACTAATATTGATTACGCCTGAAAAGGTAAGAGCGCTAGTATCTCGAAAACCATACCCCGTATAGGATTTCTTATGAAAATTTTGCCCCAAACAGTACTAATACCCTATCAACTGGCACCTTCTAGAATCTATTGGTATGAAAAAAAAAAAATAGCCTAGGGTTAACTTAAATTATTACTAATATTGATTACGCCTGAAAATGTAAGATCGCTATTATCTCGAAAACCTTACCCCGTAGAGGATTGATTACACCTGAAAAGGTAACATCGATAACATCTCGAAAACCATAGCCCATAAAGGATTTCACATGAAAATTTGCCCTCCAACAGCACAATTACCCTATCCACTGGCACCGTACAGAATCTATTAGTTTGAAAAAAAAAAAATAGGCTAGAGTTAACTTAAATTATTACTAATATTGATTACGCCTGAAAAGGTAAGATGGCTAGTATCTCGAAAACCATACCCCGTATAGGATTTCTTATGAAAATTTTGCCCCAAACAGTACTAATACCCTATCCACTGGCACCTTCTAGAATCCATTGGTATGAAAAAATACATAGCCTAGGGTTAACTATTGATTACACCTGAAGATGTAAAATCGCTAATATATCGAAAACTATTGCCCGTAGAGGTTTTCTGATGAAAATTTTGTCCACCCAACAGTACCAATACGCTATCCACTGGCACTTGTTATAATCTATTGGTATCAAAAACATATCCTAGGGTTAACTTGAATTATTACTAATATTGATTATACCTGAAAAGGTGACATCGATAATATCTCGAAAACCATAGCCCATAGAAGATTTTCGATGAAAATTTTGCCCTCAAACAGCACAATTACCCTATCCACTGGCACCGTACAGAATCTATTAGTATGAAAAAAAAAAATAGCCTAGATTTAACTTAAATTATTACTAATATTGATTACACGTGACAGGGTACAATCGCTAATATCTCGAAAATCATAGTCGTAGAGGATTTCTGATGAAAATTTTGTCCCCAACAGTACCAATACCCTATCCGCCGGCTCCCTCTAGAATCTATTGGTATGAAAAAAAAAATAGCCTAGGGTTAACTTAAATTATTACTAATATCTATTACGCCTGAAAATGTAAGATCGCTAATATCTCGAAAACCAAACCCCGTAGAGGATTTCTTATGAAAATTTTGTCCCCCAACAGTACCAATACCCTATCCACTGGCAACTTCTAGAATATATTGGTATAAAAAAAATAGCCTAGGGTTAACTTGAATTGTTATTAAAATTGTTTACGCCTGAAAAGTTAAGATCGCTATTATCTCGAAAACCATACCCCGTAGAGGATTGATTACACCTGAAAAGGTAACATCGATAACATCTCGAAAACCATAGCCCATAGAGGATTTCAGATGAAAATTTGCCCTCCAACAGCACAATTACCCTATCCACTGGCACCGTACAGAATCTATTAGTTTGAAAAAAAAAATAGGCTAGAGTTAACTTAAATTATTACTAATATTGATTACGCCTGAAAAGGTAAGATCGCTAGTATCTCGAAAACCATACCCCGTATAGGATTTCTTATGAAAATTTTGCCCCAAACAGTACTAATACCCTATCAACTGGCACCTTCTAGAATCTATTGGTATGAAAAAAAAAAATAGCCTAGGGTTAACTTAAATTATTACTAATATTGATTACGCCTGAAAATGTAAGATCGCTATTATCTCGAAAACCATACCCCGTAGAGGATTGATTACACCTGAAAAGGTAACATCGATAATATCTTGAAAACCATAGCCCATAAAGGATTTCACATGAAAATTTGCCCTCCAACAGCACAATTACCCTATCCACTGGCACCGTACAGAATCTATTAGTTTGAAAAAAAAATATAGGCTAGAGTTAACTTAAATTATTACTAATATTGATTACACATGAAAGCGTAAAATCGCTAATATCTCGAAAACCCTAGTCGTAGAGGATTTCTGATGAAAAATTTTATCCCGCAACAGTAACAATACCCTATCCGCTGGCTCCCTCTAGAATCTATTGGTATGAAAAAAAAAAATAGCCTAGGGTTAACTTAAATTATTACTAATATTGATTACGCCTGAAAATGTAAGATCGCTATTATCTCGAAAAGCATACCCCGTAGAGGATTGATTACACCTGAAAGGTAACATCGATAATATCTCGAAAACCTTAGCCCATAGAGGATTTCACATGAAAATTTGCCCTCCAACAGCACAATTACCCTATCCACTGGCACCGTACAGAATCTATTAGTTTGAAAAAAAAAATAGGCTAGAGTTAACTTAAATTATTACTAATATTGATTACGCCTGAAAAGGTAAGAGCGCTAGTATCTCGAAAACCATACCCCGTATAGGATTTCTTATGAAAATTTTGCCCCAAACAGTACTAATACCCTATCAACTGGCACCTTCTAGAATCTATTGGTATGAAAAAAAAAAAATAGCCTAGGGTTAACTTAAATTATTACTAATATTGATTACGCCTGAAAATGTAAGATCGCTATTATCTCGAAAACCTTACCCCGTAGAGGATTGATTACACCTGAAAAGGTAACATCGATAACATCTCGAAAACCATAGCCCATAAAGGATTTCACATGAAAATTTGCCCTCCAACAGCACAATTACCCTATCCACTGGCACCGTACAGAATCTATTAGTTTGAAAAAAAAAAATAGGCTAGAGTTAACTTAAATTATTACTAATATTGATTACGCCTGAAAAGGTAAGATGGCTAGTATCTCGAAAACCATACCCCGTATAGGATTTCTTATGAAAATTTTGCCCCAAACAGTACTAATACCCTATCCACTGGCACCTTCTAGAATCCATTGGTATGAAAAAATACATAGCCTAGGGTTAACTATTGATTACACCTGAAGAGGTAAAATCGCTAATATATCGAAAACTATTGCCCGTAGAGGTTTTCTGATGAAAATTTTGTCCACCCAACAGTACCAATACGCTATCCACTGGCACTTGTTATAATCTATTGGTATCAAAAACATATCCTAGGGTTAACTTGAATTATTACTAATATTGATTATACCTGAAAAGGTAACATCGATAATATCTCGAAAACCATAGCCCATAGAAGTTTTCCGATGAAAATTTTGCCCTCAAACAGCACAATTACCCTATCCATTGGCACCGTACAGAATCTATTAGTATGAAAAAAAAAATAGGCTAGATTTAACTTAAATTATTACTAATATTGATTACACGTGACAGGGTAAAATCGCTAATATCTCGAAAATCATAGTCGTAGAGGATTTCTGATGAAAATTTTGTCCCCAACAGTACCAATACCCTATCCGCTGGCTCCCTCTAGAATCTATTGGTATGAAAAAAAAAAATAGCCTAGGGTTAACTTAAATTATTACTAATATTGATTACGCCTGAAAATGTAAGATCGCTAATATCTCGAAAACCAAACCCCGTAGAGGATTTCTTATGAAAATGTTGTCCCCCAACAGTACCAATACCCTATCCACTGGCAACTTCTAGAATATATTGGTATAAAAAAAATAGCCTAGGGTTAACTTGAATTGTTACTAAAATTGTTTACGACTTTTAAAAGTTAAGATCGCTATTATCTCGAAAACCATACCCCGTAGAGGATTGATTACACCTGAAAAGGTAACATCGATAATATCTCGAAAACCATAGCCCATAGAGGATTTCAGATGAAAATTTGCCCTCCAACAGCACACTTACCCTATCCACTGGCACAGTACAGAATCTATTAGTTTGAAAAAAAAAATAGGCTAGAGTTAACTTAAATGATTACTAATATTGATTACACATGAAAGCGTAAAATCGCTAATATCTCGAAAACCATAGTCGTAGAGGATTTCTGATGAAAATTTTGTCCCCAACAGTGCCAATACCCTATCCGCTGGCCCTTCTAGAATCTATTGGTATGAAAAAAAAACAGCCTAGGGTTAGCTTGAATTATTACTAATCTTGATTATACTTGAGAAGGTAAGATCGCTAATATCTCGAAAATCATAGGCCGTACAGGATTTCTGATGAAAATTTTGTCCCGCAACAGTACCAATACCCTATCCACTGGCAACTTCTAGAATATATTGGTATAAAAAAAATAGCCTAGGGTTAACTTGAATTGTTACTAAAATTGTTTACGCTTGAAAAGTTAAGATCGCTATTATCTCGAAAACCATACCTCGTAGAGGATTTCTGATGAAAATTTTGTCCCCCAACAGTACCAACACCCTATCCGCCTGCACCGTCTAATATCTATTGGAATGAAAAAAATAGACTAGTATTAACTTAAATTATTACTAATATTGATTACACCTGAAACGGTAAGATCGCTAATATCTCGAAAACCATAGCCGTACAGGATTTCTGATGAAAAATTTTGTCCCACAACAGTAGCAATACCCTATCCGCTGTCCCCTTATAAACTCTACTAGTTTGAAAAAAATAGCCTAGGGTTAACTTGAATTATTACTTATATTGATTATCCTTGAAAGGTAAGATTACTAATATCTCGAAAATCATAGCGCGTAAAGGATTTCTGATGAAAATTTTGTCCCCCAACAGTACCAATACCCTATCCACTGGCAAATTCTAGAATATATTGGTATGCAAAAAAAAATAGCCTAGGGTTGACTTGAATTATTATTAATATTGATTACACCTGAAAAGTTAAGATCGCTATTACCTCGAAGACCATAACCTGTAGAGAATTTCTGATGAAAATTTTGTCCTCCAACAGCACCATTACCCTATCCACTGGCACCTTCTAAAATCTATTGGTATTACAAAAAAATAGCCTAGGATTAACTTAAATTATTACTAATATTTACTACACGTGAAAGGGTAAGATCCATAATATCTCGAAAACCAAAGCCCATAGAGGATTTCCGATGAAAATTTTGTCCTCCAACAGCACCAATACCCCATCCACTGGCACCGCCCAGAATCTATTGGTATCAAAAAAAAATAGCCTAGGGTTAACTATTGATTACACCTGAAGAGGTAAAATTGCTAATATATCGAAAACAATTGCCCGAAGAGATTTTCTGATGAAAATTTTGTCCGCCCAACAGTACAAATACGCTATCCACTGGCACTTGTTAGAATCTATTGGTATTAAATATCCTGGGGTTAACTTGAATTATTACTAAAATTGATTACGCCTGAAAATATAAGATCGCTAATATCTTGAAAATCATAGCCCGTACAGGATTTCTGATGAAAATTTTGTCCCCCAACAGTACAAATACCTTATCCAGTGGCAACTTCTAGAATATATTGGTATAAAAAAATAGCCTAGGGTTAATTTGAATTATTACTAAAATTGTTTACGCCTGAAAAGCTAAGATCGCTATTATCTCGAAATCATACCCCGTAGAGGATTTCTTCTGAAAATTTTGTCCCCCAACAGTACCAATACCCTATCCGCTTGCACCGTCTAAAATCTATTGGAATGAAAAAAATAGCCTAGTATTAACTAAAATTATTACCAATATTAATTACACCTGAAACGGTAAGATCGCTAATATCTCGAAAACCATAGCCGTACAGGATTTCTGATGAAAAATTTTATCCCACAACAGTACCAATACCCTATCTGCTGGCCCCTTATAAACTCTACTGTTATGAAAATAAATAGCCTAGGGTTAACTTGAATTATTACTTAAATTGATTATCCTTGAAAAGGTAAGATCGCTAATATCTCGAAAATCATAGCCCGTAAACCATTTTTGATGAAAATTTTGTCCCCCAACTGTACCAATACCCTATCCACTGGCAATTTCTAGAATATATTGGTATGCAAAAAAAATAGCCAAGGGTTGACTTGAATTATTATTAATATTGATTACACCTGAAAAGTTAAAATCGCTAATATCACGAACACCATAACCTGTAGAGAATTTCTGATGAAAATTTTGTCCTCCAACAGCACCATTACCCTATCCACTGGCACCTTCTATAATCTATTAGTATGGCAAAAAAATTGCCTATGGTTAACTTAAATTATTACTAATATTTATTACACGTGAAAGGGTAAGATCGCTAGTATCTCGAAAACCATACCCCGTAGAGGATTTCTTATGAAAATTTTGTCCCCCATCAGTACTAATACCCTATCCACTGGCACCTTCTAGAATCCATTGGTATGACAAAAAAATAGCCTAGGGTTAACTTAAATTATTACTAATATTTATTACACGTGAAAGAGTAAGATCGCTAATATCTCGAAAAGCATAGCCCATAGAGGATTTCCGATGCAAATTTTGTCCTCCAACAGCACCATTACCCTATCCACTGGTACCGTGCAGAATCTATTGGTATGAAAAAAAAAATAGCCTAGGGTTATATATTGATTACACCTGAAGAGGTAAAATCGCTTATATATCGAAAAATATTGCCCGTAGAGGTTTTCTGATGAAAATTTTGTCCGCCCAACAGTACCAACACGCTATCCACTGGCACTTGTTAGAATCAATTGGTATCAAAAACATATCCTAGGGTTAACTTGACTTATTACTAATATTGATTACACCTGAAAAGGTAATATCGATAATATGTCGAAAACCATAGCCCATAGAGGATTTCCGATGAAAATTTTGACCTCCAACAGCACAATTACCCTATCCACTGGCACCGTACAGAATCTATTAGTATAAAAAAAAAATAGCCTAGAGTTAACATAAATTATTACTAATATTGATTACACGTGAAAGGGTAAGATCGCTAATATCTCGAAAACCATATTCGTAGAGGATTTCTGATTAAAATTTTGTCCCCAACAGTACCAATACCCTATCCGGTGGCCCCTTATAAACTCTACTGGTATGAAAAAAAATAGCCTAGGGTTAACTTGAATTATTACTTATATTGATTATCCTTGAAAAGATAAGATCGCTAATATCTCGAAAATCATAGCCCGTAAAGCATTTTTGATGAAAATTTTGTCCCCCAACTGTACCAATACCCTATCCACTGGCAATTTCTAGAATATATTGGTATGAAAAAAAAATAGCCTAGGGTTGACTCGAATTATTATTAATATTGACTACACCTGAAAAGTTAAGATCGCTAATATCTCGAAGACCATAACCTGTAGAGAATTTCTGATGAAAATTTTGTCCTCCAACAGCACCATTACCCTATCCACTGGCACCTTCTAGAATCTATTGGTATTAAAAAAAATAGCCTAGGGTTAACTTAAATTATTACTAATATTGATTACGCCTGAAAAGGTAAGATCGCTAGTATCTCGAAAGCCATACCCCGTAGAGGATTTCTTATGAAAATTTTGTCCCCCAACAGTACTAATACCCTATCCACTGGCACCTTCTAGAATCCATTGGTATGACAAAAAAATAGCCTAGGGTTAACTTAAATTATTACTAATATTTATTACACGTGAAAGAGTAAGATCGCTAAGATGTCGAAGAGCATAGCCCATAGAGGATTTCTGATGAAAATTTTGTCCTCCAACAGCACCATTACCCTATCCACTGGCACCTTCTAGAATCTATTGGTATTAAAAAAAAATAGTCTAGGGTTAACTTAAATTATTACTAATATTGATTACGCCTGAAAAGGTAAGATCGCTAGTATCTCGAAAACCATACCCCGCAGAGGATTTGTTCCGTCGCGGAACAATAATTTAAATCAAAACAAAACACTCACTGTAAATATCAAGTGCCACAGCAACTCCTGGCACTTTATAGGCATTGCCTGTATGTATTCAGGCCCTTTTATTTTTTTCAGGCCTTTGGCCTTATATAAATATACCTAAAAAGAAAACAAAACAAGATTAATCATAATACAAATAAAAAATAAAAGTCTCAGATCATTCCGATCCGACACTTTTACATGAAAATTTTACTTACCTAAAAACCGTAGAATCCGACTCCCACGATACACCGCATTCCTCCTTGAGAGCCACAGTACCATGTAAACTGAAAATATAAACATGAAAATACATTAACGCAAATAAATAAACAAAAATTGAAGAATCTTACCAATTTCACGGCTACTGCCGTCAACTTCCAGTGACATTTGTGTCACAGGCAGCTGGTACGTTGTCTTCTTCTTCTTCTATTTACTAAAGAAGATCTCCACTACGCCATCGACAACAAAAATCTCCATAGCGACACGCTGCTACTGCATAGCGTCAAGGCAACAGCGACCGACAGACGCACTGCTCCCATTGTATTCCCGGCTATAAATAGCGAGCAGTTGGGAATAGCAACTCACTTGCAAATTGAGCAGTCAACAAGGCAGATCGGAAGCGCTAAACCGAAATTAAGTCTTGACTAGGAAGGGAAGAATTGAACCCTATTTTTTAAATATATTAATTAAATTATATTTTTCAGCACCCCCAAGCTGAGGTAGTTTTGAACCTGGCAAATTTAATGAGCAGTGAATGAAGCTCATTCTGTTTTGCACCTCAATTCGAATTCTTTCTAATCTAGTTTTTTATATTTTACAGGATAAACGTGGAGTATTCACGAGTTATCATTTGGATTAATTTTTTTGGATCATTTGGATTTTTTTGGTTGGAGTTATTTTATTATTTTTTTGGATTATTATTTGAGTTATTATTTTGTTTGAGTTTATTCTTTTATTAGTTTATTTTTATTATCATTTTTTGTTTATAAGTAGCAAGTAAGCACTGAAGTACTAGGCTAAGAATAATTTTGTGAAGAATAATAAAAAAATATTGACATTAACAAATTTTGCGTTCACCAGTCCTGTCCACCACACCGGCACCTCCCCTTTTTTTATGTAAAGCCCATATTGGGACTTCACATTGGTCCTTCAAAGCCGGATAGGACTGGGAAAACAAAATGGCGGATGTCGATATTTTAATTCTCACACAAAACGCTCTAAACGATCAAATAGATAAAGCCAGAATTAACCATGGCAAGGCAAATTCAGAAACCAAACAAGGAAAGAAGTATTATGCTACTCGCATTCAATCTCTTGAAAAGCTATGGCAAGCATTTACAGAGACGCATATAGCAATCTGGTCAACCGAAAACGGCGCGGACAGCGAATATGCCGAAGGCAACTTATACGAAGAGACCGAAGAATTATATATCAATCTCATGTCAAAGTTGTCCCAGGAGCTAGAGGAGTCGTGCCCAACGTTACCTCATACTAGAGAACAACCTGCCACACAGACAGTATGTCTACCAAAAATTGAGACTCGGCTTCCACCCATACAAATACCAATATTTGATGGCAATTACAAGACATGGCATACGTTTCATGATCTGTTCAATTCACTGATCCACAAAGATCCAAACTTATCAAAGGTTCAGAAACTTCACTACCTAAAACTTAGCGTTACGGGGGAAGCAGAACGCCTATTACGCCAATTCGAGGTAATCGATGCGAATTATCTCAAGGCATGGGAACTCTTACAAAAGAGATTCGAAAACAAGAGAGTACTAGTAAACACTCATTTAAAAACATTACTTAGTCAAGCACCTATAAAAGCCGAATCAGCTCACGCCATACGCTCCCTTCTCGATCAAACAGAAGAGAGTCTTCATGAGCTTCGATATCTAGGGCTTCCAGTTGAACATTGGGACGCCATACTGATATACCATCTTGTTCAACGCCTCCCTCCAGAAACACATCAATTGTGGGAGCATGAGCAAGGAACAAGAAACGAAATTTCCAAATACTCCGATCTGTCAACGTTTCTAGAGACAAGGTTCCGCACTCTAGAAGCAATCCAAGAGTGTCAAAATACTAAGACACACGAAAATGTACGTCAGTACAAAAACCAAAACGAGGCACGTGCTCGTACTCGAGATCCCCGCAGCGGGTATCAAACCTCAAAGGCGCACACTAGTGCATCCCAATGAAACTATACCAACAAAAATGCCTACACATTTTTGAACAAATCGCACACATGCTCAATGTGCAAGCAGAATCACACTCTTTTTCACTGCTCTTCGTTTAAAAAATTATCTCCAAAGGAGAGATTAAATTTTATAAATAATCACAGGTTATGCAAAAACTGCCTTTCGTCAGGACATAACCTCAATGGCTGCCCAAGCAAAAAATCATGCCTCCAATGCCACAAGAGGCACAATACTCTCATCCATTTAGAAAAAGAGAATTTATCCATACATAACCAAGAGCAATCTGAAATAAAACTTAAAGAGCCTAACGACAGTAATGAGCCAGTAACAAAGTCATTCTTTTCGACAAACGTCAGTAGGGCATTATTGTCAACTGCGTTAGTCGATATAGAGAGTCCAGACGGACAAACCCACACAATGAGAGCTCTAATAGACTCGGGCTCACAAGTATCGTTCATTACTGAAGCTGCCAGTAAACGTTTAAGGCTACCACGAAAAACAACACACGTCAAAGTCAGCGGGTTAGGAAAAACTCAAACCGCCCACGTGAAGGCACAAACATCATTCAAGATGAAATCAATCAACACGAAATTTGAAACCAAGATCAACGCTCTGATATTGCAGAAGATCACAGATTTCGTACCAGCTGACACCATAGATGTCAAAAAATTACTCTATCTGCAACACCTGCTACTCGCCGATCCCAGGTTCTACAACCCTGGTCAAATAGACTTACTACTGGGAGCAGATGTATACGCCGAAATCATTGAGAGCGGAGTCATAAAGGGCGCCCCTGGAGATCCAACTGCTAAGCATACCCAATTAGGATGGATCCTAATGGGAAGTACAAGCAGCAAAAAACCCAGCACAGTTAAGACGTTCACTGTTCAAATAGAACCAGAATATCAGCTAGAGCAACAGTTGAGAAAATTTTGGGAGATAGAGGAAATTCCAAGGAAAATAACAAATCCCGATGACGAGCTATGTGAGGAAATATATACAGCATCACATAAGCGCTTGAAACAAGGTCAGTATCAGGTTAAACTGCCCTTCAGAAACCCAAACGGACCGGAACTTGGCCACAGCCGACATGTGGCATTGAAACAATTTCTCCAATTAGAGAAACGCTTTGAAAAACAACCCGAGCTGCACACACAGTACAAAACATGCATCAAGGAATATTTACAGCTAGGACATATGACAGAACTCGAATCAACCCAAAATTCAGCGGAACAGAACAACATCTGTCATTATTATCTGCCACATCACGCAGTCATTAAAGAAGGCTCGACGACCAAGCTGAGAGTAGTCTTCAACGCCTCCGCAAAATCAACAAACGGAAGGCCACTGAATGAGCAAATGTTGGCCGGACCAACAATCCAACCCACCTTATGGGCTAGGCTACTATCTTAAATTGGCGCCTATACAAAATCGCTTTCACCGCTGACATAGAGAAAATGTACAGGATGATCCAAATGCATCCTGAACATACCAATTATCAAAGAATCCTATGGAGAGATTCACCAAAGGAACCGATAAAAGATTATCAGCTGACAACAGTCACGTTTGACACTACGTCAGCTCCATATCTTGCCATCCGCACCCTGCATCAATTAGCAGACGACGAGCAAGACAAGTATCCACTTGCATCCCGAAGCCTAAAAAACGACTTTTACGTCGACGACCTACTAACAGGGGCACATGATACTAAAGGTGGGTTAACATTACAAACAGAACTAATTAACGTCCTTTCCAAAGGAGGCTTTAATCTCCGTAAATGGACAGCCAATCATCCGGAATTAATTAAAAACATTCCTCATCAACACAGAGAAATCAATTCTGTTCTAGATTTATCAGAAAAGGATACCATTAAAACTCTTGGTCTCCAGTGGCATCCAGCGCGTGACGAGTTTAGCTTCAAGGTAAGCCCATTACTTCAAAAACCACTGTTTACTAAGCGGATAATCTTATCCGAGACAGCATCACTGTTCGATCCATTAGGATGGTTGGCACCAATTATTATTATCGCCAAGATTTTTATACAAAATCTATGGTTGAATAAATATTCGTGGGACGAAGCTTTACCTGAAGCCATCACAATTAAATGGAAGAGATTCAGGGAAAGCTTAAAACACATCCAATCAGTCAAAATACCACGATGGGTAGGTTTTTCACCTACAGCAAAAGGCATGGAATTGCATGGATTCTGCGACGCGTCAGAAAAGGCCATTGCAGGTGTTGTATATTTAAGAATCATAAACAACGACAACACTATTAGCACTCATATATTTACGTCAAAAACTAGAGTCGCTCCAACAAAATCAATATCACTTCCAAGACTCGAGCTATGTGGAGCTGTTTTACTCTCCCGTCTAATGAAACAAATCAAGGCTGACATAAATATCACGGACAGTTCCACTGTCGCATGGTCCGACTCAGAAGTCACCTTGTCCTGGATTCAAAAACAGCCATCAACTTGGAAAACATTCATAGCAAATCGAGTGGCAGAAATCCAGGAAAATATACATCCTCGACTATGGCGATATGTACCATCCAAAAGTAACCCAGCAGACTGCGCCTCTCGAGGACTTAACCCGGACGAACTTGTCGAATCCAAGCTTTGGTGGAACGGACCATCATGGTTACAGCAATCCAGAGAGGTTTGGCCAAAACAGCCCACGTTTCACAAGTGCTCTGAACTTGAGATCCGAACAGTCAAGGCATTGACTTGCACTTGCCTAGAAATTGAATGGTTGACAAGGTATTCCTCATTCCCTAAATTAGTAAGAATTGTCGCTTATTGCAAAAGGTTTTTTAACAACTGCAAATCTAAAAGCACAATTAAGCAGTCTAGCTATCTCACATACTCCGAATTACAAGAAGCTGAGAATATTATCATATCCATTGTACAGCAGATAGCATTTCCAAATGAGTTCCATTATCTTAAATCAAATAAACCAATTTCAAGGACAAGGCGCATTCTCACTTTTAATCCATATTTAGACCATAAACAATTAATCCGAGTCGGCGGCAGACTCGAAAATTCGATACTGACCTACAATCAAAAGCACCCAATCATCCTACCAAATGACCATCATGTGTCACGGATTATCATCAATAACATTCATCATTGTGCATTACATGGAGGTATACAACTTACCCTCAATTTATTACGTAACAAATACTGGCTGCTTAACGCCAGAAACACCGTTCGTCAGCAGTTACGAAAATGCATCCCCTGCTTCAAAACAAAACCAACGCCATCTACACAGATTATGGGAAACCTTCCATCATCACGAATCACCCCTGCATTAACCTTCGAACACACTGGCGTCGATTATGCCGGTCCCATTGACATTAAAACGTCAAAATTAAGAAACGCTAAAATCATAAAGGGATATCTAAGCATTTTTGTATGCATGGCGACCAAAGCCATTCACATTGAAGTCGTGTCGGAATTGACGACAGCGGCATTCATCGCTGCATTGAAACGATTCATAAGCCGCCGAGGCTTATGCGCCCATATTTATTCCGATTGCGGCACAAACTTCGTCGGCGCAAGCAGGGAATTGTCTAATCAAATTAAAACCATTTTGAAGACATTTCCACATGACAGTTCTACTGTCACAGAACTTGCAAGCATTACGTGGCATTTCAACCCACCGTCAGCGCCACACTTTGGTGGATTATGGGAAGCAGGAGTTAAGGCAGTAAAAACCCACATGAAGCGAACCTTACAAAACGCCATTTTAACTTTTGAAGAACTGTCAACCGTAATCTGTCAAATCGAAGCTTGCGTAAATTCCAGACCTCTGTCTCCGCTTTCCAATGATCCAAGCGATTTTAACATTTTAACTCCTGGGCATTTTTTAATTGGTCGAAATTTAAAGACAATTCCAGAACTGTCTATCACTGATAAAACAACTTCCCTCAAACGTTGGCAATATGTCCAATGGTTGACAGATCAATTATGGAAAAAGTGGTCAAAAGAATATCTTCAAGGTTTACAAGCTCGTAAAAAATGGAAAAAACCAGAAAATAACCTCAAAATAAATGATTTAGTTTTAATACAAGATCATCATTGTCTAGCCACAAAATAGCCGACAGGTCGAATAATAAAAATCAACCCAGGCCAGGACAAAAGGGTCAGAGTAGCAACTGTCAAAACACAGAATACTCAAATAATTCGGCCAATTATTAAATTATACAAGTTACCCATTTAAACAAAACTATAATTCAACAAAATTTTTCACATTGAAAATCAAAAATAAATAACATCCCACACGAAGCACAAACGATCCCACACGGGCATAACGAAGCACGACATTTGTTTTTCTCAACCATACAAACATGCCTCAGCACAGCGCAAGTTTTGTGCTACGCTTGCGCCCAGACGCACCAACACAATAACTTTTCGTAATATCAGTGCCAAATTAAATAGTACAATATTACTAACATAAATAATAAAATAATACTACACCACAAATATATACATTTATCCCCGAATCACATTATTCAATCCAAAAATGAAGCGTGTGGGCCTTAATTAAACAAAATAAAGCAATACAACAGCAATACAAAATCAGCCAACTTCAGTTCAAATCTGAAAATCATCATCACTTGACAATCGCACATGGTGTAAAGCGGACTGCCATTATAGTTTTTTATAATTTCTTATTAATTTTTTAGTTTTTATTATTTTCCCTTTGAGTTGCTTAAAGTTTTTAAGTTATTATTCGTTTATTATTTTTTTTTTTACAAAATTATTGGGAAATGGACTCACTACCTTGCTTGGATGACTGTCTCTGGATCGACGACATTCCCGATCTAGAGACTATTCCAATAAAGGACAAGTTAAGAGCAACTGAGATGCCTCAACCACCAAGAGTATTCAAGCCTCCATTCGAGGCAGTCCCTGCTACCAAACAGGTACAGGCACTCGCACGAGGCCCAGGTATTCGAGTCCATACGACTCCATCTCGACCCCCAACTGGGGCAAAACGTGAAAATCGTATTGAATGTCTCAGTTCGGCACCGAAAAAGGCACGGATACTCCCACAAGCTCCGAATTCGAAACCGCCGCAAGAACGACGTTCATGTCCAGTCAAAATACATGAACCACATCCCAGTCAGGTACCAAAACAAGCCAAACTACCACAGGCAACGACAAGTCGAAATGAGACAAAAAATAGTGTAGAATGTGCCAGCTTAGCGCCAAAGGAGTTCAAAAAATCACGTCCAAAAACAGCATGGGTAGCTGATGAAACAGGTCCCAGCTCAGCTCCAGACAGAGCAATTCCAGAAGTGAAGGCAATTGCGATCGAATCACGTCCAGAGGCATCATGCCTAGACAAGACACACTCACAACCACGAACAGGAGTACTGTTTCAGGACGCAATTCTGCCTCCGACAAATTTTATAATTGATCCACTTCTATGGAGTGAGATCCGCAAGCAGCCCATACCTTGGGAAAGGGCCTTGACAGCAAGAAAATGCTTCAGGGTACAAACCGATGAAGGCGACACGCTCCGCTTCATCAAAACATCAAACGGAAAAATACGCATACGCCTACAAGTTAAAAAACGTAAGTTTTTAAATACAGAAAACCTCTTTTTAATTCTGGTACAAACAAAAATTAATAATAGAACCAACAGAACAAGGATTATTAAATAAAAGGCTAACCAAAAGTAAATATAAAATTTATTCAATAGAAAAAAAAATCACCAATTATTCAGCCACAGCTTTTTTTGAGGCGGGAGGATGTTCCGTCGCGGAACAATAATTTAAATCAAAACAAAACACTCACTGTAAATATCAAGTGCCACAGCAACTCCTGGCACTTTATAGGCATTGCCTGTATGTATTCAGGCCCTTTTATTTTTTTTTTCAGGCCTTTGGCCTTATATAAATATACCTAAAAAGAAAACAAAACAAGATTAATCATAATACAAATAAAAAATAAAAGTCTCAGATCATTCCGATCCGAGACTTTTACATGAAAATTTTACTTACCTAAAAACCGTAGAATCCGACTCCCACGATACACCGCATTCCTCCTTGAGAGCCACAGTACCATGTAAACTGAAAATATAAACATGAAAATACATTAACGCAAATAAATAAACAAAAATTGAAGAATCTTACCAATTTCACGGCTACTGCCGTCAACTTCCAGTGACATTTGTGTAACAGGCAGCTGGTACGTTGTCTTCTTCTTCTTCTATTTACTAAAGAAGATCTCCACTACGCCAACGACAACAAAAATCTCCATAGCGACACGCTGCTACTGCATAGCGTCAAGGCAACAGCGACCGACAGACGCACTGCTCCCATTGTATTCCCGGCTATAAATAGCGAGCAGTTGGGAATAGCAACTCACTTGCAAATTGAGCAGTCAACAAGGCAGATCGGAAGCGCTAAACCGAAATTAAGTCTTGACTAGGAAGGGAAGAATTGAACCCTATTTTTTAAATATATTAATTAAATTATATTTTTCAGCACCCCCAAGCTGAGGTAGTTTTGAACCTGGCAAATTTAATGAGCAGTGAATGAAGCTCATTCTATTTTGCACCTCAATTCGAATTCTTTCTAATCTAGTTTTTTATATTTTACAGGATAAACGTGGAGTATTCACGAGTTATCATTTGGATTAATTTTTTTGGATCATTTGGATTTTTTTGGTTGGAGTTATTTTATTATTTTTTTGGATTATTATTTGAGTTATTATTTTGTTTGAGTTTATTCTTTTATTAGTTTATTTTTATTATCATTTTTTGTTTATAAGTAGCAAGTAAGCACTGAAGTACTAGGCTAAGAATAATTTTGTGAAGAATAATTAAAAAAATATTGACATTAACAAATTTTGCGTTCACCAGTCCTGTCCACCACACCGGCACCTCCCCTTTTTTTTATGTAAAGCCCATATTGGGACTTCACAGGATTTCTTATGAAAATTTTGTCCCCCAACAGTACTAATACCCTATCCACTGGCACCTTCTAGAATCCATTGGTGTGACAAAAAAATAGCCTAGGGTTAACTTAAATTATTACTAATATTTATTACACGTGAAAGAGTAATATCGCTAATATCTCGAAAAGCATAGCCCATAGAGGATTTCCAATGAAAATTTTGTCCTCCAACAGCACCATTACTCTGTCCACTGGCACCTTCTAAATTCTATTGGAATGAAAAAAATAGCTTAGTATTAACTTAAATTATTACTAATATTGATTACACCTGAAACGGTAAGATCGCTAATATCTCGAAAACCATAGTCGTAGAGGATTTCTGATGAAAATTATGTCCACAACAGTACCAATACCCTATCCGCTGGCCCCTTCTAGAATCTATTGGTATGAAAAAAAAAATAGCCTAGGGTTAACTTAAATTATTACTAATATTGATTACGCCTGAAAATGTAAGATCGCTAATATCTCGAAAACCATACTCCGTAGAGGATTTCTTATGAAAATTTTGTCCCCCAACAGTACCAATACCCTATCCACTGGCACCTTCAAAATTCTATTGGAATGAAAAAAAATAGCCTCGTATTAACTTAAATTATTACTAATATTGATTATCCTTGAAAAGATAAGATCGCTAATATCTCGAAAATCATAGCCCGTAAAGCATTTTTGATGAAAATTTTGTCCCCCAACTGTTCCAATACCCTATCCATTGGCAATTTCTAGAATATATTGGTATGAAAAAAGAAAATAGCCTAGGGTTGACTTGAATTATTATTAATATTGATTACACCTGAAAAGTTAAGTCGCTAATATCTCGAAGACCATAACCTGTAGAGAATTTCTGATGAAAATTGTGTCCTCCAACAGCACCATTACCCTATCCACTGGCACCTTCTAGAATCTATTGGTATTAAAAAAAAATAGTCTAGGGTTAACTTAAATTATTACTAATATTGATTACGCCTGAAAAGGTAAGATCGCTAGTATCTCGAAAATCATACACCGTAGAGGATTTCTAATGAAAATTTTGTCCCCCAACAGTACTAATACCCTATCCACTGGCATCTTCTAGAATCCATTGGTATGACAAAAAAATAGCCTAGGGTTAACTTAAATTATTACTAAGATTTATTACACGCGAAAGAGTAAGATCGCTAATATCTCGAAAAGCATAGCCCATAGAGGATTTCCGATGAAAATTTTGTCCTCCAACAGCTCCATTAACCTATCCACTGGCAGCGTCCAGATTCTAGCCTAGGGTTAACTATTGATAACACCTGAAGAGGTAAAATCGCTAATATATCGATGAAAATTTTGTCCACCCAACAGTACCAATACGCTAACCACTGGCACTTGTTAGAATCTATTGGTATCAAAAACTTATCCTAGGGTTAACTTGAATTATTACTAATATTGATTACACCTGAAAAGGTAACATCGATAGTATCTCAAAAACCATAGCCCATAGAGGATTTCCGATGAAAATTTTGCCCTCAAACAGCACAATTACCCTATCCACTGGCGCCGTACAGAATCTGTTAGTATGAAAAAAAAAATAGCCTAGAGTTAACTTAAATTATTACTAATATTGATTACACGTGAAAGGGTAAAATGGCTAATATCTCGAAAACCATAGTCGTAGAGGATATCGGATGAAAATTTTGTCCCCAACCGTACCAATACCCTATCCGCTGGCCCCTTCTAGAATCTATTTGTATGAAAAAAAAAAAAAAATAGCCTAGGGTTAGCTTGAATTATTACTAATATTGATTATACTTGAAAATGTAAGATCGCTAATATCTCGAAAAACATAGCCCATAGAGGATTTCCGATGAAAATTTTGCCCTCAAACAGCACAATTACCCTATCCACTGGCACCGTACAGAATCTGTTAGTATGAAAAAAAATAGCCTAGAGTTAACTTAAATTATTACTAATATTGATTACACGGGAAAGGGTAAAATCGCTAATATCTCGAAAACCATAGTCGTAGAGGATTTCTGATGAAAATTTTGTCCCCAACAGTACCAATACCCTATCCGCTGGCCCGCTCTAGAATCTATTGGTATGAAAAAAAAATAGCCTAGGGTTAACTTAAATTATTACTAATATTGATTACGCGTGAAAATGTAAGATCGCTAATATCTCGAAAACCATACCGCGTAGAGGATTTCATATGAAAATTTTGTCCCCCAACAGTACCAATACCCTATCCACTGGCACCTTCTAGAATCTATTGGTATGCAAAAAAAAATAGCCTAGGGTTGACTAGAATTATTAGTAATATTGATTACACCTGAAAAGTTAAGATCACTAATATCTCGAAGACCATAACCTGTAGAGAATTTCTGATTAAAATTTTGTCCTCCAACAGCAACATTACCCTATCCACTGGCACCTTCTAGAATCTATTGGTATGAAAAAAACAGCCTAGGGTTAACTACTGATTACACCTGAAGAGGTAAAATCGCTAATATATCGAAAACAATTGCCCGTAGAGGTTTTCTGATGAAAATTTTGTCCGCCCAACAGTACCAATACGCTATCCGCTGGCACTTGTTAGAATCTATTGGTATCAAAAAAATATCCTGGGGTTAACTTGAATTATTACTAATATTGATTACGCCTGAAAATGTAAGATCGCTAATATCTCGAAAAACATACCCCGTAGAGGATTTCTTATGAGAATTTTGTCCCCCAACAGTACCAATACCCGATCCACTGGCACCTCCTAGAATCTATTGGTATGAAAAAAAAAACAGCCTAGGGTTAACTACTGATTACACCTGAAGAGGTAAAATCGCTAATATATCGAAAACAATTGCCCGTAGAGGTTTTTGATGAAAATTTTGTCCCCCCAACAGTACCAATACGCTATCCACTGGCACTTGTTAGAATCTATTGGTATCAGAAAAATATCCTGGGGTTAACTTGAATTATTACTAATATTGATTACGCCTGAAAATGTAAGATCGCTAATATCTCGAAAACCATACCCCGTAGAGGATTTCTTATGAAAATTTTGTCCCTAAACAGTACCAATACCCTATCCACTGGCACCTTCTAGAATCTATTGGTATCAAGAAAATATCCTGGGGTTAACTTGAATTATTACTAATACTGATAACACGTGAAAGGGTAAGATCGCTAATATCTCGAAAACCATAGCCGTAGAGGATTTCTGATGAAAATTTTGTCCCTCAACAGTACAAATACTCTATCCGCTGGCCCCTTCTAGAATCCATTGGTATGAAAAAAAAATAGCCTAGGGTTAGCTTGAATTATTACTAATATTGATTATCCTTGAAAAGGTAAGATCGCTAATATCTCCAAAATCATAGCACGTACAGGACTTCTAATGAAAATGTTGTCCCCCAACAGTACCAATACCCTATCCACTGGCAACTTCTAGAATATATTGGTATGAAAAAAAAATAGGCTAGGGTTAACATGAATTATTACTTATATTGTTTACGCCTGAAAAGTTAAGATCGCTATTATCTCGAAAACCATACCCCGTAGAGGATTTCTTCTGAAAATTTTGTCCCCCAACAGTACCAATACCCTATCCACTGGCACCTTCTAGAATCTATTGGTATCAAGAAAATATCCTGGGGTTGACTTGCATTATTACTAATATTGATAACACGTGAAAGGGTAAGATCGCTAATATCTCGAAAACCATAGCCGTAGAGGATTTCTGTTGAAAATTTTGTCCCTCAACAGTACCAATACCCTATCCGCATGTCAAGTTCTAGAATCCATTGGTATGAAAAAAAAAAATAGCCTAGGGTTAGCTTGAATTATTACTAATATTGATTATCCTTGAAAGGGTAAGATCGCTAATATGTCTAAAACCATAGCCGTACAGGATTTCTGATGAAAATTTTGTCCCCCAACATTACCAATACCCTATGCACTGGCAAGTTCTAGAATATATAGTTATGAAATAAAAAATAGCCTAGGGTTGGCTTGAATTATTATTAATATTGATTACACCTGAAAAGTTAAGATCGCAAATATCTCGAAGACCATAACCTGTAGAGCATTTCTGATGAAAATTTTGTCCCCCAACAGTACCAATACCTTATCCACTGGCAACTTCTAGATTATATTGGTATAAAAAAAATAGCCTAGGGTTAATTTGAATTATTACTAAAATTGTTTACGCCTGAAAAGTTAAGATCGCTATTATCTCGAAATCATACCCCGTAGACGATTTCTTCTGAAAATCTTGTTCCCCAACAGTACCAATACCCTATCCGCTTGCACCGTCTAAAATCTATTGGAATGAAAAAAATAACTAAAATTATTACCAATATTGATTACACCTGAAACGGTAAGATCGCTAATATCTCGAAAACCATAGCCGTACAGGATTTCTGATGAAAAATTTTGTCCCACAACGGTACCAATACCCTATCCGCTGGCCCCTTATAAACTCTACTGGTATGAAAAAAAATAGCCTAGGGTTAATTTGAATTATTATTTATACTGATTATCCTTGAAAAGGTAAGATCGCTAATATCTCGAAAATCATAGCCCGTAAACCATTTTTGATGAAAATTTTGTCCCCCAACTGTACCAATACCATATCCACTGGCAATTTATAGAATATATTGGTATGAAAAAAAAAATAGCCTAGTGTTGACTTGAATTATTATATATATTGATTACACCTGAAAAGTTAAGATGGCTAATATCACGAAGACCATAACCTGTAGAGAATTTCTGATGAAACTTTTGTCCTCCAACAGCACCATTACCCTATCCACTGGCACCTTCTAGAATCTATTGGTATTAAAAAATAAATAGCCTAGGATTAACTTAAATTATTACTAATATTGATTACGCCTGAAAAGGTAAGATCATTAGTATCTCGAAAACCATACCCCGTAGAGGATTTCTTATGAAAATTTTGTCCCCAACAGTACCAATACCCTATCTGCTGGCCTCTCCTAGAATATATTGGTATGAAAAAAAAATAGCCTTGGGTTAACTGAAATTATTACTAATATTGATTACGCCTGAAAAGGTAAGATCGCTAGTATCTCGAAAACCATACCCCGTAGAGGATTTCTTATGAAAATTTTGTCCCCCAACAGTACCAATACCCTATCCACTGGCACCTTCTAGAATCTATTGGTATCAAAAAAATATCCTAGGGTTAACTTGAATTATTACTAATATTGATTACACCTGAAAAGGTAACATCGATAATATCTCGAAAACCATAGCCCATAGAGGAATTCCGATGAAAATTTTGCCCTCCAACAGCACAAGTACCCTATCCACTGGCACGGTACAGAATCTATTAGTATGAAAAAAAAAATAGCCCAGAGTTAACTTAAATTATTACTAATATTGATTACACGTGAAAGGGTAAAATCGCTAATATCTCGAAAACCATAGTCGTAGAGGATTTCTGATGTAAATTTTGTCCCCAACAGTACCAATACCCTATCCGCTGGCCCCTTCTAGAATCTATTAGTATGAAAAAAAAATAGCCTAGGGTTAGCTTGAATTATTACTAATATTGATTATACTTGAAAAGGTGAGATCGCTAATAGCTTGAAAATCATAGCCCGTACAGGATTTCTGATGAAAATTTTGTCCCCCAACAGTACCAATACCCTATCCACTAGCAACTTCTAGAATATATTGGTATAAAAAAAAATAGCCTAGGGTTAACTTGAATTATTACTAAAATTGTTTACGCCTGAATAGTTAAGATCGCTATTATCTCGAAAACCATACCCCGTAGAGGATTTCTTCTGAAAATTTTGTCCCCCAACAGTACCAATACTTTATCAGCTTGCACCGTCTAAATTCTATTGGAATGAAAAAAAAATAGCCTAGTATTAACTTAAATTATTACTAATATTGATTATCCTTGAAAAGGTAAGATCGCTAATATCTCGAAAAGCATACTCCATAGAGGATTTCCGATGAAAATTTTGTCCTCCAACAGCAGCATTACCCTATCCACTGGCACCGTACAGAATCTATTAGTTTGAAAAAAAAAAATAGGCTAGAGTTAACTTAAATTATTACTAATATTGAGTACGCCTGAAAAGGTAAGATCGCTAGTATCTCGAAAACCATACCCCGTATAGGATTTCTTATGAAAATTTTGCCCCAAACAGTACTAATACCCTATCAACTGGCACCTTCTAGAATCTATTGGTATGAAAAAAAAAAATAGCCTAGGGTTAACTTAAATTATTACTAATATTGATTACGCCTGAAAATGTAAGATCGCTATTATCTCGAAAACCATACCCCGTAGAGGATTGATTACACCTGAAAAGGTAACATCGATAATATCTCGAAAACCATAGCCCATAAAGGATTTCACATGAAAATTTGCCCTCCAACAGCACAATTACCCTATCCACTGGCACCGTACAGAATCTATTAGTTTGAAAAAAAAAAATAGGCTAGAGTTAACTTAAATTATTACTAATATTGATTACACATGAAAGCGTAAAATCGCTAATATCTCGAAAACCCTAGTCGTAGAGGATTTCTGATGAAAAATTTTATCCCGCAACAGTAACAATACCCTATCCGCTGGCTCCCTCTAGAATCTATTGGTATGAAAAAAAAAAAATAGCCTAGGGTTAACTTAAATTATTACTAATATTGATTACGCCTGAAAATGTAAGATCGCTATTATCTCGAAAAGCATACCCCGTAGAGGATTGATTACACCTGAAAGGTAACATCGATAATATCTCGAAAACCTTAGCCCATAGAGGATTTCACATGAAAATTTGCCCTCCAACAGCACAATTACCCTATCCACTGGCACCGTACAGAATCTTTTAGTTTGAAAAAAAAAAAATAGGCTAGAGTTAACTTAAATTATTACTAATATTGATTACGCCTGAAAAGGTAAGAGCGCTAGTATCTCGAAAACCATACCCCGTATAGGATTTCTTATGAAAATTTTGCCCCAAACAGTACTAATACCCTATCAACTGGCACCTTCTAGAATCTATTGGTATGAAAAAAAAAAATAGCCTAGGGTTAACTTAAATTATTACTAATATTGATTACGCCTGAAAATGTAAGATCGCTATTATCTCGAAAACCTTACCCCGTAGAGGATTGATTACACCTGAAAAGGTAACATCGATAACATCTCGAAAACCATAGCCCATAAAGGATTTCACATGAAAATTTGCCCTCCAACAGCACAATTACCCTATCCACTGGCACCGTACAGAATCTATTAGTTTGAAAAAAAAAAAAATAGGCTAGAGTTAACTTAAATTATTACTAATATTGATTACGCCTGAAAAGGTAAGATGGCTAGTATCTCGAAAACCATACCCCGTATAGGATTTCTTATGAAAATTTTGCCCCAAACAGTACTAATACCCTATCCACTGGCACCTTCTAGAATCCATTGGTATGAAAAAATACATAGCCTAGGGTTAACTATTGATTACACCTGAAGAGGTAAAATCGCTAATATATCGAAAACTATTGCCCGTAGAGGTTTTCTGATGAAAATTTTGTCCACCCAACAGTACCAATACGCTATCCACTGGCACTTGTTATAATCTATTGGTATCAAAAACATATCCTAGGGTTAACTTGAATTATTACTAATATTGATTATACCTGAAAAGGTAACATCGATAATATCTCGAAAACCATAGCCCATAGAAGATTTCCGATGAAAATTTTGCCCTCAAACAGCACAATTACCCTATCCATTGGCACCGTACAGAATCTATTAGTATGAAAAAAAAATAGGCTAGATTTAACTTAAATTATTACTAATATTGATTACACGTGACAGGGTAAAATCGCTAATATCTCGAAAATCATAGTCGTAGAGGATTTCTGATGAAAATTTTGTCCCCAACAGTACCAATACCCTATCCGCTGGCTCCCTCTAGAATCTATTGGTATGAAAAAAAAAATAGCCTAGGGTTAACTTAAATTATTACTAATATTGATTACGCCTGAAAATGTAAGATCGCTAATATCTCGAAAACCATACTCCGTAGAGGATTTCTTATGAAAATTTTGTCCCCCAACAGTACCAATACCCTATCCACTGGCACCTTCAAAATTCTATTGGAATGAAAAAAAATAGCCTCGTATTAACTTAAATTATTACTAATATTGATTATCCTTGAAAAGATAAGATCGCTAATATCTCGAAAATCATAGCCCGTAAAGCATTTTTGATGAAAATTTTGTCCCCCAACTGTTCCAATACCCTATCCATTGGCAATTTCTAGAATATATTGGTATGAAAAAAGAAAATAGCCTAGGGTTGACTTGAATTATTATTAATATTGATTACACCTGAAAAGTTAAGTCGCTAATATCTCGAAGACCATAACCTGTAGAGAATTTCTGATGAAAATTGTGTCCTCCAACAGCACCATTACCCTATCCACTGGCACCTTCTAGAATCTATTGGTATTAAAAAAAAATAGTCTAGGGTTAACTTAAATTATTACTAATATTGATTACGCCTGAAAAGGTAAGATCGCTAGTATCTCGAAAATCATACACCGTAGAGGATTTCTAATGAAAATTTTGTCCCCCAACAGTACTAATACCCTGTCCACTGGCATCTTCTAGAATCCATTGGTATGACAAAAAAATAGCCTAGGGTTAACTTAAATTATTACTAAGATTTATTACACGCGAAAGAGTAAGATCGCTAATATCTCGAAAAGCATAGCCCATAGAGGATTTCCGATGAAAATTTTGTCCTCCAACAGCTCCATTAACCTATCCACTGGCAGCGTCCAGATTCTAGCCTAGGGTTAACTATTGATAACACCTGAAGAGGTAAAATCGCTAATATATCGATGAAAATTTTGTCCACCCAACAGTACCAATACGCTAACCACTGGCACTTGTTAGAATCTATTGGTATCAAAAACTTATCCTAGGGTTAACTTGAATTATTACTAATATTGATTACACCTGAAAAGGTAACATCGATAGTATCTCAAAAACCATAGCCCATAGAGGATTTCCGATGAAAATTTTGCCCTCAAACAGCACAATTACCCTATCCACTGGCGCCGTACAGAATCTGTTAGTATGAAAAAAAAAATAGCCTAGAGTTAACTTAAATTATTACTAATATTGATTACACGTGAAAGGGTAAAATGGCTAATATCTCGAAAACCATAGTCGTAGAGGATATCGGATGAAAATTTTGTCCCCAACCGTACCAATACCCTATCCGCTGGCCCCTTCTAGAATCTATTTGTATGAAAAAAAAAAAAAATAGCCTAGGGTTAGCTTGAATTATTACTAATATTGATTATACTTGAAAATGTAAGATCGCTAATATCTCGAAAAACATAGCCCATAGAGGATTTCCGATGAAAATTTTGCCCTCAAACAGCACAATTACCCTATCCACTGGCACCGTACAGAATCTGTTAGTATGAAAAAAAATAGCCTAGAGTTAACTTAAATTATTACTAATATTGATTACACGGGAAAGGGTAAAATCGCTAATATCTCGAAAACCATAGTCGTAGAGGATTTCTGATGAAAATTTTGTCCCCAACAGTACCAATACCCTATCCGCTGGCCCGCTCTAGAATCTATTGGTATGAAAAAAAAATAGCCTAGGGTTAACTTAAATTATTACTAATATTGATTACGCGTGAAAATGTAAGATCGCTAATATCTCGAAAACCATACCGCGTAGAGGATTTCATATGAAAATTTTGTCCCCCAACAGTACCAATACCCTATCCACTGGCACCTTCTAGAATCTATTGGTATGCAAAAAAAAATAGCCTAGGGTTGACTAGAATTATTAGTAATATTGATTACACCTGAAAAGTTAAGATCACTAATATCTCGAAGACCATAACCTGTAGAGAATTTCTGATTAAAATTTTGTCCTCCAACAGCAACATTACCCTATCCACTGGCACCTTCTAGAATCTATTGGTATGAAAAAAACAGCCTAGGGTTAACTACTGATTACACCTGAAGAGGTAAAATCGCTAATATATCGAAAACAATTGCCCGTAGAGGTTTTCTGATGAAAATTTTGTCCGCCCAACAGTACCAATACGCTATCCGCTGGCACTTGTTAGAATCTATTGGTATCAAAAAAATATCCTGGGGTTAACTTGAATTATTACTAATATTGATTACGCCTGAAAATGTAAGATCGCTAATATCTCGAAAAACATACCCCGTAGAGGATTTCTTATGAGAATTTTGTCCCCCAACAGTACAAATACCCGATCCACTGGCACCTCCTAGAATCTATTTGTATGAAAAAAAAAACAGCCTAGGGTTAACTACTGATTACACCTGAAGAGGTAAAATCGCTAATATATCGAAAACAATTGCCCGTAGAGGTTTTTGATGAAAATTTTGTCCACCCAACAGTACCAATACGCTATCCACTGGCACTTGTTAGAATCTATTGGTATCAGAAAAATATCCTGGGGTTAACTTGAATTATTACTAATATTGATTACGCCTGAAAATGTAAGATCGCTAATATCTCGAAAACCATACCCCGTAGAGGATTTCTTATGAAAATTTTGTCCCTAAACAGTACCAATACCCTATCCACTGGCACCTTCTAGAATCTATTGGTATCAAGAAAATATCCTGGGGTTAACTTGAATTATTACTAATACTGATAACACGTGAAAGGGTAAGATCGCTAATATCTCGAAAACCATAGCCGTAGAGGATTTCTGATGAAAATTTTGTCCCTCAACAGTACAAATACTCTATCCGCTGGCCCCTTCTAGAATCCATTGGTATGAAAAAAAAATAGCCTAGGGTTAGCTTGAATTATTACTAATATTGATTATCCTTGAAAAGGTAAGATCGCTAATATCTCCAAAATCATAGCACGTACAGGACTTCTAATGAAAATGTTGTCCCCCAACAGTACCAATACCCTATCCACTGGCAACTTCTAGAATATATTGGTATGAAAAAAAAATAGGCTAGGGTTAACATGAATTATTACTTATATTGTTTACGCCTGAAAAGTTAAGATCGCTATTATCTCGAAAACCATACCCCGTAGAGGATTTCTTCTGAAAATTTTGTCCCCCAACAGTACCAATACCCTATCCACTGGCACCTTCTAGAATCTATTGGTATCAAGAAAATATCCTGGGGTTGACTTGCATTATTACTAATATTGATAACACGTGAAAGGGTAAGATCGCTAATATCTCGAAAACCATAGCCGTAGAGGATTTCTGTTGAAAATTTTGTCCCTCAACAGTACCAATACCCTATCCGCATGTCAAGTTCTAGAATCCATTGGTATGAAAAAAAAAATAGCCTAGGGTTAGCTTGAATTATTACTAATATTGATTATCCTTGAAAGGGTAAGATCGCTAATATGTCTAAAACCATAGCCGTACAGGATTTCTGATGAAAATTTTGTCCCCCAACATTACCAATACCCTATGCACTGGCAAGTTCTAGAATATATAGTTATGAAATAAAAAATAGCCTAGGGTTGGCTTGAATTATTATTAATATTGATTACACCTGAAAAGTTAAGATCGCAAATATCTCGAAGACCATAACCTGTAGAGCATTTCTGATGAAAATTTTGTCCCCCAACAGTACCAATACCTTATCCACTGGCAACTTCTAGATTATATTGGTATAAAAAAAATAGCCTAGGGTTAATTTGAATTATTACTAAAATTGTTTACGCCTGAAAAGTTAAGATCGCTATTATCTCGAAATCATACCCCGTAGACGATTTCTTCTGAAAATCTTGTTCCCCAACAGTACCAATACCCTATCCGCTTGCACCGTCTAAAATCTATTGGAATGAAAAAAAATAACTAAAATTATTACCAATATTGATTACACCTGAAACGGTAAGATCGCTAATATCTCGAAAACCATAGCCGTACAGGATTTCTGATGAAAAATTTTGTCCCACAACGGTACCAATACCCTATCCGCTGGCCCCTTATAAACTCTACTGGTATGAAAAAAAATAGCCTAGGGTTAATTTGAATTATTATTTATACTGATTATCCTTGAAAAGGTAAGATCGCTAATATCTCGAAAATCATAGCCCGTAAACCATTTTTGATGAAAATTTTGTCCCCCAACTGTACCAATACCATATCCACTGGCAATTTATAGAATATATTGGTATGAAAAAAAAAATAGCCTAGTGTTGACTTGAATTATTATATATATTGATTACACCTGAAAAGTTAAGATGGCTAATATCACGAAGACCATAACCTGTAGAGAATTTCTGATGAAACTTTTGTCCTCCAACAGCACCATTACCCTATCCACTGGCACCTTCTAGAATCTATTGGTATTAAAAAATAAATAGCCTAGGATTAACTTAAATTATTACTAATATTGATTACGCCTGAAAAGGTAAGATCATTAGTATCTCGAAAACCATACCCCGTAGAGGATTTCTTATGAAAATTTTGTCCCCAACAGTACCAATACCCTATCTGCTGGCCTCTCCTAGAATATATTGGTATGAAAAAAAAATAGCCTTGGGTTAACTGAAATTATTACTAATATTGATTACGCCTGAAAAGGTAAGATCGCTAGTATCTCGAAAACCATACCCCGTAGAGGATTTCTTATGAAAATTTTGTCCCCCAACAGTACCAATACCCTATCCACTGGCACCTTCTAGAATCTATTGGTATCAAAAAAATATCCTAGGGTTAACTTGAATTATTACTAATATTGATTACACCTGAAAAGGTAACATCGATAATATCTCGAAAACCATAGCCCATAGAGGAATTCCGATGAAAATTTTGCCCTCCAACAGCACAAGTACCCTATCCACTGGCACGGTACAGAATCTATTAGTATGAAAAAAAAAATAGCCCAGAGTTAACTTAAATTATTACTAATATTGATTACACGTGAAAGGGTAAAATCGCTAATATCTCGAAAACCATAGTCGTAGAGGATTTCTGATGTAAATTTTGTCCCCAACAGTACCAATACCCTATCCGCTGGCCCCTTCTAGAATCTATTAGTATGAAAAAAAAATAGCCTAGGGTTAGCTTGAATTATTACTAATATTGATTATACTTGAAAAGGTGAGATCGCTAATAGCTTGAAAATCATAGCCCGTACAGGATTTCTGATGAAAATTTTGTCCCCCAACAGTACCAATACCCTATCCACTAGCAACTTCTAGAATATATTGGTATAAAAAAAAATAGCCTAGGGTTAACTTGAATTATTACTAAAATTGTTTACGCCTGAATAGTTAAGATCGCTATTATCTCGAAAACCATACCCCGTAGAGGATTTCTTCTGAAAATTTTGTCCCCCAACAGTACCAATACTTTATCAGCTTGCACCGTCTAAATTCTATTGGAATGAAAAAAAAATAGCCTAGTATTAACTTAAATTATTACTAATATTGATTATCCTTGAAAAGGTAAGATCGCTAATATCTCGAAAAGCATACTCCATAGAGGATTTCCGATGAAAATTTTGTCCTCCAACAGCAGCATTACCCTATCCACTGGCACCGTACAGAATCTATTAGTTTGAAAAAAAAAAAATAGGCTAGAGTTAACTTAAATTATTACTAATATTGAGTACGCCTGAAAAGGTAAGATCGCTAGTATCTCGAAAACCATACCCCGTATAGGATTTCTTATGAAAATTTTGCCCCAAACAGTACTAATACCCTATCAACTGGCACCTTCTAGAATCTATTGGTATGAAAAAAAAAAATAGCCTAGGGTTAACTTAAATTATTACTAATATTGATTACGCCTGAAAATGTAAGATCGCTATTATCTCGAAAACCATACCCCGTAGAGGATTGATTACACCTGAAAAGGTAACATCGATAATATCTCGAAAACCATAGCCCATAAAGGATTTCACATGAAAATTTGCCCTCCAACAGCACAATTACCCTATCCACTGGCACCGTACAGAATCTATTAGTTTGAAAAAAAAAAATAGGCTAGAGTTAACTTAAATTATTACTAATATTGATTACACATGAAAGCGTAAAATCGCTAATATCTCGAAAACCCTAGTCGTAGAGGATTTCTGATGAAAAATTTTATCCCGCAACAGTAACAATACCCTATCCGCTGGCTCCCTCTAGAATCTATTGGTATGAAAAAAAAAAAAATAGCCTAGGGTTAACTTAAATTATTACTAATATTGATTACGCCTGAAAATGTAAGATCGCTATTATCTCGAAAAGCATACCCCGTAGAGGATTGATTACACCTGAAAGGTAACATCGATAATATCTCGAAAACCTTAGCCCATAGAGGATTTCACATGAAAATTTGCCCTCCAACAGCACAATTACCCTATCCACTGGCACCGTACAGAATCTTTTAGTTTGAAAAAAAAAAAATAGGCTAGAGTTAACTTAAATTATTACTAATATTGATTACGCCTGAAAAGGTAAGAGCGCTAGTATCTCGAAAACCATACCCCGTATAGGATTTCTTATGAAAATTTTGCCCCAAACAGTACTAATACCCTATCAACTGGCACCTTCTAGAATCTATTGGTATGAAAAAAAAAATAGCCTAGGGTTAACTTGAATTATTACTTAAATTGATTATCCTTGAAAAGGTAAGATCGCTAATATCTCGAAAATCATAGCCCGTAAACCATTTTTGATGAAAATTTTGTCCCCCAACTGTACCAATACCCTATCCACTGGCAATTTCTAGAATATATTGGTATGAAAAAAAAATAGCCAAGGATTGACTTGAATTATTATTAATATTGATTACACCTGAAAAGTTAAAATCGCTAATATCACGAACACCATAACCTGTAGAGAATTTCTGATGAAAATTTTGTCCTCCAACAGCACCATTACCCTATCCACTGGCACCTTCTATAATCTATTAGTATGGCAAAAAAATTGCCTATGGTTAACTTAAATTATTACTAATATTTATTACACGTGAAAGGGTAAGATCGCTAGTATCTCGAAAACCATACCCCGTAGAGGATTTCTTATGAAAATTTTGTCCCCCATCAGTACTAATACCCTATCCACTGGCACCTTCTAGAATCCATTGGTATGACAAAAAAATAGCCTAGGGTTAACTTAAATTATTACTAATATTTATTACACGTGAAAGAGTAAGATCGCTAATATCTCGAAAAGCATAGCCCATAGAGGATTTCCGATGCAAATTTTGTCCTCCAACAGCACCATTACCCTATCCACTGGTACCGTGCAGAATCTATTGGTATGAAAAAAAAAATAGCCTAGGGTTATATATTGATTACACCTGAAGAGGTAAAATCGCTAATATATCGAAAAATATTGCCCGTAGAGGTTTTCTGATGAAAATTTTGTCCGCCCAACAGTACCAACACGCTATCCACTGGCACTTGTTAGAATCAATTGGTATCAAAAACATATCCTAGGGTTAACTTGACTTATTACTAATATTGATTACACCTGAAAAGGTAATATCGATAATATGTCGAAAACCATAGCCCATAGAGGATTTCCGATGAAAATTTTGACCTCCAACAGCACAATTACCCTATCCACTGGCACCGTACAGAATCTATTAGTATAAAAAAAAATAGCCTAGAGTTAACATAAATTATTACTAATATTGATTACACGTGAAAGGGTAAGATCGCTAATATCTCGAAAACCATATTCGTAGAGGATTTCTGATTAAAATTTTGTCCCCAACAGTACCAATACCCTATCCGGTGGCCCCTTATAAACTCTACTGGTATGAAAAAAAATAGCCTAGGGTTAACTTGAATTATTATTTATATTGATTATCCTTGAAAAGATAAGATCGCTAATATCTCGAAAATCATAGCCCGTAAAGCATTTTTGTTGAAAATTTTGTCCCCCAACTGTACCAATACCCTATCCACTGGCAATTTCTAGAATATATTGGTATGAAAAAAAATAGCCTAGGGTTGACTCGAATTATTATTAATATTGACTACACCTGAAAAGTTAAGATCGCTAATATCTCGAAGACCATAACCTGTAGAGAATTTCTGATGAAAATTTTGTCCTCCAACAGCACCATTACCCTATCCACTGGCACCTTCTAGAATCTATTGGTATTAAAAAAAATAGCCTAGGGTTAACTTAAATTATTACTAATATTGATTACGCCTGAAAAGGTAAGATCGCTAGTATCTCGAAAACCATACCCCGTAGAGGATTTCTTATGAAAATTTTGTCCCCCAACAGTACTAATACCCTATCCACTGGCACCTTCTAGAATCCATTGGTATGACAAAAAAATAGCCTAGGGTTAACTTAAATTATTACTAATATTTGTTACACGTGAAAGAGTAAGATCGCTAATATCTCGAAGAGCATAGCCCATAGAGGATTTCTGATGAAAATTTTGTCCTCCAACAGCACCATTACCCTATCCACTGGCACCTTCTAGAATCTATTGGTATTAAAAAAAAATAGTCTAGGGTTAACTTAAATTATTACTAATATTGATTACGCCTGAAAAGGTAAGATCGCTAGTATCTCGAAAACCATACCCGGCAGAGGATTTGTTCCGTCGCGGAACAATAATTTAAATCAAAACAAAACACTCACTGTAAATATCAAGTGCCACAGCAACTCCTGGCACTTTATAGGCATTGCCCGTATGTATTCAGGCCCTTTTATTTTTTTCAGGCCTTTGGCCTTACATAAATATACCTAAAAAGAAAACAAAACAAGATTAATCGTAATACAAATAAAAAATAAAAGTCTCAGATCATTCCGATCCGAGACTTTTACATGAAAATTTTACTTACCTAAAAACCGTAGAATCCGACTCCCACGATACACCGCATTCCTCCTTGAGAGCCACAGTACCATGTAAACTGAAAATATAAACATGAAAATACATTAACGCAAATAAATAAACAAAAATTGAAGAATCTTACCAATTTCACGGCTACTGCCGTCAACTTCCAGTGACATTTGTGTCACAGGCAGCTGGTACGTTGTCTTCTTCTTCTTCTATTTACTAAAGAAGATCTCCACTACGCCATCGACAACAAAAATCTCCATAGCGACACGCTGCTACTGCATAGCGTCAAGGCAACAGCGACCGACAGACGCACTGCTCCCATTGTATTCCCGGCTATAAATAGCGAGCAGTTGGGAATAGCAACTCACTTGCAAATTGAGCAGTCAACAAGGCAGATCGGAAGCGCTAAACCGAAATTAAGTCTTGACTAGGAAGGGAAGAATTGAACCCTATTTTTTAAATATATTAATTAAATTATATTTTTCAGCACCCCCAAGCTGAGGTAGTTTTGAACCTGGCAAATTTAATGAGCAGTGAATGAAGCTCATTCTGTTTTGCACCTCAATTCGAATTCTTTCTAATCTAGTTTTTTATATTTTACAGGATAAACGTGGAGTATTCACGAGTTATCATTTGGATTAATTTTTTTGGATCATTTGGATTTTTTTGGTTGGAGTTATTTTATTATTTTTTTGGATTATTATTTGAGTTATTATTTTGTTTGAGTTTATTCTTTTATTAGTTTATTTTTATTATCATTTTTTGTTTATAAGTAGCAAGTAAGCACTGAAGTACTAGGCTAAGAATAATTTTGTGAAGAATAATAAAAAAATATTGACATTAACAAATTTTGCGTTCACCAGTCCTGTCCACCACACCGGCACCTCCCCTTTTTTTATGTAAAGCCCATATTGGGACTTCACATTGGTCCTTCAAAGCCGGATAGGACTGGGAAAACAAAATGGCGGATGTCGATATTTTAATTCTCACACAAAAGGCTCTAAACGATCAAATAGATAAAGCCAGAATTAACCATGGCAAGGCAAATTCAGAAACCAAACAAGGAAAGAAGTATTATGCTACTCGCATTCAATCTCTTGAAAAGCTATGGCAAGCATTTACAGAGACGCATATAGCAATCTGGTCAACCGAAAACGGCGCGGACAGCGAATATGCCGAAGGCAACTTATACGAAGAGACCGAAGAATTATATATCAATCTCATGTCAAAGTTGTCCCAGGAGCTAGAGGAGTCGTTCCCAACGTTACCTCATACTAGAGAACAACCTGCCACACAGACAGTATGTCTACCAAAAATTGAGACTCGGCTTCCACCCATACAAATACCAATATTTGATGGCAATTACAAGACATGGCATACGTTCCATGATCTGTTCAATTCACTGATCCACAAAGATCCAAACTTATCAAAGGTTCAGAAACTTCACTACCTAAAACTTAGCGTTACGGGGGAAGCAGAACGCCTATTACGCCAATTCGAGGTAATCGATGCGAATTATCTCAAGGCATGGGAACTCTTACAAAAGAGATTCGAAAACAAGAGAGTACTAGCAAACACTCATTTAAAAACATTACTTAGTCAAGCACCTATAAAAGCCGAATCAGCTCACGCCATACGCTCCCTTCTCGATCAAACAGAAGAGAGTCTTCATGAGCTTCGATATCTAGGGCTTCCAGTTGAACATTGGGACGCCATACTGATATACCATCTTGTTCAACGCCTCCCTCCAGAAACACATCAATTGTGGGAGCATGAGCAAGGAACAAGAAACGAAATTTCCAAATATTCCGATCTGTCAACGTTTCTAGAGACAAGGTTCCGCACTCTAGAAGCAATCCAAGAGTGTCAAAATACTAAGACACACGAAAATGTACGTCAGTACAAAAACCAAAACGAGGCACGTGCTCGTACTCGAGATCCCCGCAGCGGGTATCAAACCTCAAAGGCGCACACTAGTGCATCCCAATGAAACTATACCAACAAAAATGCCTACACATTTTTGAACAAATCGCACACATGCTCAATGTGCAAGCAGAATCACACTCTTTTTCACTGCTCTTCGTTTAAAAAATTATCTCCAAAGGAGAGATTAAATTTTATAAATAATCACAGGTTATGCAAAAACTGCCTTTCGTCAGGACATAACCTCAATGGCTGCCCAAGCAAAAAATCATGCCTCCAATGCCACAAGAGGCACAATACTCTCATCCATTTAGAAAAAGAGAATTTATCCATACATAACCAAGAGCAATCTGAAATAAAACTTAAAGAGCCTAACGACAGTAATGAGCCAGTAACAAAGTCATTCTTTTCGACAAACGTCAGTAGGGCATTATTGTCAACTGCGTTAGTCGATATAGAGAGTCCAGACGGACAAACCCACACAATGAGAGCTCTAATAGACTCGGGCTCACAAGTATCGTTCATTACTGAAGCTGCCAGTAAACGTTTAAGGCTACCACGAAAAACAACACACGTCAAAGTCAGCGGGTTAGGAAAAACTCAAACCGCCCACGTGAAGGCACAAACATCATTCAAGATGAAATCAATCAACACGAAATTTGAAACCAAGATCAACGCTCTGATATTGCAGAAGATCACAGATTTCGTACCAGCTGACACCATAGATGTCAAAAAATTACTCTATCTGCAACATCTGCTACTCGCCGATCCCAGGTTCTACAACCCTGGTCAAATAGACTTACTACTGGGAGCAGATGTATACGCCGAAATCATTGAGAGCGGAGTCATAAAGGGCGCCCCTGGAGATCCAACTGCTCAGCATACCCAATTAGGATGGATCCTAATGGGAAGTACAAGCAGCAAAAAACCCAGCACAGTTAAGACGTTCACTGTTCAAATAGAACCAGAATATCAGCTAGAGCAACAGTTGAGAAAATTTTGGGAGATAGAGGAAATTCCAAGGAAAATAACAAATCCCGATGACGAGCTATGTGAGGAAATATATACAGCATCACATAAGCGCTTGAAACAAGGTCAGTATCAGGTTAAACTGCCCTTCAGAAACCCAAACGGACCGGAACTTGGCCACAGCCGACATGTGGCATTGAAACAATTTCTCCAATTAGAGAAACGCTTTGAAAAACAACCCGAGCTGCACACACAGTACAAAACATGCATCAAGGAATATTTACAGCTAGGACATATGACAGAACTCGAATCAACCCAAAATTCAGCGGAACAGAACAACATCTGTCATTATTATCTGCCACATCACGCAGTCATTAAAGAAGGCTCGACGACCAAGCTGAGAGTAGTCTTCAACGCCTCCGCAAAATCAACAAACGGAAGGCCACTGAATGAGCAAATGTTGGCCGGACCAACAATCCAACCCACCTTATGGGCTAGGCTACTATCTTAAATTGGCGCCTATACAAAATCGCTTTCACCGCTGACATAGAGAAAATGTACAGGATGATCCAAATGCATCCTGAACATACCAATTATCAAAGCATCCTATGGAGAGATTCACCAAAGGAACCGATAAAAGATTATCAGCTGACAACAGTCACGTTTGACACTACGTCAGCTCCATATCTTGCCATCCGCACCCTGCATCAATTAGCAGACGACGAGCAAGACAAGTATCCACTTGCATCCCGAAGCCTAAAAAACGACTTTTACGTCGACGACCTACTAACAGGGGCACATGATACTAAAGGTGGGTTAACATTACAAACAGAACTAATTAACGTCCTTTCCAAAGGAGGCTTTAATCTCCGTAAATGGACAGCCAATCATCCGGAATTAATTAAAAACATTCCTCATCAACACAGAGAAATCAATTCTGTTCTAGATTTATCAGAAAAGGATACCATTAAAACTCTTGGTCTCCAGTGGCATCCAGCGCGTGACGAGTTTAGCTTCAAGGTAAGCCCCTTACTTCAAAAACCACTGTTTACTAAGCGGATAATCTTATCCGAGACAGCATCACTGTTCGATCCATTAGGATGGTTGGCACCAATTATTATTATCGCCAAGATTTTTATACAAAATCTATGGTTGAATAAATATTCGTGGGACGAAGCTTTACCTGAAGCCATCACAATTAAATGGAAGAGATTCAGGGAAAGCTTAAAACACATCCAATCAGTCAAAATACCACGATGGGTAGGTTTTTCACCTACAGCAAAAGGCATGGAATTGCATGGATTCTGCGACGCGTCAGAAAAGGCCATTGCAGGTGTTGTATATTTAAGAATCATAAACAACGACAACACTATTAGCACTCATATATTTACGTCAAAAACTAGAGTCGCTCCAACAAAATCAATATCACTTCCAAGACTCGAGCTATGTGGAGCTGTTTTACTCTCCCGTCTAATGAAACAAATCAAGGCTGACATAAATATCACGGACAGTTCCACTGTCGCATGGTCGAGTGGCAGAAATCCAGGAAAATATACATCCTCGACTATGGCGATATGTACCATCCAAAAGTAACCCAGCAGACTGCGCCTCTCGAGCACTTAACCCGCACGAACTTGTCGAATCCAAGCTTTGGTGGAACGGACCATCATGGTTACAGCAATCCAGAGAGGTTTGGCCAAAACAGCCCACGTTTCACAAGTGCTCTGAACTTGAGATCCGAACAGTCAAGGCATTGACTTGCACTGGCCTAGAAATTGAATGGTTGACAAGGTATTCCTCATTCCCTAAATTAGTAAGAATTGTCGCTTATTGCAAAAGGTTTTTTAACAACTGCAAATCTAAAAGCACAATTAAGCAGTCTAGCTATCTCACATACTCCGAATTACAAGAAGCTGAGAATATTATCATATCCATTGTACAGCAGATAGCATTTCCAAATGAGTTCCATTGTCTTAAATCAAATAAACCAATTTCAAGGACAAGCCGCATTCTCACTTTTAATCCATATTTAGACCATAAACAATTAATCCGAGTCGGCGGCAGACTCGAAAATTCGATACTGACCTACAATCAAAAGCACCCAATCATCCTACCAAATGACCATCATGTGTCACGGATTATCATCAATAACATTCATCATTGTGCATTACATGGAGGTATACAACTTACCCTCAATTTATTACGTAACAAATACTGGCTGCTTAACGCCAGAAACACCGTTCGTCAGCAGTTACGAAAATGCATCCCCTGCTTCAAAACAAAACCAACGCCATCTACACAGATTATGGGAAACCTTCCATCATCACGAATCACCCCTGCATTAACCTTCGAACACACTGGCGTCGATTATGCCGGTCCCATTGACATTAAAACGTCAAAATTAAGAAACGCTAAAATCATAAAGGGATATCTAAGCATTTTTGTATGCATGGCGACCAAAGCCATTCACATTGAAGTCGTGTCGGAATTGACGACAGCGGCATTCATCGCTGCATTGAAGCGATTCATAAGCCGCCGAGGCTTATGCGCCCATATTTATTCCGATTGCGGCACGAACTTCGTCGGCGCAAGCAGGGAATTGTCTAATCAAATTAAAACCATTTTGAAGACATTTCCACATGACAGTTCTACTGTCACAGAACTTGCAAGCATTACGTGGCATTTCAACCCACCGTCAGCGCCACACTTTGGTGGATTATGGGAAGCAGGAGTTAAGGCAGTAAAAACCCACATGAAGCGAACCTTACAAAACGCCATTTTAACTTTTGAAGAAATGTCAACCGTAATCTGTCAAATCGAAGCTTGCGTAAATTCCAGACCTCTGTCTCCGCTTTCCAATGATCCAAGCGATTTTAACATTTTAACTCCTGGGCATTTTTTAATTGGTCGAAATTTAAAGACAATTCCAGAACTGTCTATCACTGATAAAAACAACTTCCCTCAAACGTTGGCAATATGTCCAATGGTTGACAGATCAATTATGGAAAAAGTGGTCAAAAGAATATCTTCAAGGTTTACAAGCTCGTAAAAAATGGAAAAAACCAGAAAATAACCTCAAAATAAATGATTTAGTTTTAATACAAGATCATCATTGTCTAGCCACAAAATAGCCGACAGGTCGAATAATAAAAATCAACCCAGGCCAGGACAAAAGGGTCAGAGTAGCAACTGTCAAAACACAGAATACTCAAATAATTCGGCCAATTATTAAATTATACAAGTTACCCATTTAAACAAAACTATAATTCAACAAAATTTTTCACATTGAAAATCAAAAATAAATAACATCCCACACGAAGCACAAACGATCCCACACGGGCATAACGAAGCACGACATTTGTTTTTCTCAGCCATACAAACATGCCTCAGCACAGCGCAAGTTTTGTGCTACGCTTGCGCCCAGACGCACCAACACAATAACTTTTCGTAATATCAGTGCCAAATTAAATAGTACAATATTACTAACATAAATAATAAAATAATACTACACCACAAATATATACATTTATCCCCGAATCACATTATTCAATCCAAAAATGAAGCGTGTGGGCCTTAATTAAACAAAATAAAGCAATACAACAGCAATACAAAATCAGCCAACTTCAGTTCAAATCTGAAAATCATCATCACTTGACAATCGCACATGGTGTAAAGCGGACTGCCATTATAGTTTTTTATAATTTCTTATTAATTTTTTAGTTTTTATTATTTTCCCTTTGAGTTGCTTAAAGTTTTTAAGTTATTATTCGTTTATTATTTTTTTTTTACAAAATTATTGGGAAATGGACTCACTACTTTGCTTGGATGACTGTCTCTGGATCGACGACATTCCCGATCTAGAGACAATTCCAATAAAGGACAAGTTAAGAGCAACTGAGATGCCTCAACCACCAAGAGTATTCAAGCCTCCATTCGAGGCAGTCCCTGCTACCAAACAGGTACAGGCACTCGCACGAGGCCCAGGTATTCGAGTCCATACGACTCCATCTCGACCCCCAACTGGGGCAAAAACGTGAAAATCGTATTGAATGTCTCAGTTCGGCACCGAAAAAGGCACGGATACTCCCACAAGCTCCGAATTCGAAACCGCCGCAAGAACGACGTTCATGTCCAGTCAAAATACATGAACCACATCCCAGTCAGGTACCAAAACAAGCCAAACTACCACAGGCAACGACAAGTCGAAATGAGACAAAAAATAGTGTAGAATGTGCCAGCTTAGCGCCAAAGGAGTTCAAAAAATCACGTCCAAAAACAGCATGGATAGCTGATGAAACAGGTCCCAGCTCAGCTCCAGACAGAGCAATTCCAGAAGTGAAGGCAATTGCGATCGAATCACGTCCAGAGGCATCATGCCTAGACAAGACACACTCACAACCACGAACAGGAGTACTGTTTCAGGACGCAATTCTGCCTCCGACAAATTTTATAATTGATCCACTTCTATGGAGTGAGATCCGCAAGCAGCCCATACCTTGGGAAAGGGCCTTGACAGCAAGAAAATGCTTCAGGGTACAAACCGATGAAGGCGACACGCTCCGCTTCATCAAAACATCAAACGGAAAAATACGCATACGCCTACAAGTTAAAAAACGTAAGTTTTTAAATACAGAAAACCTCTTTTTAATTCTGGTACTAACAAAAATTAATAATAGAACCAACAGAACAAGGATTATTAAATAAAAGGCTAACCAAAAGTAAATATAAAATTTATTCAATAGAAAAAAAAAAACACCAATTATTCAGCCACAGCTTTTTTTGAGGCGGGAGGATGTTCCGTCGCGGAACAATAATTTAAATCAAAACAAAACACTCACTGTAAATATCAAGTGCCACAGCAACTCCTGGCACTTTATAGGCATTGCCTGTATGTATTCAGGCCCTTTTATTTTTTTTTTCAGGCCTTTGGCCTTATATAAATATACCTAAAAAGAAAACAAAACAAGATTAATCATAATACAAATAAAAAATAAAAGTCTCAGATCATTCCGATCCGAGACTTTTACATGAAAATTTTACTTACCTAAAAACCGTAGAAACCGACTCCCACGATACACCGCATTCCTCCTTGAGAGCCACAGTACCATGTAAACTGAAAATATAAACATGAAAATACATTAACGCAAATAAATAAACAAAAATTGAAGAATCTTACCAATTTCACGGCTACTGCCGTCAACTTCCAGTGACATTTGTGTAACAGGCAGCTGGTACGTTGTCTTCTTCTTCTTCTATTTACTAAAGAAGATCTCCACTACGCCAACGACAACAAAAATCTCCATAGCGACACGCTGCTACTGCATAGCGTCAAGGCAACAGCGACCGACAGACGCACTGCTCCCATTGTATTCCCGGCTATAAATAGCGAGCAGTTGGGAATAGCAACTCACTTGCAAATTGAGCAGTCAACAAGGCAGATCGGAAGCGCTAAACCGAAATTAAGTCTTGACTAGGAAGGGAAGAATTGAACCCTATTTTTTAAATATATTAATTAAATTATATTTTTCAGCACCCCAAGCTGAGGTAGTTTTGAACCTGGCAAATTTAATGAGCAGTGAATGAAGGCTCATTCTATTTTGCACCTCAATTCGAATTCTTTCTAATCTAGTTTTTTATATTTTACAGGATAAACGTGGAGTATTCACGAGTTATCATTTGGATTAATTTTTTTTGGATCATTTGGATTTTTTTGGTTGGAGTTATTTTATTATTTTTTTTGGATTATTATTTGAGTTATTATTTTGTTTGAGTTTATTATTTTATTAGTTTATTTTTATTATCATTTTTTGTTTATAAGTAGCAAGTAAGCACTGAAGTACTAGGCTAAGAATAATTTTGTGAAGAATAATAAAAAAATATTGACATTAACCAAATTTTGCGTTCACCAGTCCTGTCCCACCACACCGGCACCTCCCCTTTTTTTTATGTAAAGCCCATATTGGGACTTCACAGGATTTCTTATGAAAATTTTGTCCCCCAACAGTACTAATACCCTATCCACTGGCACCTTCTAGAATCCATTGGTGTGACAAAAAAAATAGCCTAGGGTTAACTTAAATTATTACTAATATTTATTACACGTGAAAGAGTAATATCGCTAATATCTCGAAAAGCATAGCCCATAGAGGATTTCCGATGAAAATTTTGTCCTCCAACAGCACCATTACTCTGTCCACTGGCACCTTCTAAATTCTATTGGAATGAAAAAAATAGCTTAGTATTAACTTAAATTATTACTAATATTGATTACACCTGAAACGGTAAGATCGCTAATATCTCGAAAACCATAGTCGTAGAGGATTTCTGATGAAAATTTTGTCCACAACAGTACCAATACCCTATCCGCTGGCCCCTTCTAGAATCTATTGGTATGAAAAAAAAAATAGCCTAGGGTTAACTTAAATTATTACTAATATTGATTACGCCTGAAAATGTAAGATCGCTAATATCTCGAAAACCATACCCCGTAGAGGATTTCTTATGAAAATTTTGTCCCCCAACAGTACCAATACCCTATCCGCTGGCCCCTTATAAACTCTACTGGTATGAAAAAAAAATAGCCTAGGGTTAATTTGAATTATTATTTATACTGATTATCCTTGAAAAGGTAAGATCGCTAATATCTCGAAAATCATAGCCCGTAAACGATTTTTGATGAAAATTTTGTCCCCCAACCATATTCGTAGAGGATTTCTGATGAAAATTTTGTCCCCAACAGTACCAATACCCTATCCGCTGGCCTCTTCTAGAATCTATTGGTATGAAAAAAAAAAGTAGCCTTGGGTTAACTGAAATTATTACTAATATTGATTACGCCTGAATAGGTAAGATCGCTAGTATCTCGAAAACCATACACCGTAGAGGATTTCTTATGAAAATTTTGTCCCCAACAGTACCAATACCCTATCCACTGGCACCTTCTAGAATCTCTTGGTATCAAAAAAAATATCCTAGGGTTAACTTGAATTATTACTAATATTGATTACACCTGAAAAGGTAACGTCGATAATATCTCGAAAACCATAGCCCATAGAGGTATTCCGATGAAAATTTTGCCCTCCAACAGCACAATTACCCTATCCACTGGCACCGTACAGAATCTATTAGTATGAAAAAAAAATAGCCTAGAGTTAACTTAAATTATTATTTATATTGATTACACGTGAAAGGTAAAATCGCTAATGTCTCGAAAACCATAGTCGTAGAGGATTTCTGATGAAAATTTTGTCCCCAACAGTACCAATTCCCTATCCGCTGGCCCCTTCTAGAATCTATTGGTATGAAAAAAAAAATAGTACTAATACCCTATCCACTGGCACCTTCTAGAATCCATTGGTATGACAAAAAAATAGCCTAAGGTTAACTTAAATTATTACTAATATTTATTACACGTGAAAGAGTAAGATCGCTAATATCTCGAAAAGCATAGCCCATAGAGGATTTCCGATGAAAATTTTGTCCTCCAATAGCACCATTACCCTATCCACTGGCACCGTCCAGAATCTATTGGTATGAAAAAAAAATAACCTAGGGTTAACTATTGATACACCTGAAGAGGTAAAATCGCTAATATATCGATGAAAATTATGTCCACCCAACAGTACCAATACGCTATCCACTGGCACTTGTTCGAATCTATTGGTATCAAAAACATATCCTTGGGTTAACTTGAATTATTACTAATACTGATTACACCTGAAAAGGTAACATCAATAATATCTCGAAAACCATAGCCCATAGAGGATTTCCGATGAAAATTTTGCCCTCAAACAGCACAATTACTCTATCCACTGGCACCGTACAGAATCTGTTAGTATGAAAAAAAAAATAGCCTAGAGTTAGCTTAAATTATTACTAATATTGATTACACGTGAAAGGGTAATATCGCTAATATCTCGAAAACCATAGTCGTAGAGGATTTCTGATGAAATTTTGTCCCCAAACAGTACCAATACCCTATCCGCTGGCCTCTTCTAAAATCTATTGGTATGAAAAAAAAAAAATAGCCTTGGGTTAACTGAAATTATTACTAATATTGATTACGCCTGAAAAGGTAAGATCGCTAGTATCTCGAAAACCATACCCCGTAGAGGATTTCTTATGAAAATTTTGTCCCCCAACAGTACCAATACCCTATCCACTGGCACCTTCTAGAATCTCTTGGTATCAAAAAAATATCCTAGGGTTAACTTGAATTATTACTAATATTGATTACACCTGAAAAGGTAACATCGATAATATCTCGAAAACCATAGCCCATAGAGGATTTCGATGAATATTTTGACCTCCAACAGCACAATTACCCTATCCACTGGCACCGTACAGACTCTATTAGTATGAAAAAAAAAAAAATAGCCTAAAGTTAACTTAAATTATTACGAATATTGATTTCACGTGAAAGGGTAAAATCCCTAATATCTCGAAAATAATATCCCGTACAGGATTTCTGATTAAAACTTTGTCCCCCAACAGTACCAATACCCTATCCACTGGCAACTTCTAGAATATATTGTTATAAAAAAAAAAAAAAGCCTAGGGTTGACTTGAATTATTATTATATTGATTACACCTGAAAAGCTAAGATCGCTAATATCTCGAAGACCATAAGCTGTAGAGGATTTCTTCTGAAAATTTTGTCCCCCAACAGTACCAATACCCCTATCCGCTGGCACCGTCTAAATTCTATTGGAATGAAAAAAAAAATAGCCTAGTATTAACTTAAATTATTACTAATATTGATACACCTGAAACGGTAAGATCGCTAATATCTCGCAAATCATAGCCCGCACAGGATTTCCGATGAAAATTTTGTCCCCCAACAGTACCAATAACTTATTCACTGGCAACTTCTAGAATATATTGGTATAAAAAAAAATAGCCTAGGGTTAACTTGCATTATTACTAAAATTGTTTACGCCTGAAAAGTTAAGATCGCTATTATCTCGAATACCATACCCCGTAGAGGATTTCTTCTGAAAATCTTGTCCCCCAACAGTACCAATACCCTATCCGCCAGCACCGTCTAAAATCTATTGGAATGAAAAAAAATAGCCTAATGTTAACTTAAATTATTACTAATATTTATTACACCTGAAACGGTAAGATCGCTAATATCTCGAAAACCATAGCTGTACAGGAATTCTGATGAAAATTTTGCCCCACAACAGTACCAATACCCTAACCGCTGTCCCCTTATAAACTCTACTGGTATGAAAAAAAAATAGCCTAGGGTTAACTTGAATTATTACTTATATTGATTATCCTTGAAAAGGTAAGATCACTAATATCTCGAAAATTATAGCCCGTAAAGTATTTCTGACGAAAATATTGTCCGCCAACAATACCAATACCCTATCCACGGGCAACTTCTAAAATATATTGGTATGCAAAAAAAATAGCCTAGGGTTGACTTGAATTATTATTAATATTGATTACACCTGAAAAGTTAAGATCGCTAATATCTCGAAGACCAAAACCTGTAGAGAATTTCTGATGAAAATTTTGTCCTCCAACAGCACCATTACCCTATCCACTGGCACTTTCTAGAAGCTATTGGTATGACAAAAAAACAGCCTAGGGTTAACTTCAATTATTACTAATATTTATTACACGTGAAAGGGTAAGATCGCTAATATCTCGAAAAGCATAGCCCATAGAGGATTTACGATGAAAATTTTGTCCTCCAACAGCACCATTACCCTATCCACTGGCACCGTCCAGAATCTATTGGTATGAAAAAAAAAATAGCCTAGGGTTAACTATTGATTACAACTGAAGAGGTAAAATCGCTAATATATCGAAAACTATGCCCGTAGAGGTTTTCTGATGAAAATTTTGTCCGCCGAACAGTACCAATACGCTATCCACTGGCACTTGTTAGAATCTATTGGTATCGAAAACATATCCTAGGGTCAACTTGAATTATTACTAATATTGATTGCACCTGAAAAGGTAATATCGATAATATCTCGAAAACCGAAGC